>OZ014438.1:0-279885 GCA_963966035.1 Acleris laterana | reverse complement strand
CCTATAAAGTGAGTTGTTTGCTGGTATAGGAATCGAGGGAGGTTTTCATGACTGGTAGAGAGTACTTTTATTGATAAACTCAATTATGGAGCCTTGTTCTATACAGGTACTAGTGATCTATATAAATTTTTGGTGAAATACTGGAAAAGAAATTATACAGATCGAAAGTGAGTGGACGGGTCGGAAGGGGCCGCCCCAGGCGTACTTTTTCGAGTCAAATCGGTGAAATACTGGAAAAGGGCCGAATCTTAAGTACCCGAAACCGACGTGCGTGCATGACTCGATGTATGAATGTGGAGGAAGCGAAAGAAATTTGTCAAGATCGTAGCAAGTGGAAGGAAGTGGTCTCTGCCTACCCCTCTGGGAAGCGGGCGTGATTTGATGTATGTATGTATACTGGAAAAGAATCTTACGTACCCGAAACCGACGTGCGTGCATGACTCGATGTATGAATGTGGAAGAAGCGAAACAAATTTGTCAAGATCGTAGCAAGTAGAAAGAAGTGGTCTCTGCCTACCCCTCTGGGGAACAGGCATGATTTAATGTATATAATGTATGTAAAGATACCATTCTCTTAAAATTTTAACAATTAAACGTTTTTGTTTAAAAAAAAAATTGAATCTTCATTCATTGCCATCGGTTACGTATCAGAACGCCTAAAATTAATAAGCCTAACATTTAATCTTAAATTTTTACATTTTATGTGTTTGTTTGCTAACATGGTTTTTAGAGTATTGTTAACCAATCACCTATGAACTGCATTCTGGTTCGAAATAAATGATTATTATTATTATTTGAAAAGTTTTGCTCGATTGACAAACCTCTTTGAGCATGATTTTTTCAGAATACCGATTTAAAAAAAACGTGATATCGATTCGTGCTGTCCCATGCTTTCTGCGTAGGTGTGACAGGATGGGGTGCACAGGCGCGCTGCCGGGCGCGCGGCCGGCCCTGCGTGGTCACTGCCCCGCATGCGGAGCTGAGTACGAGGCAGCCACACTGGAGCAGCGCATCGACATCGTCGACGAGTGTCATCGACTATTTCAGGTGCAGTCAAAGACGGGACCCGCCTTAGGCCCAAAGTGAATCAGTCATTCTACAACGATAAGGTTGAGTTTCCTATATTACAAATGACTTAGAATATATAATAGAATAGAAATCGTTTATTCGGTAAAAAAATAAAAAAATAAATTGTACAAACTTAGGATACTTACTTAATCTAAAATTAACACCGAAAAGGTTGCCACTCAGCATGGTGTCAGGCTTACAAGCCTTGACGCTGGTTTTCAGGGACACCGGATTGAAGAGAGACTCACTACTATTTTTTAGGAGTACTTAAGACTGTGCCGAGCGTACGCCGTATCGCACGCTTACTCAAACAAAGAAACAACTCAAAAATGGGGAATTTCGAGATTTTGAAGTAAAACGCAATAACAAGGAGTCGAGAATAAGTACATTCCAACTGCCGCTTGATTTGAACTAAAATGAACGAAATAGCCATTCACCCCTCTCTTTTCCACTAAAAGATGCCGACAGGTTGGTACTAGTAAACCGGCGGCCTTCAGTCTTGTGCCGACAGCGATGGGAGGAGACCGATTTTATGCGTGGAGTAACTCGAAATAGATCGATTTTTTACTAACAGGTAAGGCTATTCATTTAAGTAATTTTAAAACTAAAGTGTTTTTTTTCGGACATATTACACCTTAGTAGTAAATTCTTGTCACTCTTAAAATAATAATCTAGACTTACTTCAGTTTATTATAAATTGGTTTATAGACCCCTGCGTGTCATTTCGAGTTATTACAGTTTATTTTAAAAAAGAAAAATAATTACCTATATCATTTCGTGTTACACCAGTTTATTTTTAAATTTGTTAATTACAATTGATTTGTTTTGTGTTTGTTCCTGTTTATTATTTAACAGGTGTTATTTATAAATGATGTTTTTTTGGTTGGTCCACATTATTTTTTAAAAGTCATATCAGTTTTAGACTTATTACCAGTTAACGGGATAGGCAAAGCTAAATTTCGTCAAGTTTAGGTACATAACCTAATTGAATGCTGCTTAACGACACCGTTCACGATGGGTAGGTAAATGTGAAAATAATTATTCTTGCTTAACTATAATGTACCTACTCGTACATCATTCTTACTATTAGATGCTATTGCCGGCTTTAGGTAAATAAATTACCTATGCCTATCCCAATCACTGTTTACTGTACAATACGCAAAAGAATAATAAAACCACAATATGTGTTTAAAATGATAGTAATTTTGTGATAAAACTGTGATACTTAAACGCGTATAAGTGGTGTCGTTGTATTATTATGCTTTTTCGTTCGCTCGCATACCTACTTGTACCTTTTTTTTTTTTTTTTTTTTTTTTTTTTTTTTTTTTTTTTTTTTTTTTTTTTTTTTTAACGGAGAGGAAATGCATTTACGCATCGTCCCCCCCGGCTGGGTAGCCTTATGGGGGGGGTATGACGGACTCTCAACCACCTCAACTGAGGTGGAAGCCTACCGTCTAAAACCTCTCCGGTGTTAACCTCCAAAAGCTGTTAACGGGGGCACCGTGGGCTGATGACTATGCCACCACTGGGTGCCCCCCAGCCGCCCCAGCCTATTGCTGGGGCACCTGCGCCAAAGGAGGGAGGGTTCGGTTAACACTCCGAACCCTCCCCCAGACGTGTAGAACCATTTTGTGGGACCCTATCCCCACGGTTCTACTAGGGGTTCAGGCTGGCAGCAAACTGCCTCCGCCTTCGCCCCACACGTCTACGCCGGAGCGGGTGCGCATCCACCTCCGCCTCGCGCTCCCGCTCCGCCGCCTCCTTCTGCGAGATGACGCTCTCGCAGAAGGAGACGACCGCCAACCACGATCTCTCACTGCTCAGCATGGCCGACACCACGCTGTGCAGTGAGAGATCGGAGAGCCCCGTGTCCGCAACCATAGTGCGGCGCTCCGGATCCCACTTCGAGCACACCTCTAGGGTGTGCTGGGCCGTGTCGTCCGGATCGCCGCACTGATGGCAAACCGGACTAGGCTCTCTCCTAATCTTGTGCAGGTAATGACCGAAGCAACCATGCCCGGTCATCACCTGCACAAGACGGTACGTGACGGCACCGTACCTTCTCCCTAACCAGTGGTCCAGCGACGGGAGGAGTGCCCCTATAGTGCGAACTCCATAGGGGGAGTCCTCCAGGTCGCTTTTCCACCGGTCCCTCAGGCGCCGCTCCGTCATACGACGGGCCCCCTCCATCGTCTCGGAGTCCGGGCGCTCGCCTCTGGCCCGGAACTCCACCCTCCTATGGTATGTCTCAGCCTGCACCCGAGCATCAAGCTCCCACGGCGGGGTGCAGGCCAAGACACACGCGGCCGCATGTGCCACCGTCATGTAGGCCCTCACTATTCGGAGGGCCACCACCCTTTGGGGCCTCCTCAGGAGCGCCTTGTTACTGGCCGACAACGTGTCGGCCCAGATTGGCGCTCCGTATAGCGCCATGCTACGCACAACGCCTGCGAACAGGCGTCGGCATGGCGCTTTAGGCCCCCCCACGTTTGGCAGCATGCGACCCAGGGCCGACGCGGCGCCTACCACTCGGGGAGCAAGTTGGCGGAAATGCTCCCCGAAATCCCACTTTCGGTCCAGAGTGAGGCCAAGGTATTTGATGTTGGCCTTCACCTGGACCGCCTCCCCCGCTACAGGGATGGTCGTCCCAATACGGGGACGCCATCCCCTCCTCCCGAAGACAATAGCGTCCGTCTTCGGGAGGGACACCTCCAGACCCAGTTGTCGGATGCGGCCGACAACCAGGTCTGCCGCCAACGCCGCCCTCCGGAGGGCCTCCTCCAGCTCACGTCCCCGCACGGCCACCATAGTATCGTCGGCATAACAAATGGTGGCCATGCCGGGAAGGAGCGCTCCGCGGATCGCCCAGTCGTAGCCGATGTTCCATAGCAGGGGTCCTAACACGGACCCCTGGGGAACACCGCACGACATCGGGTGAGCGACCCGCAGACCCCCACGATCGTAGAGCACTACCCTGTCGGTAAGGTAGTGCTCCACAATCCGCCGCAGATACCCGGGCACCCTGTGGTAGCGGAGGGCCTCTCTGATGACCGGGAAGGGTAGGGAGCCAAATGCGTTGGCGATATCTAACGACACCGCCACGACCCCCTCACCCTTCTCCTCCGCGTGCCCACAGAAGTTCCGGAGGGACGAAAGCGCGTCCATGGTGGACCGCCCTTCACGGAACCCGTACTGCCGGTCCGAGATGTTCGGCCCCGCGCCCTCCAGATGTTGGACGATGCGACGGGACAAAATGCGTTCTAGCATCTTGCCCGTCTCATCTAGGAGGACGATGGGGCGGTGACCGGCAGGGGTATCTATCGGCCTCCCCTCCTTCCGAAGAAGGACGAGGCGCCCCTCCTTCCAGCACCTCGGGAAGCGCCCCTCCCTGATGCAATCATCAAAGAGGGTCCGCAAGCGGTCCCCGAGGTGCTCCGCCGCAATGTGGAGGACTCTCCCCGGTACCCCGTCCGGTCCCGGCGCTTTTTTGCAGGACCGGAGACGGTCGACGACACTCTCCATTTCGTCAACCGTCACGGGAGGAGGATCATCTTGACCTTCCTCCTCAACCGTGGGGCCCACTATGCCGGGCGGCTGGAAAGCCGACGCGGCGGGGAAGAGATCCTCCACAATCTGCGTGAGGAGTTCCGGCTCCAGAGCATCCAGGGGGGGTGCGCAACGCATCTTGTTGCGCACGATTCGGTATGGCCGCCCCCACGGATCCCTGTCCAGCGTCGCCAGGAACTCCTCACGCGCCTCGTCCTTCCTGCGAGCTATCTCCACAGAGAGCGCCTCCTTTATACCTACTTGTACCTAGTTCAACATAACAATTAGCTTTTATTTATTGTTTAGGATGGCGTCTTCCAGAGCTCGGCGAATCTTGAGCTTGATATCGCCAACGTCTCAAATAGTAGGCAATGACGTGCCAGATCACGGAAATATTCATCATTCGATCGATGTAATGTCAGCGAGTAATTGCATTACTACGAAAGAAAATATATCTCCGTGTTCAAATACTCAAAGTAATGTGAACTCGACTACATACTGTGAAGAAATCGATCCTTTTGATACAGATGACTGCATGGACCGAGATTGTCAAGTGAGATTACAATTGAATTCCAATGAAGTCGGAAGAGAAATGACTTTTCCAGACAAAAAAATGACGCATAAAAATAACCTCGTCCCGGATTACGATAGCGATGATTCTTTGATAGAGGATAAAATTAGCCACGAAAATAATATGGCCACCCCTGTGGGGGATGGCATGACTAAGTCGATACCTAATTCTTCCTCTTCAAGCTCATCTTCTTCGTCATCATCTTCGTCATCATCTTCGTCAAGTTCTTCATCAGACTCCGATAGCTCGTCTAGTTCAGTAAAAAGTAGTATCCAAGAGCCGAGCGAAGATGTATCTACATTTAATAAAGAATCTTGTAATGAAGACATTGAAGTTACTAAAAATGTTGACGGCACAGGTGCACTGTTTCAACCAGCAGATAATAGAAACGCTGAACCGAGCAACCAAAGTTTGAGAGAGCTAAGAGGTACCGAGGAGAGGTCTTATAACATTTCTCCAATTTTTACGGATGAAAGCGATATCGATTTGAGTGACGACGATCCCACTTATAATGCTGAGAACATGTTGAGCAAACACAGGCAAACAAGAAACTTTTTAATCGATCAGACTAATATTGCTCCTTCTTTATCGTCTTCAAGTAGCAATGACACATCTTTGGACTCGGATAATACAAATATTAAAAAAAAAAGTAAAAATAAAGGCCGCAAACGTACAAAAAACCCTGCCAAGTGGAAGCAAAATAAAGTTAAAAAATTGAGAAACACAGGGGAGTCTTATACATCCTTGTCCAGCAGTCATAAAAATATACCGAGCCGTTGTTTGAAAGTACCATGCACAGATAAATGCAAATTGAAATGCACAGAAGAAATTAATACCGAGAGTAGATACAAAATATTTAAAGAATTTTGGGATTTAGGAGATTTAAATAAACAAAGAGCATATATAAATAAGTGTATGGTAGATATCACCCCGAAATACCGATATACGAATGCCGATAATCCCAGACGCTTCAACAAAGCTTATTATTTAACATTAAATATGAAGAAAATAAGGGTATGCAAAACTTTTTTCAAAAGTACACTTGATATTTCGGACCGAATGATATTTACTATACAGACTAAAATAAGTGAAGGTGGAGTTCTGCTTGAAGACCTACGTGGAAAACATGGACAGCATAAAAAGATTAAACCGGAGTTGCTAGACGATATTCGAAAGCACATAGATTCTATTCCCCGAATAGAATCTCATTATACGAGAGCTACGTCTTCGAGACAATATATTGACGGCGGCAAAACAATTAAAGATTTATACAATGACTTTGCTGAGCAACAAAAGAGTAATGGAAAAGAACTGGGAAATTATATTGCTTATTACAAAATATTCACAAATGAATTCAATTTAAGTTTCTTTAGCCCTAAAAAGGACCAGTGCGATTTCTGCCTATCATATCATAATTCTACAGATGAAAAAAAGAAAGAATTAGAAGAAAAATATAGCATTCACGTAGAAGAAAAGAAATTGAGTAGGATTGAAAAGCAAAATGATCGCAAAAATGTTTCAAAAGATCACAAAGTTGTCATTTATGATTTAGAAGCGGTGCTGCAAAGCCCAAAAGGTGACACATCATCATTTTACTATAAGTCAAAGCTAAATAGTTACAATCTAACTTGTACCGAGTTGACAAAAGCGAATTCAAAAAGTGCATATGACATAGTTCATTGTTATTTCTGGACAGAATGTGACGCTAAACGTGGGGCAGTTGAAATTGGGACATGTGTGTGGCAATATCTTGATGACTTATGCAAGGAAAACCCCGAAGAGAAAAACGTTATTTTTTACTCTGACAACTGTTGCGGCCAGAACAAAAATAAATTTATCACAACATTATACATGTTTGCTGTGCAGTTTTTGAATATAAAAAGCATAACACACAAGTTTTTAATTCGAGGGCATACGCAAAATGAAGCTGATGGTGTGCATAGTTTAATAGAAAAATAAATTAAAAAAAATCTAAGATCTGGTCCTATATATAGTCCTGACCAATACATAGCACTTATCAAAAATGCCAAAAAAAGTAAGCCAGCAATTAACGTACATGAAATGACCTTTGAATCTTTTATGAATATAAAGCTTTTACAAGAGGAATGGGGGTACAATTACAGCACTGATACAAATGGACAGGCAGTAAATTGGAACAATATTAAAGTTTTGATGATGAAGAAAGAAACCCCGTTCAGTTTCTATTATAAAAATTCGTACAAGGAGGAGATATACAGAGAAGTTGACGTAAGAAATAAAAGAAAGAAGATGAAAATTATATCAGAAATAACTCTACAACAAGCGTATACCAAAAGACAAGAGCTAAGTGAAAATAAAAAAAAAGATTTGAGAGAGCTCCTTACAAAAGGATTGATTCCTGCGTATTATGCTAGTTTTTATAACTTAATAATTAATTAACCAAAGAGGAAATTATAAAAGTATTAAGACAATTTCTAAAGTCTAGTTAATGTTATTTTTTGGAAGATGTTTTTATTTTATTAGAGAGAAAATTATAATAATATTGTTAGTAAATGTTCAAAGATAATATTAGTTATTTTTTAAAGTCAGAACAAATGATAATTAAAGACTAACAAATTGATCTCATACTTAAGATAGGCTTTAAGTATTATCTGATTCTTGCTCAAGCTCTGTATTAATATTGAGTGGTTTATAAGATTATAATGTTAGGTACTATACAGGCAAGTAACAAAAATATGAGAATTTTTTATTTTAATTTATGTCCTCACTGTTGTCGGGGTTTAGAACTGTTTACTTTTTTACTGTATTAGTAACAAAAACTTGAGAATTTTATACTTTTAGTTTATGTCCTCACTGCTGTCGGGGTTTAGAACTGTTTACTTTTTTACTGCATTAGTAACAAAACTTGAGAATTTTATACTTTTAGGTTTATGTCCTCACTGCTGTCGGGGTTTAGAACTGATTTCTGTATTTGATTACAATAATAAATAAAAGTTGATTGGTTAAAACGTCTTTTATTAGTAACTGTAAAATAAACATTTATAATTACTTATAACAAAAAGTGAAATATTTTGACATCAATCACAAATTATTTTATACATTTTTAAGTATAAGGAATTAAAACTAAAAGTAGTCACATTGTAGATTTACGGTTAAAACAAAAAACGGCATATTCCATTTTAGGCCATCTAAATTTAACTTCATAACTCCATAATTTAATAAAAAAATGAAATAAGTCGCATCGTTTTTGAAAAACCTCAAAAATAATTATGAAGCAAAACAATAATTATGAATTAACAAATGAATACCTAAACTTTAACTTTTAAGCTATACAATAAAATTGTTATATTGTTACAATTATTCAAGAATGCATTTTTTATCTATTTTTAAATATAACGCGGACTAGGTGTAAAACTTTGATTGCTTGTTACCAAAAAATACAAATTTTTAGTTATTTCTTTGTTTGAGTAAGCGTGCGGTATGTACAGTGGCGCCCTCATGACTATTATTGTGTTTTCTAATAAACTAAAGTATTTTCTTGAAATTAGTCGGTAGTTTTTTGTACTACAAATGAAAACACAACTTATAGGGTATATCACATAGTTTAATAACAATTCACCTTCGAGTTATCAACTTAACGGAAAAAAGAGGCCTCCTTTTCCCGTTAAGCTGACTACTCAAAGGGTAATTGTAAGTAAAGTTTGCTACGTATCCCATAAATTGTGTTTTTACTTGCGCTACAAAAACGTATGGTTTGATTGCAAGGAAATTCTTTAGTCAATTAGAAAACACACTAATAGTAATGAGGGCGCCACTGGACGCTCGAAGTTTGCTCGGCGCAGTCTTAATACGGCCCTTAGTAAGGCTGCGGCTCCACTGAGGCGGAGATGAGCGGAGCGGAGCGGAGCTGTGCCAATATTAACCAATAGAATCTAAACTAACGTGCGCAAGTCGCGCTCGTCGTGACCGCATGCGCCTTCTATTGGTTAATATTGGCACAGCTCCGCTCCGCTCATCTCCGCCTCAGTGGAGCCGCACCCTAGGGTCCGAGTTCAGAACTCTAAAACGGAGTATTGTATTTGTTTCGCAGGAGGGCGGGCGCCTGTTAGATGACCAGTGCTTCAAGGAGGCCCAGGACTTGCTCTGCCTCGCTCTGGAGCGGTTCCACGCAGTAGCGGCGGCACCACGTCGGGCCGCGTACGTCGCCCACGAGGCCCTGCGCGCCGCGCTAGCCGCCGGCGGCAACACGCATGAGGTGCCCCCCGCACCTCATACCCCGCAAGCGGCGGCCGACAACAGTCAAAAGTCACCCGAGTAACCTTCAGTGTGGCTTAAAGGCGTATTACACTACCCTAGTTTAGAGGCTTCGTTGGATACCATATTCGCAGAACATGACATTGGTAGCAAGACATCATAGTAGCAAAATTTAACTATTATTAAGGCATGAATTAGATTATGTCAACGGAGCTCCTATTTCTAGGTAGTTTGGCCCTCCGGGCCTGAAATAAATCTAACATAACCTAAACCTACCTAATGATTTTATAACAAAACCCGACTATTTGTAAATATAATGTTTTGCGAATATCGTGTTTTGCTAGTACGATGATATGCGTATATGATGTTTTGCTAGTATGATCTTTTGCGAATGTCATATTCTGTAGAGTAACCGGTTTAGAGCAGGGATAAGACTTAGGGAGTAAGGGTCCTAAATTAGTTGCCTAAGCGTTTTGCTTTGCGCAGTGATATTTAAGGCGGTTAAGGAGGTCAGATGCCTCGCAACAAGCTCGTATAGCGGTTGTCGGATGCCGCCATTTTGTATAACCAATGTAAAATGTCGTGCTACAAAGAAAAAGAAGTCTTGTTGTGTCTGATAGATATGTATAAAGATATGCCCTGTTTATGGAAAATATGATCAAAATTATATGAACAAAAAAAATTCAGAAGGTTTAAAAGTAGGTTTAATAGGTACTCACCTATTATAAGAAATTTACAAAAAGGAGGGTGGGCTAATTGGCTAAATGACCAATAAGGACACGCGATATGTCCCCGAATAGAATAGAATAGAATAGAATAGAATAGAAATCGTTTATTCGGTGTTAAAATAAAATAAAATGAACAAAAAACGGCAAAAACATTATAAAAATAAAAGAATAATACAAACTTAGAGTAGGTACTTAATCTAAAATTAACACCGAAAAGGTTGCCACTCAGCATGGTGTCAGGCTTACTAGCCTTGACGCTGGTTTTCAGGGCCACCGGGTTGAAGAGAGAGGAGAGCGCTCCCAATCCATCTCACTACTATTTTTTAGGAGTACTTAATGCTTAAACTAAATTATTTACAATTGTTTATTTTAGACTTCTGAATTATTGCGTGCATGTGTGTGTGTATTTGGTTGATTGTTTGTGTGTGCGTGCGCGCGAGTGAGTGTGTGCCTTTTATATTGTTTTTAAATAGCAACTAAATAGCTTGTAAAACAAAGAGAGAGAAAAAAAAAACACATGTTATGGGTACAGGACGTGTGCTAAGTGTTGGCCAATTGGATATTTAATAAATATTGTTTCATTTTATGTTTTAAGTTCGTAACGGTTTTAGAGTTTCTGATTGGCGGTGGCAAATTATTCCAACATTTCGTGGCAGCGTAGCGAAAGCTGCCACGAAAAGCAGTCGTCCTGTGCTGGGTACCGATTAAGAGTGAGGCAAACCTCACTTGACGTTGTGACTGTTTTAGTTTTTCGTAAAGATAAGATGGCTGACCACTATTTATAATTCCAAAGATTAGAGCAGCGAGATGTAAGTTTCGTCGATTTGACATGTTTAACATATTGTTAATATTTAAAAATGGAGTTATATGTGATCTACGGGGTACATCAAAACAAAATCGAACACAGGCATTTTGAATGCGTTGCGTTAATCTACTGGTGCGCCCTAGTAAACAACCTCCAAAAACAGAATCAGCATAGTTAAGTTTAGACAAAATCAGAGACTCACACAGTTTAATGCGCAGATCAACACTTACATAGTCACGGACACGGTATAATATTTTTAGCCTATAAAAACAGTTACGCATAATTTCTATCATGTGCTTCTCGAATCGAAGCCTGCCATCCATAATAACACCCAAGTTACGAGCTTCTGATACTAGTTTTAAAACATCGCCCTTAATAGAAACTTGTGGACTATGAAGATGGATATCGTTTATTTGCTTATTTGATCCGCACAAAAGGAATTTCGATTTATCAGAGTTCAAAACTAGATTATTAGCATCACACCAATGGGCTATGTGGTTTAGATCTGAGTTAAGCCGATCAACGTTTTGGATGGTATTATGGGGTTTAAAAGAGATATATAATTGGAGATCATCTGCATACATGTGATATTTACAATATTTAATATTTTCTACTATGTCAGTACTATACAAAATGAAAAGTAACGGCCCCAGAATGGAGCCCTGCGGAACTCCTCTGTCTACCGTTGCGGTCGATGAATTTAATGTTGTACCACTACCGTCGCGTACCTGAACAAACTGTTTACGTCCGGTAATATAACTCTCAAACCATTTTAACGCAAATGAGTCAAAACCATAATAAGATAATTTCGATAGAAGGAGTGTGCTATTTATAGTATCGAAAGCTCTAGAGAAGTCGAGCAACACTAAAATAGTCCCTTCACCACCGTCTTGGGCTGCGAGGATATCATCAACTACATCTAACAAGGCAGTAGTAGTGCTGTGAGACTTCCTGAATCCTGACTGTTTTTTCGGTAAAATATTATTGAGCTCAAGATAATGTGTAAGCTGGGAACAAACCACTTTTTCAAGTATTTTAGATAAAAAGGGTAAAATGCTAATAGGGCGTAAATCTTTAAAGTTTTGAGGATTTTGATGTTTCGGTATAGGTTTAATAATAGCAGTTTTCCATAGTTCAGGAAAGACACCGGTGATTATAGATTTATTAAGTATACTAGTTATTGTATGTAAAGTGTAAGGAAGGGTAAGGAGAATCATTTTCAATGTAATGCCATCAATGCCTTCAGCATTTGTGGTAATAGATCGAATTATCTTACACACCTCAGATTCGGTTACAGGCTTTAAAGAAAAAACAGAGGAACTATATCTATCAAACTCGTACTTAGTCAAGTGTGAAATACTAACGTTATTATTTCCAGGAAGGTCAAGAAACTGTTGATTTATGCGATCAGGATTACTTATGTGAAAGGGCAATTCTGGATCATTACGCTTAAAGTTGGCCACATCTTTTTTAATATTTTTCCACAATAAACTCGGGTATTTTATGTTATTGTTAATGTGATGGTTGAAATATGCAGTTTTTTCCGAGTGAACTGCAGAAATTACAATGTTCTTAAGTTCTTTATAATATTGTTTGTGTGCATCAGATTGAGTCAACTTACAACGAGCGTGCGCATCATCTCTTAATTTCATAATTTTTTTAACATTGAAGGTTATCCAAGGGTAAGATTTATTTTTGAACAAAACTTTTTTTTTAGGCTCAAATTCATCAAACAACAATAATATATATGAATTAAAAACCTTTACCATATCGTTGACATTATAACTTTCCAAGTTATTCCAAGGAATAGATTTAACTTGATCATTAAATACTTCAAAGTCAATATCATGCAACGGTCTATATGTAATGTGCTTTGGAGAAGGTTTACTCTTCTTGACATTAATTTTAAAGCTAAGGAACGCATGGCTACTGAGATCAGGTATATGATCGACACACAAATTCTGAACTTGCAAATTAGAACAAACTAAATCTATTAAAGTTTCGCTATGATCTGTAAAATGAGTTGGCTGGTCAACAAACTGTGTAAGATTCACACAGCTTAAGAATTCAAGCAGTTTTTTTGAATGCAAATCCTGTGAGTTTAAAAGATCAACATTGAAGTCTCCTAACAGGATAGTATTATCAAATTTAGCAAAAGACGCCACTGACTCACTAAGAGCATCAACAAATGTATCTATAGCAAGCCATGGCGGGCAATAGGTAATTCTAAGTTGTACAACTATTACTATGACAGCTGGTTCGAAATCTTTGTGTGAAAAAAGTTATTGCCATGCAAAGACCGCGGTTTCTCCAAGTAATTATTCTAACGTCGTCTATGTAGGTGTCCCGATGTCCCAGATTTTAAAATATTTCACACAGCGATTTAAGATTTCCCGCCATACAAAAATGTGTAGAATATGAAAAAATCTTTCAAAATACATATGGCTTGTCATTATTGGTTTTTAGCCCAGTGTCCATACAAAACTGACCCATCCTTTCGACGAAAGCGGGAAATTGAAAATATATATTATCACTAAACGTTTTCATCGTGTAATAAGCTCGCACTGGCTAGAGGCTACGCCTACCCCGGCATGCGGGGCACTTAATATCGTGTAGTGTAATACGCCTTTTAAGCGGATTAGGCGTTAGGTTAGTTTCTGAATAGTGCCGCACCCATGCGACTACTAATTTGTTGCAAGAATCCAACAATGGAGACGAGTGAACCTTTTGTGCATTGAGATCCATCAATGGAGTCGAGAAGATATAATGGGATCCACTAGAATCCATCATTTCCTTTTTTTGCGTACTGTACTTTTTTTTGCACAGTCATCACATCATCTACTTGTCAAGTTGATTCTAACGAGCCCTAACACGGCGGCTTTATCATGCTTAATGTAGGAGTTCCCATAGCCACCCTGTCTCCATCATCAGACCAGCTCGATGGTACTATATTATTGTATTGTCATCAGAACTAAAGGCGTATGCAAATTTTTAGCTTCATCGGAAATTGGGAAGTTGTTCTAATTTAACTTGCAAGATTTGACCCTTACGTACATACGTACATACATTACAAGTTAAATAAAAGCTTTTAAAATACACATCCATTATCCATTACCAAATTTACCCCTCTATTGATGAATCTGAGTACACAACGGGTCCTGGGTAGTGATTCTGTAAACAACGCCGGTCGTGCGGACTGTCGAGTGATACCAAGCGGCGAGATAATATAATTAATATAATTAATATAATTAAGCAGCCTTATACGTTCGACCCATCGTGCTGCTAAATTGAAAATGCACGCGCTACAATGTGTTTTGTTCGCACTGACGGGACTACTTAATCTCGCCGCTTGGTATCACTCGACAGTCCGCACGACCGGCGTTGTTTACAGAATCACTACCCAGCTCATGGAACCGGATAGTGGCCGAATGGAATTTTTTGCTTCCCAGTTAGCGGCCAAACTGAGAGGCATTTCGTTAGGTTACGAACGGGGCATCATAATGGTCATATTATAACACTTGACTTTATGTTATTGTTACGTTTGCATTTATATCTTGATTTTAAACTTGTTTGCAAGAAAATAAATAAAAATAAGTATATCAATGTTTTATTTAAAAAAAAATGTCAATGGATTTCCCTTTGGGCCCTTTCAGACGATAGCATTTCAACTGCAACCCAGCTGCAAAGTGGCAGTTCCGGGGCTGTTCTGATGCAGTTGGACCCACTGCATCAGAACTGCAAACTCATTGTGCAGTCCGGTTGCAGGTGTCATGCAGTTCTGTCAACCGCACACCAACTGCAATCTGGCTGCACTTTTGTAATGCAGTCGTATTGCAGTTATATTGCAGTTGGTACGACTGCAATTTAACTGCAATGCCGCTTCTTGCAACACATTGGTTATCTATTCAGTTCAGTTAATCGATCGAGTGAATACTGTAAGGTCACTATTTTCATGTAGTACTTAGTAGTCTAAGTCATTAACCAAGGACCACACGCTGTGTATCGTAGGCATGCATCTGTCAGTATAAAACTCCTTGGCGTAATTATGAGACTGGCAACCTTTTTTTTTAAATGTGTCGGAAGGTTAGGAGGGAAGATTTAACAAAATTGATAGACAAGATGCATAGCAAGAACGTTATCTTAAAAACCGGGCAAGAGCATGTCGGACCATGCTCAGTGTAGGGTTCCGAAGCCGTAACGACAAACACAAAAAACTATCTCAAAAATCAACATTGTATGAAACAATTTTCTATTTAAAGTTATTTGGCACTGTCTTAGATGATTTTTAGTAGGTATAAACCCGTTAATCGCCTGTATCTCAGGAACTAATCATGTCTACATAGCCGTGATAGTTTTCCTTTAAAATTCGCTATATGCGCTTTCGTTGAAGATTTTTTTCAGATTTTTAGTACTTGTAGTTTTAGCTGTAGGGGGGGAGGACACTTGACTCTAACAAAAAATAGCGCTTTAAAGCTTAATATTTCATAAACGGATCCCTTAATCGAAAAATTGTTTTCATAAACCCGCAATATTTTTGAAAGACCTATCCAACGACACCCCACACTAAAAAAAAAAAGGCAAGAAAAAAAAAAGACATCCCCACGTTACCTGTAGGGGAGGTGCATTAAAAAAAAATATTTTTCAAAATTTTATTTTACCACTTTGTTGGCGTGACTAATATGTACATTCATGCCAAGTTACACCTTTCTAGTACTATGAGTCTCTGAGCTAGACTGGGGACGGACGGACGGACGGACGGACATGGCGAAACTATAAGGGTTCCTAGTTTGACTACGGAACCCTAAAAACGGCGTCGGTCGATCGATCGAGTGAACGAGGCGCAGCTGCTTATAATATGTATAAACGGGTGAGTTTAAGTAGTCCAGTCAGCGTCATACACGGTGATTTTTTATCGGTGATCAGGAGTTGAAAATTATTAATAAGCAACAAAAATGGAATTTAATGGTTGATGTCTCAAACAATAACCTCTCTGTTTAATTTATTTAAGTTAATGTTATTGTTAAAACCAATCACCACTGGAAACATGGACATCCTACATTTATTGAAGTGAAGTAGATACGTCAAGTGCCATCGCTTTGGCGGGAAATTTGACAGATATTACGCCAATGAACTTATCAGTTAAGTGTTGTTAACTCATAGACTAAACCATTCATTCAATTAAAAGTTAGTTTAAAAATATATTTTTTACATAAAAAATAAGTTTTGTTTCATGTAACTGTGACATAAACGTGATCGCCATTATTAACTGAATTAGAAAAATTGGTTCCAGAACACCAAAAAAAAATCACCGAGTATAAGCTAACATTCAAAGTGCTCAAATAGTTCGGTAAACCATACAATTAACATTGTGTACCTATTTGAGGACTTTGAAGGTCACCTTATTTATGATGCTCACTGTACAAACAACATTGTGGCACGTACTTTATAAATGAGAACAACTACATGCAAGAGGTCATTTACTTAAGTTCTTTTACCTTTAAGACTGCACCGAGCAAACGTCGAGCGTCCAGTGGCGCCCTCATTACTAATATTGTGTTTTATAATTAACTAAAGAATCTCCCTGCAATCAGACGATACGTTTTTGTAGCGCAAGCAAAAACACAATTTATGGGATACGTAACAAACTTTAATAACAATTACCCTTTGAGTAGTCAGCTTAACGGGAAAAGGTGGCAACTTTTTTCCGTTAAGTTGATAACTCGAAGGTGAATTGTTATTAAACTACGAGATATATCCTATAAGTTGTGTTTTCATTTGTAGTACAAAAAGCTACCAACCAATTTCAAGTAAATGCTTTAGTTTATTAGAAAACACAATAATAGTAATGAGGGCGCCACAGTACATCCGGCGTATGACATAAATGAAATTCTACATTTGAAATTTAACGTAAATTCCATGTAAATTTTGTATAGTGACGGTAAAAAAGGTTCGTCACTTTCCGAGTGTTACATAGATCATTTATGGAGGCAGACTATAGGCATCATACTCACATAAACCGAAGCAAAGCGAGGGCGGATCGCTAGTAACTTATATTACCCTTTGAGTAGTCAGCTTAACGGGAATAGGAGGCCACTTTTTTCCGTTAAGTTGATAACTCGATGGTCAGTTGTTATTAAAGTATAATAGTACATTGTGTATTAAGGGTGGTAAAGAAAGAATAACAAACGAGAGTCTGCTTGAAGCCCGAAGCCGAAGGCTGAGGGCTTTAATGACTCGAGCTTTGTATTTCCTTTACCACCCGTGTAACATACAATGTTTTTCATCACAATTGCGAGGAAATGAAATAAAATCAGACAAAAGATCATATTTTTAACTTATTAGCGGCAGACTACATCATTGTCTGTGACTTACCACAGATAATGTCAAACGTGTTTGGAGTCCGATTCTAGTGACAGTCGAGATCAATAGTTTATATGCGAGATTTTTAGGAAATTGTATGCAACTGACATTTCATCTCGAATGACACTTCATATCGAATGGCACAAGAATTGGGGTTCTGACGTATTGTGATAGTTTGAGTCCACGTATAATATTAAAAAAAAAGCTATTACGCACTTTAGTTACGTAATGGTAAAAAAAAGGCCCGCGGGTATTATTTTGGATTTACGGTCGATTTTTCTAGCATGTTAGGACACTATTTACGAGCAAGTGTGATGAAAAATATATTTTTTAAATTGTATTTTCATTTGTAATACAAAAAAGCATCGTCCAATTTCAAAAAAATACTTAAGTTTATTAAAAAACACAAAAATAGCAATGATAGCAATATGATGTACAGTCACCACCCGCGAATGTTACGCCACTTGCCACTCTTCTTAATTTAACCGTGTAATGCATTTTGGGTTGACAGCCGACTTGACATATTACCCGAGTGTAGTACACGGCTAAATTAAGAAGAGTGGCAAGTGGCGTAACATTCGCGGGTGGTGACTGTACATCCGACGTACGGTCGGCCAAAAAAGTGGTTAACCAGTTTTGATACAAGTTTCTGTGAGATCTACTTATTGCTAAGGTTGACACTTGTCACTGTCATAATTATTATTGCAAGGGAAAATCGAACTTGTTGTATCACGACATGCAAGTGAACTTTAACCATAGGGTTAGACCACCTTTTTGACCGACTGTACTCACGTGCTTTGAGTCACTAGAGTTACCAGTGATAACCCTTATTAGCTTATCCATAAAGTCGATCAAATCGCTGCTTAAATACAAAAGTGCCACTAAAGAAAATCAGATATAGTTTGATAAAAAACTCAAAGTATTTACCATTCTGAATTTAAATGCAGCACATACACATTTTGATTTGTGCCCTTTTGTATTTAAGCAACGAAATGTGCACGAGCAATCAAGTGATCGCTCTGAAAAAAAAACGATCTGAGACCTCCTTTTCAAATTCGTTAAAGAGGTTCCAATACCATGACACTGTTAACGATAAAATCCACGATTTACTCATCAAGCAACTGACATGCGCCGTCACTTTTAGACGTTATAATTAATTTGTATTATATTGGATATTTTTAAAGCTAATATTAAGGCCTTATTGGATATTTATATGGTTTTATTACTTAGCATTTACTCTGAGTCGGGTCTACCCAACGGTTCCTCCGACGATCTGAAAGACGCTGATTTATCTTGAACCCTGGACGAAACAATGATGAAGGTATCTTTAACTGGTCTTTTCCACGATACCTATAAGTTAGAAATACAAGAAAAAAGCCGAATCTTAAGTACCCGAAACCGACGTGCGTGCATGACTCGATGTTTGAATGTGGAAGCGAAAGAAAGACCGTGCCAGGATAAGCTAAGTGATTCTGCCCCCATCGAGTTTGGGCTCGTAATTTTTATGGATGGTGTGGCTCTACATTAGTATTAACTTGGCAAAATTTCAGCCCCCCAAACTTAATAGTTTTTTGTATAAAAGAAAAAAAGAAAATGTGTTTTTTGTTCAATTTTTTTTTTATTAGCCTATTTGGGTGTCCCACTGCTGGGCAAAGGCCTCCCCTCTTTTCCGCCATTCATCCCGATTGAGTGCATGCTCCCGCCATTTGCTTTGAAACGCGTCTAAGTCGTCCCGCCATCTCCTTTTTGGTCTGCCTCTGCTCCGGTGGCCATCTTGTGGGGTCCATTCGGTGGCAACCTTTGCCCATCGTTCTGGATGCATTCGGTAGACGTGTCCAGCCCAGTAATTGTTTTCTTCAATATCGTTTTCTTTTTTTAACGTGTCTAGCGTGCATCACAAATATTGTACATTCACTATAGATAATTATTTGACATGAATAACATTAATTTAACAAACTCGATGGGGGCAGAATCACTTTGCTTATCCTGGCACGGCCGTTGTCAAGATCGTAGCAAGTGGAAAGAAGTGGTCTCTGTCTACGTCTCTGGGAAACAGGCGTGATTTAATGTATGGAGAAATGTGGATTTGTAGCGATAGGTGGATTACGTAAACACACACTGAAAAAACAAATGGGTTGATTTTACTAAGTTTTATGGTTAAAATAGGACCTACACGTTAGTTTGGTTGAGTTAACCACTACAAAGGTTGAAGCAACCTTCTCAATGTGTTGTTTTTACTAAGGTTAGGTGTTACCTCAACGAAACTCATGGGTAGGTCCTAAAATTTAGTAAAATCAACCCATTCGGTTTTTCAGTGCAGTAAGGATAATGACTTCTTTTACTTAGCACTTCTGCTGAAAGTAAATACATTTGATACGCTTACGCCACAGGCCTAGGAGCGACTGCAGCCATTATAAAAAACAAAGCTTACCGCATCAAAATCCGTTGCGTACTGCGGACAAACACACAACGGGAAGCTATTTTGTTTCATACTATGTAGTGATTAGAAATAAAAAAAGTCACTAGATGTCGCACACGTCACTGTATCGCCTATGTTCTTGTTGTTCGTCGCTAGATGTCGCACACATCACCGTATTCCCTATGTTTTGGTTGTCCGCCGCTAGATGGCGAGCACGAGCGTAAGCAGCCCCGCGCTGCCGTCGCCCTGTGCTGCGCCGGCGCCGCCGCCCGCGCGTCCCGAGTTCAGCTCCTCGGACACACGACTGGTATGTAAAAATTCCAAATTCAAATTAAGAATACTGGCACATAAATTGCCCAACGTACAAAATAAGGGTGAACCCAAACAAGCGTTATTTTCTGAGTTGTGAATCGTGTATGTGGTCGTGTAATTTGTGCAGCATACAAAATTCCAACTGATTTTGCGTCGCCGTGTGAACCAAACAGGACTTTTGGATTTTCAACGCAGCAGAAAATAAAAATTACACTCGTTTGGCTTCACTGTGATAGTATTGTACTCAAGTACTTGACAAACGGTCGACATACTTAGAGAAAATACATGAAATATTAAGAATCAAAAACAAATACTAAAGCACCCTGAATTTATGACAGTGCGTCCACGTGCTGACAGAAACTTATTTCAATGGAATAAGGTGAAAATTGCATACATATTATGTTTGTACTACTTTTGAGGCAAATCGTCCCTTTACATTCTCAACCTCGTATCTGATCGAATAGTGACATAAAAATTTTGTCTTTATTGTTAAGGAACACGAGTGATTTTTCTATATAACTATTCGATCAGATACGATGTTGAGAAAGTAAAGGGACGAAATACTTTGCCTCAAAGACAAAGCTGCCTCTCTTGAACATCATACTCTGAAAGAAGGCCATTGTTTATAGAAAGCAGGTTGAAGTGATTCATGTCCACCCTAGGGCAGAAAAGTCTTTGCATGTTTAAATAAAGTACCAGGAGCGCAGCGGTAATTAGATCGCAGGCGGTGCGGCGCGACCCGCGCGACACAGCGCGGATGTCTCTCTAACATGTTACTGCAATGTACTTTTAATGTTAATGCACTCCTAGTATATTTCATTAAATAACCTTTTGTTACTTTCGTCACAAGGGCAAGGACCAAAAAGTTGGCCACGCTAACTCAATCAATTAAATTTTCTATGAAACGTTTCCGTTGTGACACGAAAATTAGCCATACAAATTAAAGGGATACTTTTCGTCGCACAACGGAACTTTTTTCGTCTTCGTTGTTTGTATGGTTAACTGGGCTTAACTGTGGTCCTCACCTATAATGGAAATGAAAAGTAGAGTGTTTAATTTGGGTGAAAGTATCAATTGCACCCTCGAACTGGTGCACTCGCTCGTGCACCCTAAATATCTCGGGCTGCAATTGATCACTTTCATGCCTTGGTTAATAATCAAGGGGCGGAATTTTCATAGCAAACATCAAACATCAAGATGGATTGACTATTGTGTTTTATCGACTATCGATGATTGATTGTCACGCACGACATGTTTTAGGTAATGCAATTAGACCTATGATGGGGAGGCCTTACAGTACCAAACAAAATGAATTTGTGTATAAAGGTTAACAAAATAATAAAGTAATAAAACAGTAACTAGTTTTATGTTGTTACAATTAAAATATAAATCTAAAACGGAAATGTTGCACTGTGTAACTGACAGTAGACTAACCTTCATTCATCATCATAATAAAAGCATCGAGATCTATACCTCGCTGCTTAAATGCTAAAGCGCCTCAAATCAAAATGTGTTTGTGTTGCAATTAAAATCGGAATGCTATATAATTTAAGTTTTAAATCAAACTATGTCTGTTTTTGTTTTTAGGTGCTTTAGCATTTAAGCAGCGACCTGTACTATTATTTTCTTCATCTTGTCTGTAGTAATAAAAAATCGACAAATTATAAAATGGCCCTGTTTCCATTGTTAATTGTATAAAATCGGCATTATCGAAATATCGAATATTCCGGAATCTTATCTAGTAAAATCGATAGCTGGAATAGTCGATAAAATACATTGGTCAATCCCTCTTGACGTTTGATTTTTGCTATGAAAATTCCGCCTCTTGTTAATAATCTACTATTTTACTGGTAATGCGAGCAGCGCCACCGTGCGGGGAGTGCGAAGGGTGTGCGGGGCTACCGGCGCAGCTCGGCGCCGGGCGGGGTGGGGGGCGGCGCGGGCACCTCGGGAGGGGGGGGCGAGCAACACGCGCATTGCACTAAGGTACAAAACCTGATATAGAACTGTTATAAAATCTACAGTCAAATAAATTAAGACTGCGCCGAGCGTACACCGGATGTACTATCAGACCATTGGAACCTTGACCCACCATAGAACTGTGTCACAGAGACGTTATGATTGAAGTCATAAGAAGTGTCAAACAAATTGTTTTGTAATGTCACTGGTGACACCGTTCTATGGTAGGTCAGGGTTCCATTGGGCTGATAGTACAGTGGCGCCCTGGTTTGTAGTAAACTAAACTTTTTTTAAATATAACGATGTGTTTTTGTACTACAAATAAAAACACAACTTTAAAAGTATATCACATAGTAAAATAACAATTCACCATCGAGTTATCAACTTAACGGTAAAGTGGCCACCTTTTCCCGTTAAGCTGACTACTCAAAGGGTAATTGTTATTAAAGTTTGTTACGTATCTCATAAATTGTGTTTTTACTTGTGCTACAAAAACGTATCGTTTGATTTCAAGGAAATTCTTTAGTTATTTCGAAAACCAATAATAATAAAGAGGGCGCCAATGGACGCTCGAAGTTTGCTCGGTGCAGTCAGTTTCTTAGACCACTTTGGATTATGTCAAAGTGACGTTTCAATCAAAACGTGAGAAACTTGTTATGATTTTTATTTACAGTGTCACTTTGACATAGTCCAAAGTTGTGTAGGAGTTAATTTCCTGTATGTTTAGCTGATTTCTTAAAGTAAGCACCAACCTTTGTCTTGTTTCTGTGTGACCAGTCGGTTGACTGGTAGAGAATGCCTTAAGGCATTAAGTCCGCCATTTGTACTTTCTTTTATTGTGCAAAAAGGTTCAAGTAAATAAATAAATAAAAATAATAGTTGCAAAAGTTAGGCAGCCAGAGCGCGAATACGTGGCAATTTCTTTCTTTTTATTTTTCTTATACATATGTCAAAAAAGTTTAATTATAGTCTAATTGAATATTAATTTACTTTCTATATTTAGGTTTAGGTTTTATTATTTATTATACTTAATTGGTTTGAATATTTTATTTGAATAATGTACAAGAACCTTTACGATCAAAACCGAGATGTCCTGAGTGTCAAAGTGGAAATAATCAAACGGGTACTATTGGTGTTTTTATTTTTATTGCAGATCCGTTCACCACGTGAGTACCTAAACCCAGCTCTCAGCTTCAGGAGCGCATGAGCGAACGGTAGCGTAGTAGGAACTATCAGTACACGGTTTGTGTAGGTTTCTTAATTATTGTGTATTTTCAGAATTACTGTCCCATTTACTTTTGTTAAAACAAACGATCAGAATTTGTTAGAAGTAAAAAAAATATGACGATGATGAGTGAAGGTTAAAAATCCTTTTAAAATAAAGAATGACCAGAATTGTTGCTATTTTGTTTCATTTGCATACTTTCAAAAAAAAGTTTTCAAACAAAACTTGGAGCGATCACTGGTATATAGAAAAAACATCGATAGCTGAGTTTATCAATATAGGCAATCCCTAGCTGTCATTAAATTTTGCCCCGACTATATTCCTATGTCTGATCATGACATAACATAAATAAAGGTAGATTAGGTTCGTTTTGATATCAGGCCCGAAGGGCCAAACACTCAGAAATAGGAGATCCGCGGAGCAGAGCAAAGCTGGCTGTGTTAAATTACATTTTGCGAATATGATATTTCGTAAATATAATATTTTGCGAATATGGTATTCAGCGATTATAAACTCCCTCTTGACTCAACACAGCATAATTATGTACTTCCCCATTTGGCAAGATACGGCTGAATACCGGGTAGTTTTGTATGAACCTGAATAATAGCTGTCTCTTTTACGCAGACCCCACGTGCGACGCGGCGCGCGAAATACGGCGCGGAGCGAGGGCGTTGCGCGACGCGCGCGACCGCTTGCACCAACTGCACGAGGTAACAATACACTAGTCCCATCAAGCAAAATCAGTAGCAAGCCTATTTTTTATTACTTATGAACAAGGACCTAAATTCTTCAAGCAAATATCAAACTGTCAGACGGAATGACCAAATTGTTTTATCGACAATTCCACTTATCGATGTTACGGAATGTTATCGCATATCGACTTCTACGATTATTCTGTAACATAAGACCTCTTTGATAAGCAACCCGCATCTCCATATTAAAATAAATTGCTTATACTTTTTTTTTCATACTTGTTTAAGTCATAATTATCTCAACTCATAATACATTTTTTCAAAAAACTGATACTTATTTTAGATTTTTATAAATCTAACTTAACCTAACCTAATTTTATCTACACTTAAGATACTTAAGTAATTCAGAAAAGTTTACGGTTCCATGAATCTTGGCGTTAAAAGTTCATATTATGTTTATAAGTTCCGAACAATAGTTTTACAAAAAATATATGAAGAGTAATGGAGAGAGATCATTAGGTTTTGTCCAATTATATGAGATACATTTTCGGAGTTCCAATAATCTAATTTGCAATTTTATATGAACTTTGGCGCACCCGCCGGGCACTATAGTTAGCGTAGTGCATCTTTGCTAGGGTGCGTATCTACTGACATAAAATGTTAAGTCCTATTATCAGAAGTCCGAAAATGTTTCTCATACCATTTTACATCATAATGATCACTCTTCATAATCTTCATATTTTTTTAGTACTAAAAATAACGATCGGAACTCATAATCATCTGAATTTATAACGCCAATATTAATGAAGCCGTACACTTTTCACAATTTCTTAAATATCTTACGTGTAATAACGTTACGTTAGGTTAGGTTAGATTTAATAAAAAACTAAAAAAAAATGCATTATGAATTGAGATTTGCGATAATTATGACCAGTGTTCGGAATTTTCACGGCAAAACAAAAGACTGTCGCAAATTTACTAGGGTAAGAAATAATTTTTCATCGATATCGATAGTAAAATAAATAATGGTCCACCAAATAAATATAAATATATTATAAAATACATTAGGTTTGTGTAAAGTTATATCGAAACAGATTCAATTTCTTCTTCAAAATCCACATCAGTACACACAGCAGCACATGTCATTTTATTTGGTTTCTGATAGTGATAAGAGTAGATAGACATTAATTTTTCGACGTTCTCTGGGATTAAACGGTTCCGTTTATCACTATAAAGCCATTTATGTACACTGAATGATCGTTCCACTTCACTCGGCGTCAAAAACATTAAAAACAAGATGTCGTTAAGGCTTAAATAATAACTTTTACACTGAATAATCTGTGAATTACCGTTTTTTTTTTGCATATTATTTTAAATTATAAAATATTCCATAGTAATTCTCGATATCGATGAAAAATTATTTCTTACCCTAGTAAATTTGCGACAGTCTTTTGTTTTGCCGTGAAAATTCCGAACACTGATTATGACTTAAAAAGTATGAACAAAAAAGTATAAGGAAAAAAATATGAAGAGTGATTATTATGAATACGAATCGGTAGGAAAACAAAAAATAGGAATAAGAATTTTGTGTGAGTCAATATGGACCCTCTTTGCTAACGTCTCTGGGGCAGGGATTGAAAACCGGTTTATTTTCCGTAGCGGTTAAAGCCACACTATTAGAGCCTAACCCATAATAAAGGTTACGCTTACAGGGAGCGAAATGCATTTACCGGCTAGAGAGCGCTCCTTCCGTGTGAGCCGACAAGGGTGAATGACGGAAGCGCTCTCTAACCGGTTATAACCGGTAAATGCATTTCGCTCCCTGTGAGCGTAACCAATTCGTTGGAACGTAACCCAAATAATTAACCGGTTTAACCTAAATAAATACCGGTTTATTTGTAACCGGTTACAATCCCTGCTCTGGCGTTGTGTTGCAGAAAGCGGTGGCCGGGGAGTGGGGCGCGGGGGAGGCGCGGGAGGCGTCGGCGCGCGCGGCGCAGCTGTTGCGCGAGGTGGAGCGACTCCAGCGCATCGTGGCGGACGCGCCGCGGCGGGACGCACCTGACGCGCCGCCGCCGGTGTACCACTACGGTCAGTCGATACCCTAAAACGGGGAGAGTGGGGACACACCCTAAAGGTGGCGGTTCGCGCCGCGACAGAGACAAGCGGCCGAGACAGAAGATCGCGACCGGAGATCGCGATTCGCGACCGTCACTTGACTGGTAGGTAACATATGAGCGACAGTTCGCGAGCGAGACTGTCTGTCTCGCGTCTCTGTCTGCTGTCTCTGTCTCGGTCGCGAACTGTCGCTCATATGTTGCCTACAGTCAAGTGACGGTCGCGGTCTCCGGTCGCGGTCTTCTGTCTCGGTCGCTTACCTCTGTCGCGGCGCGAACCGCCACCTTAAAATGAAGTCGCCTTCAATAGAACGTGCTAGAGATGTAATCAAAACCAAACGTACCAATTCACTTTGATTACTCGATAATCACTAGACATAGGATTCTTGTCGCGATGACGTCACTATAGGGTAATTTAGGGAGCAAATGGAACGGTTGCACAAAATCATACATAAAGAATAAGATAAGCTGAAATATATATTCATTTCACCAAATATTTATTCAGAACATGTAATTGTAGATCACAATGTAATATATTAAAATTAACTTTATCAATTTATGCAATCTAACTCAATAAAGTTTGACCTTAGATAATGTCCATATACATTTGGATATTTATATTGACGTCACCTTAGCGTTTCAAGCTCTATTGATCAGTATAAAATGTATTAAATTTTGATATTCACAAAAAAATGGTTTTTACTATTCGAAAAATATCGCTATTTTTACCATATTTCATCTTCGAAGGGTCAATATACCCGCTTATTCCCAAAACACCAGAATTTTAAAATACCAGATTCTCAATGTATCGGTATCCCAAAACTAAACATTCGAATTAGAGTATTGTTTATTATCTTTGACTAAAATTTCATTATTTTTTTTTGAGAACCTGGTAATAAGAATAATTAGGTATTTTGAAATACTGGTATTGTGGGAATGAGCGGATATACCAAAAAATAATAAGTAACATTTTCGGATTAATTAACACCATAAGACCTTTTTTTTATCTTATCGAAATAAATCCGTATTAATGACTACCGTTCCATTTGCTCCCCAAATTACCCTATTGTGCCAACCATCTGCCGGTGGGACACAAGGCGATGATGTAACAAGCCTGGTGGCGTTGCGTTGCAGAGCCTGCGCTGGCCCACGAGATGCGAATGCCCCACCCGAGCGTGTTGCTGGCGCCGCCGGTCGCGCTCCCCGGGCCCGGCGCGCTCCGCAGCAAGTCCGTAAGTACCGCGCATAGGGACAACCATTAGGCACAGACCACTTACCCTATAGACTCTGCTTCGGAACAGTTTGTCTAGTATCTCATTAAGCCAAAATGGCGGGGCGCGGGGGGCGGAAAGTGCACCGTGATTGGCTAGTTCAAAGTCAACGAATAATCAAGTGTGCGCGTCGTGGTGCGCGCCAATAGAACCATGGCAACCAATTAGTGTTCTGTGAGCATAAGCATGGCTTACGGGGGCGCCTTTGTATGCGGAGTCTATAGGGTAAGTGGTCTGTGACCATAGGTAACCAGGTACAGTCAAGGACTTTTTAATTGACAACATTTCATTTTGGTGACACCTGCAAATTACTATACGAATCGATAGGGTTTTACCTCCTGAACACGGCAAAATATTTACTTAGATTTATTTTTCTTTATTTTCAAAATTACAAGTAAGTTAATAAAAATATCGAGTTTTACCAATACTATGCCTGAATAGATATAATACCGTTGCCTTTTTCACGAGAAAAAAAGCTGTCATACTTGAAATTAGACATTGACACTATTGACAGATGGATAGAGACTTAGGGCCATTTGCACGCAGAAATTAACCCTGGGTTAAGGCACCCTCGAGTTAGTAGACGTCAGATTCATACGAAAACTGTCATTTTAACTCGAGTAAGGCGGACTTGCGCGGACCAGAGTTAGCCCTTAACCCAGAGTTAAGCGTCTACTTTTGTACGTGGTTTGCCGCCTAACCTCGGGTTAAGACGCTAACTCTGGTCCACGCAAGTGGGCGTTAGTGTCTTAACCCAGGGTTAAACTTTTTGTGCAAGTGGCCCTTTATCGGTTGACATGATACCTACTTTTTTATATACAAATTGGACTAACGTAATATGTCCATTGTGTCGTAGAAATGAAGTTACGCCCTTTTGGAATAAGTTCATCTTAATAAATTAATAATAAAATAATTATTCATTCTAGAGAAAATTTAACTCTATTAGTGTCTTTCTCCTTCCAAACAGTATCTATAAAACGAATAAAATTAAAGTCTTGAAAATATGAAATCTTGTCAATTGTCGTTTGTTAGTCGTATACCTCGAAATCAAAAATTCCTTGTAGCTTTTCACCTTTTCGCGTTTTGCCGCGATAGCGTATTTTGTTGTAGCGTGTAATATTTATCGGTGGTATATTTTGTTACTCGCATATATTTTTAATAGATTTTTACAACAGTAGCAAATTTTGATGTAGCATGTATTATCAATAGCGTATTTAGTTAGCCGCAAAAAAAATTAGTCCCCTTTTACCTGGGTCGCATATTGTTGTAGTGTATTGTATTCATCGTAAAAAAATTGGCTATATCACTGAGATGTAATAAAAATACGGTCGCTTTTTGACTGATTTGAAGAATTTGTGGTTTGCAAACTAGCTATAGTGCTTCAAGGAAATATCGCGATGTGTAATAACGCATTACAAACAAATATCTATGGAGGTGAAAAGCGACTACAGTGAAGAAAGGCAGGAAAGTAAATATACTATGGATTTTATATACCATTGTAATTTGCGACCAGAAATCATACTACAAGAAAAAAAAACTGTTCAGAAATTTTGAGATCACGGCGAAACGCGAATAGGTGAAAAGCTACAAGGAATTTTTGATTTCGAGGTATACGACTAACAAACGTTAATTGTTAAGCCACTGTGGAACCCTGTCATAATGACAGCGTCAAACCATATGAAAGAAATTACGCTAAAATTAATGATCAACGTTATGCGACAGGGTTAGTTACATAGTGGCGTAACAATTAAAGTCCTTGACTGTATTTAGGGGGTGGGGAGGGGGGAGGGATGCCGGTATCGTCTTGGGTCGTCCCATTCGTTTTTTGTCAAGTTCTTAAGTCATCTCATTCTGCTTTCGTCATCCATTTTTTTTTTATGGCATCGAGTAGACAAACGATCACACAGATCACCTGATGGTAAGTGGAAACTGTGACCCATAGACATTCGCAATCACAAGACTGCAACGCAATCCTAAGACTGCAAATGCGTTGCCAACCCTGAGGACTAAGATGGAATGCCTCTATGCTAGTCATTTCACCGGCTGTCTTATCCCCAAACCGGAACACAACAATGCGAACACTGCTGTTCGGCGGTAGGTTAATGGATAAGATGGTGGTAGCAATCCGGACGGACCCTGCACAAGGTCCTACCAACCGCAAATGCTTTCGTCATCCATTCTTTATTCGTCACATTCGCTGGTAGTCTTTGTCGTCTTTGGTCATATTTGTTTTTTGTCTTGATCTTATTCAGGTTCATTCGATGTTCGTCACTTCTCTCTTGACATACATACATACCTTCACGCCTGTCTCCCAATGGGGTAGGCAGAGATTATGGAACGCCAGGTGCACCGATCTAAACACACAATTTTCGCTTCCTCTACATTCATCAATCTCTTCATGCACGTACGAACATCACGAACTCTCTTGACATGTTCGGTGTTAGTCTCTTTATGTTTTAGTCTCATTTGTTACTCGTCACTTTATTTTAAAATACGAACTTAGAATAAGACCAAAGAAGATGATAGGACGAATAGCGAATGAGACTAGAAAAGAGATAGACTAACATCGAACATGTCCAAAGAAGATGATGACGAATAAGAAAAAGATAAACTACAAATATAACCATAGACGACAAAGACTACCAACGAAAGTGACGAATGGAGAATGGATGACAAAAGCAGAATGAGACGAGTTAAGAACTTGACAAAAAACGAATGGGACGACCCAAGACGATACTGGGATCCGCGCCTACTCCAGGATGTAAGGTTCATCAAGGGTGAGCTGTTTTGTACGTTTGAATAACACGGACATACCCCGAATGGATGTGAACAGTATTTTCATGCTTCACTCGCTTCACTCGATGTTGAAAGATTTTTTCTGACTATAAGTTAATAAGTGCATGTTAAATGCAGGAAATGCATTGAAAATAAAAAAAGGATAGTTCTTATTACAATTACGCAGAATCTTTAGAATAATTAATTCCAGTACTCGTTTGCAATGCATAGTTTAATAATAATTATAAGGCTTTGTGCATTATTAATATCTACAAATTAAATTAATGACATAAAAACAGCTCATCATACATAAGTTAACGTTAGGCAAGAAAAAATCTCTGGCCTAGTATTAACCCTTAAATGCATAATGATGTAGATCTGGGTAAAAATCAAAATAAATGTACATAAGGACGCTATTTAAATGTCACTTAAGTGATGTCTAACTTACAATTTCATTACAATTGACGTATGTTTGACGTTAACCAACAGTTTCGTGACGGTGACAAAACTCTCTTTAACTGGACATTTATTTTGATTTTTACCCTACATCGTATATTTTAAATTTCAATTTCAAACGTACATTTTAAGTAAATTTCAATCTTGGAATTTATGCCGTAAGATTTGTAGCATTGCCAAAATTCAAATTTGGAAATGTACTTTCAAGACGCGTTCGATTTTGGAAACGCTATGCATTTAAGGGGGGTCCTATATTTTTTTGGTAAATCCACATTAGTGAAAACATTAATTAAATCATAATTCATAATCATAATAAATACGGCAAAATAAATGCATACTATCACCGTGTGGCAAGCTTCATACATACTAGTGCGTTAGCTTTTGCCGCCCGTAACCGCAGCGTTTCGTCTGCGTGTCTGCCTACGCAGGAGCAGTTAATCTACAGAATATAACATTCGCAAAAGATCATACTAGCAAAACATCATATAAGCATAACATGATATTTACCAATAGTCGGGTATTTTTATAAAATCGTAGGTAGGTTGAGGTTGCCGGGTTAGAATAGTGCCACTCCATGTCCTCCCGCGGATGTCGTAAGACACGGCTAAGGGAATAAAGGCTTATAGTACTGTTAGGCGATGGGCTTGCAACCTGTCACTAATACACTGGTAAACATCTTAGTCTAAGTGTGCAAAATGTGGTTATAGAATTATCAACAAATTTTTAGAGTTTTTGGTAATTTATTTATTTATTTATTTATTTATTTATTTATTTATTGGAAAACAAACAGCTTAAATATTACAAAAAATATAAAATAATATGGATAATACATGAGCCAAAACAGTTTTCACTACTAGATAACACAATTTATGCTCAGAGGAGATAAAAGCGTGAAAAGTAGAAACTTATTTTAATAATAACATTAACGAATGGAAGGAGAAAGCAAGTAAATTTGGAAGAGGAGAAAAAATAAAATAAAAATAACACAAAAACCAAAACACTAATTACTAGCTACCGTTTTCTGTTCTAACTGTTTTCACTGCGGAAATAAATTGCCCAAAGCGCAAGCTAAAGGGGTCAATGTGCGAATATTTGATGTTGTAGGTTGAGCATGCTCTGATGAGATAGGAATTTTTGGCATATTTGGTGCGACAGAAAGGAACAGAATATAAATTATTATTCCGAGATCGAAAGTTAGGACATTTAAAGTAAATGTTGTTCGTGAGGTATTGCGACTCAATAGAATCATTAAGTACCTTGTATAAAAACACTTGATCCTTATGTTCACGGCGGAGTTGCAGACTCACAAAGTTATCAATATTAAACGATTTAAATTTATATTTCAACCACCTGATGAAATTATTCTGTATTTTCTCGATTGACTCGATGTGTACAGAGTAATGAGGACTCCAAACAACGGACGCGTACTCCAAATGTGATCGTACGTAAGCATTGTACAACAGTACCAAGGTACGAGGGTCTTTAAAATCTTTACTTTGCCTAAATATGAAGCCAAGCATCCTATAAGCCTTTGAGGTAATTTTGTCGATGTGAGACACAAGTTGGATTTCACTATCAATGTAAACACCTAGATCTCTAACCTCCGTAACCCTATTAAGTGATTCATTCCTAATTGTGTAGTCGAAAAGTATTGGGTTGCGTTTACGAGAGAATGAAATAGATAAACAATAATTCCTAATTCTGTAGCTCTGCCTACCCCACTCTGGGAATAAAGGCGTGAGTTTATGTATGTATGTATGTATGTTTGTTGAGGTTATGTTAGATTTATAGCAGGCCCGGAGGGCCAAACTACACAGAAATAGGAGCTCCGCTGTAGCGGGGCTCCGTCGACACTGTCTAATTCATGTCTTAATAACAGTGATGTTTTGCTACTATGATGTATTGCTACTATGATGTTTTGCGAATGTCATGTTTTGTGAATATCATGTTTTGCTACTATGATATCCTACGAGGGCTTGCGCAGGAGATGGAGCTGTCGCGCCGGCTGAGCGAGAGCCTGGACATGCAGGAGAGGCTCGCGGCCGACAACGCGGCGCTGGACGGGAAACGGTCAGTGCTTTGATGTTTCTGACGGGTGCGTCTCACGAGATATAACAACAAAATCTATAATGTCATGTTAATAACGTTTACAAGATATAATTGCACAGTGACATTGCATGAAACATCACAGTGTACAGCACTACTCACTTTAAATCGACAGACAATGAGAAAATCCCTACCACCATACAACGAGAACATTTACGAAAAAATCGTTTGCTTCACTGTCCATTGCGGTCTACAAATAATATGCCTTAAGTACCTATAGTATAAAGTAGAAGCCGCAATGGATGGCGTGCTTCGAAAATATACTATACCCCCTAACTTATAAACGTGGAATAAGCTTGAAATAGTTTATGCCATGCTTTGTCACTTTCTGTCAGATGCAAATGTTACAATTACAGATAAGGACAAAGCATGGCATAAACTATTCCAAGCTTATTCCACGTTTATAAGTAAGGGGGTATGTGTGTAACTATTTTGGTAGAAACGACACGACATCACTCCAAGTTGAAAATAATTAAAATTAAATTAAATAAGGCGAAATTTATTAGAAAAAATACTTACTTATGATAGGAAACGTCACCGTTTACTCGACTTGCCACTCTTGTTGAATTTAAACAATTAATTACGGCGCAGTGAGGCATTTTCTAGTGCAGCAAAAAACGTCTGACAGTTAGGACAATAGGAGCGCGACTGAGCGGCAAATGGTGCAACGCACTACTTAGATACACGCGAAGTACAAGCATTGGCGGCATCTAGGTTTATCTAGGTCTGTGAACATAACCTAATTGAATTTATAAAGTGATTTGTAATTAATATCCGTAATACATATATATATATAATTATAAGCCAATGTGACTTTTTTTATATAAGGTAACGGATCTCTATTTCTATTACTTGACTTATAATTTGTACGCCTATTGACAGGTAGAAAGTGGATGAAACTATTTAACTATTTTAGCAAATAAATATTTTGATTTCGATTTTGATTTTTTAGGCTTTTATTTTTACTGCATACAAAAACACGAGGCGAAAGTAAAACCTTTTTCTAAAATCAAAACCTCGTCGGTGACACTGGCCGGTGGGAACGTCACGCGTCAAACTCCCCTCATTCAAACGGCGAACGTCAATCTCGACGGACATCAGTCTGCCGGAGAGCTTTATAGTTTACGCAAACAAACAACAGGAAATGCAAAAATATGAACAACGTTAGATCGAGCTACTGCGGAATTGGCAGTAGTCTTTAGCGAGTGGCGGGCGAGGGTGCTGTTTGAAAGTGAGTTGACGACGTTATATTACAGGTATGTGCTGTACAAGGAGTTGATGTGTAAGGAGCAACGGCTGGAGACGGCGCGAGCGCAGGCTGCGCGGCTGCGTGCGGAGCTCAAATTACTGGCTCGGGACAATGCTCGCCTAACGCAGGTACCCTATACCCTTCTAAGCTGAATAGCAGCATCTCTAAACTCTAGCAATCACAACTGCATTACTACAAGGAGAGGATTGAATCTACTTGTATCTGAGAGACTGTTAGCTTTTTTGACAGAAACTTGTTTTAAAGCGTAACGCTAATGTATAACTATGTACCGAATTTGTACATTTAAATATAAAAAAACGTACCTACTCGTGTTTATACCGTTGTAGAAGTTTGCCATGGCTAGTAGTCTTATTACTCATTTTCAATAGGATAATTTGTACCTACCCTTGATCGATGGAGGTACAATTAAAAGTGTGAACTATAGCAGTATAACAGTGTAATGTTTTGATAAATAACAAAATTCTTTAATTTATTATTTGGGGTTGCTGGATATTGTCCACAGCAAACTCTAAACTTGATTTTACTCGGTTTTACTATCAGTACAGGTCCATTTACAAGAGTTGGCACGAATGGTTTGAATGAAAGTAATGTCACCTATCTATCATTGTGTGAGTGCCGTCCTTTCAACCGATGTTCGAATTTCAAACCGAGAAACCTGTTACAATGTTACACACTAGTATACATTCGTGCCAACTCTTGTGAATCGACCCATACGTACTGGGATCTGATTCTCTCAAAAACGCGTTGAAGAACGAATGAGTGAATGCCGCAGTGGCGAATTTAAGTAATCCTGTCAGAGCGAACAAAACATATTATTATCGTAGCGCGTGCATTTTCAATTTGGCAGCATAGCTTCAGTCGGTAAATTCGAACGTATAAGGCTGCCTAATTGAGAATGTGCGCGCTAAAATGTGTTTTGTTCGCTCTGACTGGACTACTTGAACTCGCCGCTGCGAGATTTACTCGTTCGTCGGACCTGCCGCGTTTTTGAGATAATCAGAATCACACCCCTGCATACGTTCGAGTATTGCTACTAAGACATTTTGTTATTAGGACGATATACAAACAAAACGTTTAAGAACTTATTATTTAACCCAAGCAATATACTATTACAACGATTTACGCTAGTAGACATTATGCAACCAAGACCTTATGAAACTTAAGTCGTTTTGCTTACACAGTCGTTTGGTAATCTAGTCCTTACGAACCTAACCCAAAGTCTGGTGTTTCAGGCGGCTGCGCTAGCGCAGCTTCCGAGCCCCGCAGCTCCGGTGAGTCCCGAATAGTTCCGAATAGTTCCGAATAGTCCCGAATAGTTCCGAATAGTTCCGAATAGTCCCGAGTAGTCTAGACAACGAACAGACACGAGACAAATACGGTTGCGTTTATCGCGTGACAAAACGTGTATAAAACATCCGTCACTTTCCGACACATATTCACATAACATAAGTACGAGTGTGTCAGATGCTTTATCCACATTTTGTCATGCGATTAAGGCAACCATACTATAGTCTATAGTTTTAGGTATTTATAAAATGTAAACAAACTAAAGATTTACTGTCATTAAGTACAAAAAGAAATTCGTCCACTTGAATTGACCATTTGGAATTTTGACCAAAGTGTAAATCTGATAAAATGTAATTATGAACAAATTTATTTTCGGTAAAAATGAATTAAGTCTGAAATGAATTATGTCCATTATAAAAAATGTGCAACATTTAATACGCACAAAGTGAATATTGTCTAATTTTATTTGAGACCGTAATGTAAATTTCAGTACAAGTATTTCAAATGGTAATACTTCCAAGTGAACATAAATACAAATGGTTATTATTCCTGTCGGCCTATATTAAGTTTGGACAATTTTACCAGAGGACATGATTCTATTTTGGACAATATTCTGGATGGAAAACTATCCTAATAGTTATATTTCAATTTAGCATTTTTTCCGATTTGACGACTAATTCTCTGTGGACGAATTTCTTTTTGTACTTAATGACAGTAAATCAAACTAAACCATGTGACATTGTTAAGCAGCCAATCAAAACTGTTTATCGAACTATATCACGTGGTTGTTTTGTTTACATTTTTTTAAACACCTAAAAGTATAGACTATAGGCTCGCTGTAGTGATAGATAAGTAATCTTGCGGCATCGTATTAAGTCGGGAAAGTTTGTATTTACCTTGCTTTCTCAGTCTGTTTCGGGACCTATCGTTAACCTTATTGAAAAAGGAAGAGAAACGAACTTATTTGACACTCGATGATAAGCCATCCAATAAGTACATCAATAGAGTCAAGTGAACCTTTTGCGCCTTTCTTTACCGTAATATGAATAGACAAACTGATCAGCGTACCACCGCGGAACCTTGTCACAATGACCTGATGTATTAAACGCCCTATCATTTTTTCACCTGGCTAGTTGCGACAAGGTTCCCCGATGTCTCGTGGATCAGTTTGACCGTACACCCTGGTCTGTTTCAGGATACAGAGCAGCGGTTAGAGTGTGACAGCGAAGCAGGCGGAGACCCGTCTCCTATCCACGCTGATCTAGTGAGTCCTAACACAGAATTTAATGGCGGTATCTCGACAAAACACCTGAATCAAGTCCAGTTTCACGGGTGGTAGGACCTTGTGCAGGGTCCCTCCGGATCAATCCGTCGTAGGATATCATATTCGCAAAACATGACATTCGCAAATCATCATAGTTGCAAAACATCACATTATCAAAACTAAACTGTTATTAAGACATGAATTAGACCGTGTCGACGGAGCTCCGCTACTGCGTAGCTCCTATTTCTGTGTAGTTTGGCCCTCCGGGCCTGCTATAAATGAAACATAACCTAAACCTACCTACGATTATATAACAAAACCCGACTATTTGTAAATATCATGTTTGCGAATATCGTGTTTTGCTAGTATGATGTTATGGGTATTATGTATGATGTTTTGCTAGTATGATCTTTTGCGAATGTAATATTCTGTAGAGTAACTGCTCCGGATCTCTACCACCATCTTATCCATTAACCTACCGCCAAACAGCAGTGTTCGCATTGTTGTGTTTGGGGATAAGACAGCCGGTGAAATGACTAGCATAGAGGCATTCCATCTTTAGTCCTCAGGGTTGGCAACGCATTTGCAGTCTTAGGATTGCATTGCAGTCTTGTGAATGCGAACGTCACAATTTCCACTTACCATCAGCCCCCTATTTCACCATCCCGACAATGACAGGTGACAGTTGACAATTCGGTATACATTGCAAAGTTAACAAGCTTTCACATCAGTGGGATTCATATTAGCTGCACCATGTACACTGAAATGTCACCTGTCACCGGTCATTGTCGGGATGGTGAAATAGGGGGCAGGTGGCCTGTGTGCACGTTTGTCTGCTCTATGCCATTAAAAGCCCTTATTACTCACAGGAGAAGGTTGAATCGGCTTTGGCTTTTGAATTTGAGATACTGTCTTTCAAGGAAATTTGTCAAGATCGTAGCAAGTGGAAAGAAGTGGTCTCTGCCTACCCCTCTGGGAAACAGGCGTGATTTAATGTATGTATGTATGTATACTGTCTTTAGGTTATTTTCATAGAAAAACGGTTAATAACAGCTTTAATTTCATTTCTTAGTTGTATTGTATTTATATATTATTATTTATAACGGAAGTCGATAGCCATGAACAGAGCTCGGACAGGTCATAGCAAAAACAGATATGGAAATAGAACAAGACTCAATAGAGTCGATACTTAAAATCATTTTGTCTGGGTCTGCCTAAAACGCAGTTTGACAAATTCGCGCTACGACAAAACTTCATTTGAAATTCGCTATTCGTCTAAATCGCTATTGACCGATTACTCATAACACCTATTTCGCAATATGTCCAAAACGTAGTAAGCCTAAGTAGCTGTTTGTCCATTACGCGATACGCCTAATTAGCAGTTAGGCTAAAACACGTTACGTCTATAGGCAAAAGTACCACAAATATGAGGTAGGTTAAGGTTATGTTAGATTTGCAGCAGGCCCGGAGGGCCAAAACCACCCAGAAATAGGAGCTCCGCGAAAGCGGAGCTCCGTCAACCCTGTTAAATTTAGTTTTGGGGAAGAAGGGGAAATTCGCTTTTGGGCAAAATCGCATTAAGTTCAAGTCTCACTCAGCTGAATTCGCTTTAGGACAAAATCGTAGTACGTCCGAGTCTCACTGTGCCAAGTTCGCTTTAGGACAAATGCTCATTCGGCCTAAGTCTTAGTACGACTATTCTCGGTTGGTCTAGGCATAATTTAGTCAAACTGCGTTTTAGGCAGACCCAGACAAAAGGCTTAAGATTATAAACACATCTAAAGAGGATATCATCGTAATTCAAGACTGCACCGTAAAAAATGTTAATGAAAATACCTTCACAAATATAATTAAGAATTTTATGTTACCGTTATAAAATTTATAAATCTAAATCAGAAATCTTATTAAATTATAATACGACTCTATTAATCTTGTTCTATTACTGTGTTGCGATTGTTTCCTATGACCTGTCCGAGCTCTGCGGGCCTAGTAGGCCGCGTCTATATCGCGTGTCAAATGTGGACAAAGCAACCGTCACTTTTTGACACGTGTACACATTTACATGTCAGAAGGTGACGGATGCCTTATCCAACATTTATCACATTAGGCCCTCTGGCCATGAAAATTCGGGCTCGATGACCATATCTCGTTTGCAGGAGAACACAGACCACTTACCCTATAGACTCCGCTTCGGAACAGTTTGTCTAGTATCTCATTAAGCCAAAATGGCGGGGCGCGGGGGGCGGAAAGTGCACCGTGATTGGCTAGTTCAAAGTCAACGAATAATCAAGTGTGCGCGTCGTGGTGCGCGCCAATAGAACCATGGCAACCAATTAGTGTTCTGTGAGCATAAGCATGGCTTACGGGGGCGCCTTTGTATGCGGAGTCTATAGGGTAAGTGGTCTGTGCAGGAGAAGCAGCTGTGCGAGCTCGAGGCGGAGGTGCAAGGACTGCGCGCAGAGATGGTTGAGTCGAAGGGTGCGCGGGAGCTGCAGAGGATGAAGGACGGCGCGTGCAAGGGCGGCGGCGGCCGGAACACCTGCTTCGAAGTGGCGGTGAGTACCTACCCTGTGGCATGAGGGAGGAAAAAGGGGTCTCTCTCCAGCCAGGTGTTAGGCCTGTCCAGGGTAGTGATTCTGTACACAACGCCGGTCGTGCGGACTGTCGAGTGATAGCGGCGAGATTAAGTAGTCCCGTCAGTGCGAACAAAACACATTGTAGCGCGTGCATTTTCAATTCAGCAGCACGATGGGTCGAACGTATAAGGCTGCTTAATTGAAAATGCAATGTGTTTTGTTCGCACTGACGGGACTTCTTAATCTCGCCGCTTGGATATCACTCGACAGTCCGCACGACCGGCGTTGTTTACAGAATCACTACCCAGCTGGATGGAAGTTGGAAGTGGTAATACAGGGTGTAGTCGTTGAGTGTGTCCTGGCGATTATTCCGTAACTATTACAGATATCAATGCGTGTTTCCGAAATCCCAGCCATTTGTTAAGGGTTGTGACTGATAATGAACAACACACACACACAGAAATGACAAACTTATATTTAAGGTTCCTAAATAACCTATTCTAGAAAAAAGGAGAGAGTTAGTTATTATTTTAATTTGATTATTACACTTTTAATAATTTTTACAAGCAAACCTTTGAGTGATCACTAGTATATAGAACTACTATCGATGATTCAGTTTATCGACATAGTTTGCCCCAAAGAATCCTATATCTGTTTATGATACTACACTTATCGTTTGATTTTTAAAAAGTTATTGATGTCCTTTTACTCATTAGGTAACGTACTTTCGATATCAATTTAAACTTTTTTGATATCTCTTATAGTTACGGAATAATCGCATGGATATACATAACGGTTACACTCTGTATAATTTATGTCAAGTGACTGTAGAAGCTTCTTTAGGCACTGGTCCCACCGCCGGCTACAGACTATAAGCTAGTAGAACTATAAACTACAAAAGAGTGGGCGAGCGGCGAGAAGCGAGTAAAGTTTTGATAGTTTTGACGCTCGGCTATAAAGCGAGTGTTCGCGGACGACGGGCGAGCTAGTTTTATAGTCGATAGCTTTTATCGCCGCGGTCAACTAGTAAACAGCGGTCCCACCGCCAGATAGCGGCAAGCTCGGCGAGCAACTAGTAAAATTATGTACTAGAAACAGTTGACAGTCGGCTGGAGGCTAGTAAAAATTCTATGGAATTATAGCTTACTCGCCGGGCGTTGAGTGTCCTCGCCGGCAGTGTGAACAGCGAGCGATGAACTATAAATATATAACTCTCTCTTTTATTTACACGGAAGCGATTATCTTTTGTTCGTTTCTTGGGCTAGAAAAAAGTCGATAGTTCATATCTCACTCGCCCGCGGTGGGACCAGTGGCTTAGCGCGTGAAGAACTTTTTAGTTCCGCTGTCTGACGATGGTGGCGCTGGCGAGTTGGTTGATACATGTCGCCGTTAGATGTCGCTAGGTCTAGCATTGAATATTTTATTTATAGACTGTCTAGATGTCGCTAGTTTTACTTAGGGCTGATTTTTCAATCTCCAGATAACATTATCTGTCAGGTCAATATTAGCTCCGTCTTTCTTTCTTATGACAAATAATAGTATGGCATGGCACACTAAAAAGAGGGATTTTGTTACTCTATAAATTGCTAACTTGTTTCCGTAGCTCTCCATCTATAACCAATAAGTTTTTCTAACATAAGCACATTAACCGATGCTCTTACGGTGAAGGAACATCGTGAGGAAACCTGCACATTCGAACAGCTGATGTGTAAGAGGGTAATTGCACAAAAGATCCTAAGAGGTCGAAATGTTTCCAAAAGGGCCCATATTGTAAGATAAGAGATATATATGTATATATATACTAGCTGTTCCCGTGTCCACTTCGTTGGACAAAACATTTTTTTAGAGTTAATAATTTTCCCGCTAATTCCCGTTCCCGTGGGAATTTCGGGAATTTCTTTCTTAGTGCACCTCTACGGTGGTACCTAAGCTACGTCCCTTCCAAATTTCAAGTGCCTACGTTTAGCCGTTTAGGCTGTGCGTTGATATGTCAGTCAGTCAGTCAGTTTCTCCTTTTATATATTTAGATAAATATATATACATATACCTATGTATATATTATTCGATGACGGCGACCTTGTTTTTTTTGTTCTAAAATACGTAAAAAAATATAATTTATACAATTTATTTCCTAGCGTGAGCTCTAATGTGGCTCTATTACAACTTGCAGGGCCAGCTCTACCTATTGTGTAGCTTGCGACAGAATATTTAAGATAAGATGACTGTATCCTGACATTTGCTCTTGCTTTGTCCACAGCCGGGTATGCCGCCGATGCCTCCTTTGCAGAAGATAGTAAGTACGAGTACAGGCGAGGGTGGTGAGTTTCGCTTGACTGGTAACTAACGGTGTGTTGTGCGTTGCAGTGCGGTGTGTGCCCCCCCTGCCCCGCGCCCTGCAACCCTGAAGCCCCCCCTGTAAGTCTATACATACACACACACACACATATACACACACCTATGTAAAGGCTAACAAAACAAATTGTGCACCCAATCGGTCCACCTTTTTGTAAGGATCGTATTAAAGTATATCCTCGTAAGGACACGTCAAATTTCTTCATAAATAATCTTGTCTCAGTCAATGAAAGTCTAAAGTCACTTTGACAAAATGTCCTACATTTAGGACGTTCGGCCTCACGAGGATTGGGATCAACTCCAATCAGAGTATTGCAGGTCAGAAATGAAGTGCGATATTCCGACTTACCCCTTTACATATAAACGTGGAATAAGTTTGGAATAGTTTATGCTTTGTCCTTATCAGATCTGTAATTGTGACATTTCCATTTCCATCTGCAAGAAAGTGTAATAACTTACTGGATGCGTCACAGGATTTGAAATATGGGTATAGATAAATTATTGTACGCGACTCTGCGTGATAGGCATTACAAAACTCGTCTGCTCTATTATGGAACTCTTCTTGCGGCTCGTTTCATAAAGCACACTCTTGTTGTAATGCCTGTCACTATAAAACCGTCTCGTAAACTACTCTATTATCTATTACTTGCCATCGAATTAATACGTAAAAAATTGTGAAAATTTGCGAAAACAAAAACGCTACTGTTAAAAACGATATCGTGAATTATTATTTTTGCGCGTTTTATGTTATAATATAGGTACTACAGCCATTCTTGTGCTCTGCGATTGTTTCGATTTATTTCGAGATCCGTGTAATATTTGATGTTTAAAATGGGTTCCGTCGCTAAAACGAGGACTGATGGCGAGTATCTAGTAGTACCCATTAATTTATCTCAACAGTACCCAATGGTACCCAAAAGTACCCAGTAGTACCCAATAGGTACCCAGTAGTACCCAGTAGTCTAACAGAATTAGTACCTATTTGTAAATTGTACATAAAAGTACCCAATAGTACCCTGTAGTACCCAATGTTTGAGACAGCTTGTCTGCGCAGACGCCGGCGGAGCGTGAGGCAGCGCGGCTATCGATACAGCTCAAGCAGACCGAGGAGAGCTTCAAGGCTAAGGTCGCTGAGGTCAGTACCCCAGCCCCAACTTGCTCCTCACTTGACATCTGGTAATCATTCCGATACCCTATTATATTCTTGTATAAACAATTCCGATCTCCTTCTCTCCCTATAGACGTAGTTACTGTTATATGTATTTATTTTCTTGTGTAAAAATGTCCGATGCTTTCTTTTCCTATGAACATTATTTACTGTTATATAGCAAAGTAAGTGACCGCAACATTACAACTTTCATCTAGGATTAAATTAAATTGACGTCTCTGAGTGCGGCATGTTGTGGTACCTACTAGAATCCATGGAGTCGCTATTTCATAGTTATTATAACATAATTACAACTTTGATTTTGACCTTCAGTATTGTCATGTTCCAAAATGCATTAATTCGTTAAATCACTAAACAAGTTTAACCCTTTGGACGAAAAGGACCATTAAAGGGGTGGTGTACTGTCGTGTCTACCACGCTATCGACCCTTTTAGTGGTTATAAATACAATGCAAAACGACCCGAGTATTTGTGACGTAAGGTTGAAATTAGCTGTGGTTTACAGCTGTCATTGGCGTGTTAGGACGACGTTTGTATCAAGTCAAAGGCGTTCAAAGGGTTAAATTAATTTTGGTAAAGAGGAAATTCTCGCTGTGAAAGCGTAACAATCAAACAAATAGTAGTAGGTATGGATACACCAAACTGTATTTAGCTTATTTTGAAATCAGACAATACTAGAGGCCAATATCAAAGTGGTATGTGGATGTATTGAATAATCCTTTCCCATCGTTTTTTCTCGGATAAGTTCGTATTTACATTGCTTTCTCAGTTGGCTTATTGACGGGTTCTGAAATTAATTGAGAAAACAAGATAAATACGATCTTACCCGACAAAATACGATGGGAAAGGATCATTCACTACATCTGTATCTGTATCTTAAGTACCCGAAACCGACGTGCGTGCATGACTCGATGTATGAATGTGGAAGAAGCGAAATAAATTTGTCAAGATCGTATCAAGTGGAAAGAAGTGGTCTCTGCCTACCCCTCTGGGAAACGTGATTTAATGTATGTACGAGTATGTAAGTATCTGTAACAAAATAAATTTATTAGGAAATACGAGTAGCTCGATGGATTCTAGAACCCTACCCATGAAACATAATTATGGCGTTGTTTGTAGGGCAGTACGGTCACGATCGTTAATTTGGGACCCATTTCAAGAAAAATATGCTTGAAGCCGTCAATGTCATTTAGAGATGTCACGTCACTTGTATCTTTTAGGAAATTCAACGTTATTGTTGTAGAATGTCAGATTGACTTTGGACCTAAGGTGGGTGCCAAATTTAATCTCGTGACTGTATGTATGTATCTGTAACAAAATAAAATTATTACGAAATAGCTCCATGGATTCTAGAACCCTACCCATGAAACGTACGGCGGGGATAGAAGCTTCCCGCCTACATCTCGATATGGCTAGGTAGCTGATACGGCCAGATCGCTTTGTGACTACATCTCGATCTGACTAGATCGCTTTTTGCCTAGATCGCTATACGACCAGATCACTTTACGACAGCATCTCAAAAAGTCCGAGTCGCTAAATGACCACATTGTTTTTTTCACCTTATGTCTGTCTTAGCAATATTGACGGAGCCCCGCATGGCGGGGCTCCTATTCCTGGGTTATTTGCCCTTCGGGCATTTGAAGTTACCTAACGAACCTAACCTACCTAGTAACGCAAACGAAGTAGTCATTTTGCAACTCGGACTTTTAGAGATGTAGTCGCAAAGCGATCTGGTGGTATTACGATCTAGGCACAAAGCGATCTATTCAAATCGAGATGTAGTTGCAAAGCGATCTGGTCGTATTACGATCTAGGCACAAAGCGATCTAGTTAAACCGAGATGTAGTTGCAAAGCGATCTGGTCGTATTACGATCTAGGCACAAAGCGATCTAGTCAAATCGAGATGTAGTTGCAAAGCGATCTGGTCGTATTACGATCTAGGAACAAAGCGATCTAGTCAAACCGAGATGTAGTTGCAAAGCGATCTGGTCGTATTACGATCTAGGCACAAAGCGATCTAGTCAAATCGAGATGTAGTTGCAAAGCGATCTGGTCGTATTACGATCTAGGCACAAAGCGATCTAGTCAAACCGAGATGTAGTTGCAAAGCGATCTGGTCGTATTACGATCTAGGCACAAAGCGATCTAGTCAAACCGAGATGTAGTTGCAAAGCGATCTGGTCGTATTTGCTACCTACTCCTAACGAGATGTGGACCTAAAGCTTCTATACCGTACGGCGTTTTTTATAGGAAGGCAGTTCAGTGTTATTTGGTTGTAGTGCGCGATGCTGCGGGCCGACGTGCTCCGGCGCAAGGACGAGGCGGAGCGCGAGCGCTGCCTGGCGCGGGAGGCGCAGGCGCGGCTGCGCGAGCTCGAGATCAAGTTCGAGGGGCTCAACATGCAGACCAACGCACAGCTCGGCACCAAGGAGCAGGCCTTCGAGCAGGTACCCGAACACAGACCACTTACCCTATAGACTCCGCATACAAAGGCGCCCCCGTAAGCCATGCTTATGCTCACAGAACACTAATTGGTTGCCATGGTTCTATTGGCGCGCACCACGACGCGCACACTTGATTATTCGTTGACTTTGAACTAGCCAATCACGGTGCACTTTCCGCCCACCGCGCCCCGCCGTTTTGGCTTAATGAGATACTAGACAAACTGTTCCGAAGCGGAGTCTATAGGGTAAGTGGTCTGTGTACCCGAACCTGTAACAGCTATATAGGAAGTAACTATTTTCAAGGGCAACTTAGACTAACATTTTACCTGCTTTGCACTCGTAATCGCAATCGTGACATTTCGAAGGATCTGTGGACGAAATAAGAATGTGGACGAAATAAGAATGTGGACGAAATAAGAATGTGGACGAAATAAGAATGTGGCCGAAATAAGAATGTGGACGAAATAAGAATGTGGACGAAGTGAACCTAAACGTAAGCGTTAACGAAAACTTGGCAAGCCCTGAGCGCACCGTGATGGTTGTTCGCAGGAGGTATCGGTGCGCGCGCTGAAGCAGTGCTACCGGGAGGCGCGCGAGGAGGTGGACGAGCTCCGCGGGCTGCTCACGGAGCAGGGGATCCAGCTGCAGGACTACCGGGTCAAGGTACTGTCTCTCCAGCTCACGAGCCCTCCGTCGTTGGGTATCATATTTGCACAACATCATATTCTGAAAAATAATAAAAGCAAAACATCATATTCGTAAAACATGACATTCGCAAATCATCATAGTAGCAAAAGGGTAAAAATCAAAATAAATGTACAAAAGGACGCTATTTAAATGTCACTTTTTTTTTTTTTTTTATTTATTTATTTATTATAACATATTAACAAACTTAGTTCTATAACAACGTCCCGCAAAACTGTTTTCACAGTTTGACTGTGGGATCCGCGAGTCTTAGTCTTAGTGTACAAGTTACAGTTTACAAGCTACAGTTATTAAACATTAAGTAAATAATTTAAATTTAAATAATATTAAGGTAATGCTTAAATAAAGCTCTCTTAAATCTATTTTTATTAGGCTCTAGTCTCAAAGCGGCAGGTATGCTGTTGAGGATGTAAGGCAAGCGCTTCTTAAATGATGTCTAACTTACAATTTCATTACAATTGGGTTAGGCTCGTAAAACACACTTCCCCGAAATGTGCACTTCCTCTAAAGGTGCACTTCTTTAGAAGGGTCATTTTCTTGGAAGGTACACTGTCTCTAAAAGTGCACTTCCCGATATGTACACTTTGTCAATAGGTGCACTTTCCCAGAATATGCACTTTCGCAGAAGGTATATTTTCCCGGAATGTACACTGTCTCTAAAACATAAGGTTCCGCGGCACAATCGATTTAGATGAGATTAAATTAAAGACAAAAAAGAGTGTGGATTAAAAAAAAAAATGTGTGAAGCGTGAGTACGTGTTTGTGTGTGCGTGCGTGTGTGTGTGTGTGTGTGCGTGTGTGAAGAAAGTGACTAAATAATAAACGTGTTCCTTTTGACAAAGTGCCCTACATGGGAAAGTGTACATTTCGGGAAAGCGTGCGTTTTGGAAAAGTGCACATTTCGGGAAAGTTTCCAAGTTGGGAAAGTGTACATTTTGGGAGTGTACATTTTGCGGAAAGTGCACCTCTGCAGAAAGTGCAAATTTCGGGAAAGTGTGTTTTACGAGCCTAACCCTTACAATTCACGTATGTTTGACGTTAACCAACAGTTTCGTGACGGTGACAAAACTCTCTTTAACTGGACATTTATTTTGACCCATAACATCACATTACCAAAGCCGAACTATTATTAAGACTGCGCCTAGCGTACGCCGGATGTACAGTGGCGCCCTCATTACTATTATTGTGTTTTCTAATTAACTAAAGTATTTTCTTAAAATAGGGTATGTCACATAATTTAATAATAATAACAATTCACCTTCGAGTTATCAACTTAACGGAAAAAAGTGGCCAAGTTTTCCCGTTAAGCTGACTACTCAAAGGGTAATTGTTATTACAGTGTGACGTATCCCATAAATTGTGTTTTTACTTGCGCTACAAAAACGTATCGTCTGATTGCAAGGCAATTCTTTGGTTCAGTAGAAAACACAATAAGGGTAATTCCACGATAATGTAATGAAAGTTACCATTTCAACGAGTGTTTTTTGAAACTTTGAATGCTCATATTTTTCTAGATATAAATTTAAACACGTATATAGAGATAATGAATCCTTCTATTTTGAAATATAACTAAAAAAACAAGCAGAATGCTAGAAATTTAACTGAATGAATTAACTTGCGTTACTCTCTGCCATGGAATTTCCCATAAAAGTAATGAGGGCGCCACTAGACACCTGTTTCTGGGTAGTGTGGCCCTCCAGGCCTGCTATAAATCGAACATAACCTAAACCTACCTACGATTTAATAACAAGACCCGTTTATTTGTAAATATCATGTTTTGCGAATTTCGTGTTGTACAGTCACCACCCGCGAATGTTACGCCACTTGCCACTCTTCTTAATTTAGCCGTGTACTACACTCGGGTAATATGTCAAGTCGGCTGTCAACCCAAAATGCATTACACGGTTAAATTAAGAAGAGTGGCAAGTGGCGTAACATTCGCGGGTGGTGACTGTACTAGCTTCTGCCCGCGACTCCGTCCGCGTGGAACTCGTTTATATCGTAGCTCCATACAAATTTTCACCCTCTATTTCACCGCCTTGGGGGATGAATTTCGGGATAAAAACTATCCTATGTCCTTTCCCAGGATTCAAACACAGGATTTTTTAAGTAGGTGATATAATTCATGTTTTTTTCCCAAATTTTATAACTTTTTCGTACAGAAATAAGTATTTTCATTTATCTGCACACTCTACCATTGACAATGTCATTTCATGTATTAATTCAGAAACGACATATGTGCTCAATTTTATTCTAATCGCAGTTTAATAATACCATACATCAGGGTAGGGGACAGCACTCCATTGTGAACAGCCTTTATGGAACTAGTTTTGATGGAACGCCCTGTCTGCTCACAAAGGAGAACAGGGCCCCATTAATTTGATTCCCCGCATTCACCCTCCTCTCGGTATCCTTGACACACTTACCATCTCTAGTAAACACACTTCCCAGATACACAAATTCGCTCACTTGCTCTAACTAATTCACCATATTTTATATTTTTATCACCAGAGGGCGGAATTGCTCATGGCAAAAATCAAACGTCAATCGTTGAATTTTATCGACTATCGAATAAACTGAAATAATATTTACCTAGCGTATGTTTCTCCAACAAGGTTTCATCCAGAAGTTTTTTCGATGAACAAGAACAACAAATATATTTAAATAAAAAAACCGGAAATGTGGATGTTTTTTTTTTCCCCTGGAATGTTGCAACAAACGAGAAATATTATCAAATCTAGATAAAAACTATTTGTAGTATTGGTTAAGCACAACACTATGTGTTGAGCACATCTCTACAGAGAGTGAGGTCTGTGGTCTGTCAAACTTGTAACGAACTGGAGTTATAATAAAAAGCACATGTCTTTAAAGTTAAATAGTTTTATTAATAACATAATAATACACTATTATCGTTATTTACCTCTTTAAACTCAGGTGAATGTGTTTTACTCGTTATGTGAGTTTCAACGCAATATTTTTTTAGTTGCTTTAAGTGAACCTTACATTTACCGCCTGTTTCACAATCGGCAAGTAAAGCGTATTTGACAGATAAATTTAGCCCTTTCTCTTTCTTACACTTGAAAATAGACAAAGAGAGAGCTAACTTTATATGGCAGATAAATTTACTTGTCGATTGTGAAACAGGCCCTTAGAGTAGTATAATGTGAAAAGACTAGTGGCAGAAATGACAGTTAAATGCCATGCAATTTACTTTTAATCTAATCAAAGATGTCAAATGGTCAACTAGCTAATCAAAGCGGTTAATGTTTAAGTCAGAAATGTAAAAGGTGACTGAATTTGTCGATAAAATTCAACGTTTCATTTTACTCTATTGACGTTTGATTTTTGCCATGAGCAATTCCGCCCTCTGTTTATCACGCACTCAGTCATATCCTCGGTCTTCTCTAAAAAGGGAAAATTTTACTTGTTGTTTCTTGACGTGCAAATGTACTTCAACCGTAAGGTGATAGACCCCATTTTTAGCCGACTGTACATGCCAAGACCAACGAAAGATAATTAAGTAATAAAATGCAATATATCAATATGTGACAGCATTACAAAGTAGCATATATCCTATTGAAAATTTTATGTTTTGTGGATTTCTAGTGCAGAAAACATCAAAAACTAAACATGCCAAATTGATAGCATGAATATTTTCGTCGTGGTATGGCAGTAACATCGTGGCCGAGGACGGGCTACGATGTTACTTTTTTTTTGATGAGTTTCTCAACAACCCGAGTTCAAACCCCGCATGGGGAAATTATTTTTGCTTTCTTTTTGAAGTATTTTTTTGTACAGTTTTTTTTTTAATTAACTGTTATACATACCATTTTTTTTATTTACTTGATTACAACTTGCAGTGTCACTAATTTATTATTTATCATAGGTATTTGACAAAAGTCAAATCAGCTTCTTATTATGAAACATCAAAAACGCTCTGTTACTGTGGAATTTATATGGATTACTATCTTGTGACGTCACAATGAAACAGCCTCCTTATTGTTGGATTTTATGAATTTAAAAATCTTAAAATAGCAAACATAAATAAAAGATTGATGTTTTCCCAGTATTTTTATAATGTTTATCTATTGTTAATGAAAAAACAATTTAATTTCAATGTTGTCAAATACCCTATTATATCTATGAGGAACTTAAAATTTATCAGGAAAAAAGGCCATCTGTTGGCCAATGCAGACATTACAAGCAATTAAAGCTTTCAGCCAGTCTACGGTAGGCCAAGTTAGACTAGTGCGACACCGGTTACAAACGTGTGTAGTTTCAAGGAAAAAATTAACTACAACGCCATCTTTAATCATATACAGACATCACAAGCAATTAAAGCTTTCAGGCAGTCTACGCAACGTAACTTTGTCCTTTTATCCGATATCCTACGTTTGTAGCACTTGTCATGCATAGATACTAGTATGACAAGTGCTACGAACGTAGACCTACGCTCTACGCTATGCTGTGCTATGCGCTACGAAATTGTTCTACGTCACAGAAAATAATTAGTTGTTCATGTCATTAATTTTCGTTCTAGCGTTTTTATTAACAGTAGTAAAACGAATCTATAAAGCAAACTCTGGATAAGTGTAGATTGTAATAATTATAAAAAAACACCGGCCAAGTGCGAGTTCCGTACAAACCTCTAGGTAAATAAGTAACTGTTCACCCATCACGACAATCGAGTTCAAATATGTGATGTAACTAAAAATTTTGGGTTTGGATTTTTTTTTATAAAATTTCAAGATTCTAGATCGACTGCAAGTACCCTTTAGGTTTTGGATTCCCTTGCGACAAAAAAAGGCTTCCATATTGTTATTTTTACCAGTGTTTAATACAAGGTTTATAGGGTAAATCCAGGATAGCTGCCGCAAACTGATATTATTCATAAACCTACCTTTCTAAACTCACGGCAAAGAATTAAAAGTCTAAATAGGGAGCGCGAGGGCCACACCCCTCGGCCCCCGCAGCACCCGCAGCCCCCGCAGCCCGACGCGAGACACAGACGCGTCTCGGGAAGACAGGGAGTGGCACAATTCTAACCCGGCAACCACACGGGGGATTACTTATCGCAAATATACAAATATTTTATACCATAGGGCATCTATCGTACACAACAAGCATCTATCCTTCTTAGAATTTTCATGGTGGGGCATCTATCCATATAGTTAGGCATCTATCATAAAAAAACATTCTGCTAAAACCCAATTTCTACACAATCAGTAATTATCAGCTCAACAAGATCAAGTCGTAATATAAGATTGATAATGAATGAGATATCTATATCAAAATGAAATGAAAAATGATTCTTGGGATATTGATAGTTTTGAAATTAGGAGGCACTTTCAAAAAGGATCCCGGATTTACCTGGCCAATTATAATTTTGCGAATGAGCTTTTTTTAGCGGGAAAAACCGGGAAATAATACAGGGGTGTTATCTTCTCAAAAACAACGGACGGTCGGACGAACGAGCGAAATCGCAGCGGCGAGTTTAAGTAGTCCCGTCAGAGCGAACAAAACGCATTCTAGCGCGTGCATTTTCAATTAAGCAGCCTTATACTCGTAAGTACGTTAGATCGGTAGTTTGCCCGTGGTCCTACTGCGTAGTCCTACTGACTAAAATTAATATCATAAAATTCATAAATACGAGGTAGGTTTAGGTTATGTTAGTTTTGTAGCAGGGCCGGAGGCCCAAACCACCCAGAAATAGGAGCTCCGCGCCAGCGGAGCTTCGTCGACCCTGTTAATTTGATATTCAAATATAAATCATTGATCAGTAGGACTACACAGTAGGACCACGGGCAATGAATGCTTTGATCCATCGGCAGAAACCGTGCTACTAAATTGTAAAATGGACGCGCCAAAATATGTTTTGTTCGCACTGAGACGGGACTACTCAACCTCGCCGCTTGGACATTCGCTCGTCCGTCCGCCCGACCGCCGTTGTTGAGAGAAAGTCTGCAAAACAGATAATAGGGATACACGGACGCGATACCGTACTGGAGCAATTAAACAAACACCTTTTTAAATACAAACTAACACGATAAACGGTTTTGATTTGCACGTGACGTATGTTCGCCTTAAATACATTTTGCGATGACAAATTGGCTCGGTAATGAAATTATTATTTAGTAGGCACCCCTCGCTTAGGAATGAAGTTGATGTCATCACGTGGCAAACAATCAAATGGTTTTTGTGCTTTACGTGCACGTGAATAAGCACATTTTGGCGCGTAGCATACGGATATCCGTTGTGATAGGGGAACTGGACGCAAGTAACAAACAGCCGAGAAGTACTTTGTTATGTTAATCTAAAAGTTGTTACAGATTCAGTGAATTAATCCTTTCCCATCGTTTTTTGTCGGATATGTTCGTATTTATCTAGCTTTCTCAATACGGTATTTGACTAAATTCAAATCGGCTTCTTTTTATGAAACATCAAAAACGCTCCGTTACTATGGAATTTATAGGGATTACTATATTGTGACGTCACAATCAAACAGCGTCCTTATTATTGGTTTTTTTTTTTTTTTTTTTTTTTTTTTTATGGCATAGAGATGACAAACGAGCACACAGGCCACCTGATGGTAAGTGGAAACTGTGACCCATAGACGTTCGCATTCACAAGACTGCAGAGCAATCCTAAGACTGCAAATGCGTTGCCAACCCTGAGGACTAAGATGGAATGCTGTTTGGCGGTAGGTTAATGGATAAGACGGTGGTAGCGATCCGGACGGACCCTGCACAAGGTCCTACCACCCGCAAAAAAAAGTTTAAAGTTTAAAAATCTTAAAATAGCAAAAATAAAAGATTCATGTTTTTCTAGTATTTTATAATGTTTATCTGTTGTTAATGAAAAACCAATTTAATTTCACTCTTGTCAAATACCCTATTAGCTTCAGTACCCATCAATAAGCCAACTGAGAAAGCAAGATAAATACGAAGTTATCCGACCAAAAACGATGGGAAAGGATTATTCACTACATCTGTACTATATCTAGTTGTTTTGCTAGCCGGATGTATAGTGGCGTCCTCATTACTATTATTGTGTTTTCTAATGAACTAAAGCATTTACTTGAAATTGGTTGGTAGGTTTTTGTACTACAAATGAAAACACAACTTATAGGGGTATATCACGTAGTTTAATAACAATTCACCTTCGAATTATATCAACTTAACAGAAAAAAGTTGCCACCTTTTCCTGTTAAGCTGACTACTCCAAGGGTAATTGTTATTAAAGTTTCTTACGTATCTCATAAATTGTGATTTTACTTGCGCTACAAAAACGTATCGTCTGATTGCAAGAAAATTCTTTAGTTGATTAGAAAACACAATAATAGTAATGAGGGCGCCGTTGGACTCTTTACTAATATTAGTATGGATGATACGTTTTTGATACGATTTTATACGAAACGATTATATAATTATAATATTATAATATGATACGATTTTAAAATTGTTATCTCTTGTTTGTACAATAAAGTGTTTACATACATACATACATACATACGTACCCGTAATGTGAGTAAAAACATGTACGTTTAACATAACAACATCTGCCCGGTTATAACCACTCTATATTATCTCTTGTTGCGAAGAATAGGTATTTTGGCTCACCTTATTCCAATCACTGGTTACTATGCAGTTATTTTCTTTGGCATCGCGGCAGTATAACAGCTTTCGGTACTGAAGGGGGTTGTTCGGTTGCAGTATCTGCAGACGCAGCAGCTAGCGGAGGAGCAGAAACGGCAGATGACCACGCTCGACATGGACAACACGCGCATCTCCGAGCAGATCAACCTGGAGATACAGCGAGTCAAGGTGCCGGCTTTGTCAGCGCGGTATAGCGGTTGTAAGGGCTAGTGGCGAGAGGTAGTCGTGAGAGGTAGTGGCGAGAGCTAGTGGTGAGTGCTAGTGGTGAGTGCTAGTGGTTAGAGCTAGTGGCGAGAGCTAGTGGTGAGAGCTAGCGGTGAGAGATAGTGGTGAGAGATAGTGGTGAGACATAGTGGTGAGTGGTAGTGGTGAGTGCTAGTGATGAGTGCTAGTGGTGAGAGAGTGGTGAGTGCTATTGGTGAGTGCTAGTGGTGAGTGCTAGTGGTGAGTGCTAGTGGTGAGTGCTAGTGGTGAGTGCTAGTGCTGAGAGCCAGTGGTGAGAGCTAGTGGTGAGTGTTAGTTAGTGGTGAGTGTTAGTTAGTGGTGAGTGTTAGTTAGTGGTGAGTGTTAGTTAATGGTGAGTGTTAGTGGTGAGAGCTAGTCGTGCCAGCTGTAAACTAGTTGAGAGAGCTTATGTTGCGAGCTAGTGTATAATGGATAAATGTACTCTGGGTTCCAGATCAAGTTCCAGGAGAAGCTGCAAGAGCTGGCGCCGGTGCCGGAGCTGCTGAAGGCGACGCAGCGGCGGCTGCAGGACGCGCAGCAGGCGCAGGCGCTGGCCGAGCACAACGCGGAGCAGCTGGCGCGCGAGCTCAACTGTGCGCGCGAGAAGGTACGCCAGCGAACGTCCATATGTGACCCATTTAAATAAAAGCGGCCAAGTGCGAGTCGGACTCGCGCATGTAGGGTTCCGTACCACTATACATCTAAATAAATGTATTTCTTTATTCTTTATTATATTGCAGTGGATTGAATGAAAGGTAAAATGCGGTTTACGATTTATAACGTACCTATTAAAAAAAAACTTATAATTAGATCTCGTTCAAACCAATTTTCGGTGGAAGTTTGCATGGTAATGTACATCATATATTATTTTTACATTTATCATTCCCTTATTTTAGAAGTTACGGAGGGGGGGACACCCATTTTTCCACTTTGGAAGCGTCTCTTGCGCAAATTATTTAGTTTAGAAAAATTTTTTATTAGAAACCTCAATATTATTTTTGAAGGCCTATCCATAGATACCCCACACGTATGGGTTTGATCAAAAAAAAAATCTAGTTTCAGTTCTAAGTATGGGGAACCCCAAAAATTTATTGTTTTTTTTCTACTTTTGTATGAAAATCTTAAAGCGGTTCACCGAATACATCTAATTACAAAGTTTCCACAGTATAGCTCTTATAGTTACGGAAAAAAGTGGCTGTGATATACGGACGGACAGACGGACGGATGGACAGACATGACGAATCCATAAGGGTTCCGTTTTTTGCCATTCGGCTACGGAACCCTAAAAACTGGGTAGACTCGCGCACGAAGCGTTCTGTACCATTGTCTATACAACATTAGGGTGAGGACCAAAAAGTTGGACCACAGTTAAGCGCAGTTAACCATACAAACGACGAAGACGGAAAAAGTTCCGTTGTGCGACGAAAAGTATCCCTACAATCGTATGGCTAATATTCGTGTCACAACGGAAAAGTTTCATAGAAAATTTAATTGATTGAGTTAGCGTGGACAACTTTTTGGTCCTTACCCATTAGTAAAATGGGCACAAAACACGTTTGACCAACATCAATTCAGTTTATTTATTTTAAAAGTGAATATAGGGTAAAATCACCAGCGGTCTACCAGAGACCAGTAGTCGACCTTATATGAGTGCAAAGAGTGGAAAATATATCTTTTGTACTCTTCCCACTCATACAATGCATAGGCAGAGGCCGACTACAGGTTTCTTTGACCGCTGGTGACTTTACCGCTCTACTAAATGCTCTGTAAATATATCAAGCGTTGACCTGTTGGCGTTATAAATATCTAGCGAAGAAATCACGTTTGTTCGAGCTGAAAGAACAGCCGAAACCTTTGTTTTTGCATTATTTCCTTTGCAAAATAATTAAAACACAAAGCAACAAAGGCAAATAAAAGAAATTTCTCTTGTTCCTTCAGCTCCTGTGAACGGACTAGTGCGAAAAAATAACGCACTAGTTCCTTCGAAGGAACATCCAAAGAAACTCACACCAATTGACCTAGTCCCAAACTAAGCTCTAGGCTTGTTCTATGCGTGCTAGACAACGATCTAAATACTTATATAGAGAAATATATACTTAAATACATAGAAAACATCCAAGGAACAAATATTCGCGCTCATCACACAAATATCTGCCCTTACCGGGATTCGAACCCAGGACCGCTAGCTTCGTAGGCAGTTAAAATGTGGCTGCGTTTCCACCAGAGCTGTGCGAGGTAGTGAAGCGGTGTTGCGAGGAAAAATCCACCAATAGGATACTGAGGCTAGTAAAACAAATGAATCCTATTGGTGGATTTTTCCTCACAGCACCGCTTCGCTGCCTTTCACAGCTCTGGTGGAAACGCAGCCTTAAACCCAAAAACTGCGCTATCTGTAACCATTTTCGAGTAACAGCTTGATAAAGTTAAATGAAACGAACATTATTATTGTTCCTTTACTTTCTCAACCTCGTATCTGAGGGCCCAGACATGATGCACTACGCTAGCTAGTGTTTCTCTCCGTTAGGTTTTTAAACCAATCGCGTCACTGGCAGATTACGTGACTTTTCGTATCAGCTTATCGTAACATAGGGTAAATCGTCAAGTAACTGGCCACTTTAGAAAGTGTCATTTAGTTACTAGCAACCAAATTTCTTTCAGACGCTGTTAGTAAAGATACTTGGACAGCGCTCCGGGTACTCAGATCTAGGTATTCTAGTTTAATCGCAAAAATGTGAGCAAATGGGTCATACACAGATTTAGGTTCGCGTCTTTCCTGTGGACATACCCGGAGTTAACGTGTTTAAATTAAAGCCTAATTCTCTGGCTGAACCCACATCCGCATGAACGGCGTCACGTCTACTTTAGTCCTATCAAATAAAAACATTACTTATATGCACTTAACTATATTGACCACAGGAGAGACCACTTTTGTTTTTTCGAATGTGTATGACCCAAATATCTTTCTATACTCATTTTATTGCAAAGTAGCCAGTTACCGGGGGGTGGCCAGTTACTGACGATTTACCCTAGTTTACTTTTTAACCCGGAAAATTTTAAATTTCCCGTGGGTATAGGGATTCAGCGATCGATGATGAAAAAAGTTCGAAATATCCGAACCCTCTTCATTACCAATCCGGAATATTGTCATAGATTTATGAGGCCCGCTTACTGGGACATGGCGGGCCCTTCAAAAATTCCTTACGAGCACCTAGTAGGTATACGAATCAACAACCGGGCTTCTTCAAGGCTGTGCTTCTTAAAAAAGCCCCGTCGTTGTTGATGCGTCCGATGTACTATGGAGGCCTTATGAAACTCGGGCAGCACACCGATTGCGCGACCTAATCGACAGCTAGCGCCATCTATCGCGCTGGTGAGGGCGCTTGTAGTTTCAGGACTTAAACGGCGGTGTCGGTCTAGTGGCGGTGGCTTCTTTTATTCTATACTTTATGTGCAACGAATGTTACCTATTTTACTGAATTTTTGATGACAAGTTAACCTTGTAATAAAATCGTCACTTTACTTTCTCAATGTCGTGTATCTGATCGTATAGTTAGATAGCAAAAACACTCATGTTCCAAGGTTTATAAAGAGTACTTTCCTATCAAAATATTCGATAAGATACGAGGTTGAGAAAGTAAAGTGACGATATAGGATAGGATTATGTTTTATTCAGGAAAATTTTACAGTTTGTTAGGAAATAACGACTGAAATCTACGCGGACAGAGTCGTGGGCAGAAGTTAGTTTTTAAAAACTAGCTTTTACGCGAGCCTCCGTCTGTGTAGGTCGGTTATCGCAATTCCCTCTGAAACTGTGCAATTTTCCTAGATTAACACATTCACTGCCACCCTCTTTTCCTGGACATTCACCAGGTGCCGCACTTTGCTGTGTGCCCAAACGCATAAATGTGAGTTCAACAGACTATTTACCTAGTGCCTCCTAAGTAGAACATTTCAACATTGGTGACTTATACGCGTCGAAGGCACAGTGTGAAAGTCATTAAATAATTATGAATGCGTCTGTGCGTCAAAGGCACAGGGTGAAAGTCACGGTGACGCATATATGCGTCGGTGGCAGTGAATGCGTTAAAAGTTGCCTATGTGCTACTAAAGATATCTATCTCTGTGCCACATTGCACCTAGGTCCGTTTCGCGGTTCTGGCACGATGGAGTAACAAACATCTAAATTTTGCATGTTTGACGCAAGGTCCTAAAGATATTGGAGCATTGGACTATACTCACGCGAACGAATGAGTATAACAATCAAGTATAGTGATTATCCGGGGTGTAACTCTTTTAAAATGCGGTCGGACGAACGGACGAGTGAATGTCGCTTAACCCGGAAAATTTTAAAGTTCCCGAGGGTATAGGGATTCAGCGATCGATGATGAAAAAAGTTCGAAATATCCGAACCCTCGTCATTACCGATGCGGAATATTGTCATAGATTTATCAGGCCCGCTTACTGGGACATGGCGGGCCCTTCAAAAATTCCTTACGAGCACCTAGTAGGTATACGAATCAACAACCGGGCTTCTTTAAGGCTGTGCTTCTTAAAAAAGCCCCGTCACTGTTGATGCGTCCGATGTACTATGGAGGCCTTATGAAACTCGGGCAGCACACCGATTGCGCGATCTAATCGACAGCTAGCGCCATCTATCGCGCTGGTGAGGGCGCTTGTAGTTTCAGTACCGAAACGGCGGTGTCGGTCTAGTGGCGGTGGCTTATTTTATACTATACTTTATGTGCAACTAATGTTACCTATCTTACTGTATTTTTGACGACACGTTAACCTAGTAATAAAATCGTCACTTTACTTTCTCAATGTCGTATATCTGATCGTATAGTTAGATAGCAAAAACACTCATGTTCCAAGGTTTATAAAGAGTACTTTCCTATCAAAATATTCGATAAGATACGAGGTTGAGAAAGTAAAGTGACGATATAGGATTATGTTTTATTTGGGAAAATTTAACAGTTTGTTAGGAAATAACGACTGAAATCTACGCGGACAGAGTCGTGGGCAGAAGTTGGTTTTTAAATACTAGCATTTACACGAGCCTCTGTCCGTGTACCTACACGGACAGAAGCTATCGCAATTTTTTTTTTTTATGTCATAGAGAAGACAAACGAGCACACAGGCCACCTGATGGTAAGTGGAAACTGTGACCCATAGACATTCGCATTCACAGGACTGCGATGCAATCCTAAGACTGCAAATGCGTTGCCAACCCTGAGGACTAAGATGGAATGCCTCTATGCTAGTCATTTCACCGGCTGTCTTATCCCCAAACCGGAACACAACAATGCGAACACTGCTGTTTGGCGGTAGGTTAATGGATAAGATGGTGGTAGCGATCCGGACGGGCCCTGCACAAGGTCCTACCACCCGCAAACCGCATATGACTTATAATGGCCTAGTTACTAGTTATACGTTCGCCAATGTAAATATATGGATGTGGCAGTGAAACAGCTGTTGTCGGCAGGTGCATGTCCTGTTGCACAGCACGCAGAAGCCGATGGTGGAGGCGAAGGGGGGCGGGGCTGAGCGCAGCAACGACGAGAAGCTGCTCAACGCGGCGCAGCAGCGCATCGTGCAGCTCAACGACTCCAACGTCCTGCTCAAGAGCGAGATCGAGAAGCTCAAGTGAGATTACGATTCATTTGTTTCATAACCAGACCTAGGAATATTCGAGGCAAAATTAAATAACAGCTAGGGATTGCCTATATCGATAAACTCTAATATGCTTTTCCCATATACTAGGGATCGCTGCAAGTTGTTGGCTTCTAACCCCCTAAAACCTCTATATTTAACAACTACCGCCAAAAACCTGCTTTCAAACAAAAAAACCAGTGCACCGAGGGTTTCGTACAAACCTTGATATGAATTTCAATTTAATACCTCTACGCGTTCATGAGGAAAGGGGTAGTAACTTTCAAATTATTAAAAATATATTTATTATATGATGTAACTATAAATATATGGTTTTCGCAATTTTTCTTTAATTTTTGCTGTGAGAAGTACCCTGTAGGTTTTGATTCCCTTGCGAGTAGTTCCGAGTTTGAAAATATGCCGCTTTTATTGCCGTTTATTTTGGATGCACAAGTTTGATTTTGTTACAGCGTAAAGGTATTAAAGACCTGAGTATTTGATATGAATTTCAATTAAATACCTGTACGGGTTCACGAGGAAAGGGGTAATAACTTTAAAATTATTTAAAATATTTTTTATATGATGTAACTGAAAATTTAAGGTTTTCGCAATTTTCGTTTTACCTGTGGTATTTGACGTTGCTTTGTACCAAATTTCAAGATTCTGAGATCACGGGAAGTACCCTGTAGGTTTTGATTAACTTGCGAGTTTTGAAAATATACGGGGATTTGCGACAAAAACGGCTGTATCTTTTAAATATGTTGACTTAGAGTTTGATTTTTTTACAGCTCCAAAAGACAGTACAATTGAGTTTTCGATATAAATTTCAGCTTGATACCTTTAAGGGTTCCGGAGCAAAAGGGTCTTGACAGACGGACGGACGGACATTTAAGTGATCCTATAAGGGTTCCGCTTTTACCTCCACAAAGAAAAGTAGAAACAGGTTTGGGATTATGCAATAAAATGTGAGAATGAATATCGAAGAATTCAACACGGTGTAGACGATTACACTGATAGACTAGTGATAAATACGACTGATAGTGACAGTGATATTGGACTTAATGAGAGCACAGATAGTTGGTTATAAAGTGTTTTTTTTTCATTTCGGTATTGTGTTTATAAAGTATGCCAATATAAATTAGTTTTGAAGTTAATTATTTGTTTCGACGGTAACTTGAAAAGTTGTGATTTAAAAGCAAATGGGTTCCGTAGCCAAAATGGAACCATTAATAGCCTCGTCATGTCCGTCCGCCAGTCCGTCCATAAGTAATAGGCGTTTTACTCAAAAACTACAGAATGTGTATCGATAAAATTAGTTTGTATAAGCCGCTACTTAGTTTGATAGTTTTTTTTAAATAATGAGTTTATGTAGTGACGTTTTAATTATGAGTACAGCTGGCGCCATCTGTAGACAAGTAGCGAAATAACACCCGTAAACAATCTTGTAGTTAAAGTTCATTGTAACTTTTGCCATGTTTGTATAGCGTCACAAATAATTTAAACTTTACTTCTTATCGTAGATGAGTCTAGCAGCACTCGTTCCCGAATAAAATATTTAAATTCCGTCTTAATTATGAGTACAGCTGGAGCCATCTGTCATCAAGAAGCTCTAGGTAACATTCGTTGAACACCATATTATTTAATTCATTCGGGAATTTAGCCACGCATCGCACCGAAATAAAGTTAAACTTTAATGTGTATTGAAATAGGTCTTAGCCGCTTTATTTCCCGTAAAATATACGCTCATTCCATATCAAAATTGAGTACAGCTTACGCCATCTGTCATCAAGTAGCGAAATAACACGCGTTAGCAATCTTTTAGTTAAAGTTCAGATGTAACTTTTGTCATGTATAGCGTCAGAAATAATTTAAACTTTACTTCATATCGTAGATGAGTCTAGCAGCACTCGTACCCGTACTAAATATAGAAACTCCATTTGAATAATAAGTACTGCTGGCGCCATATTCTGTTCTCAAGTCGCGCTAAGTTTTTTTTTTTTTTTTTTAATCAAAATTACGCTAACGCTTACGCTTTTCGAAAAATGCCTCGCCTAAGCGTAGGAACGGCGCCTTGAGCCTTATACAATAAAATTATATGACTTAATAACACGTGTCCCATGACGACATGTAACAAACAATGCTTATTTTGCACCCCTCGAGTAGTTGTACACCAGCTCGGTCGGGAGGCCGTCGACTCAGACGCGAAGGGGTCGTGGATCAACCCCACGCTGATGCACTATACAATTTTTTTTGTATTTCTTTACTCTTTTTACGTAGATTACAATTTATTATAGCATTTTCTGACACATACTGAATTTTAAAATTAACTTTAAAACGTGTCGGTGCCTGCCTAAAAACGACATACAGACACACAGACTGACATGGTCAAACTATAAAGGATCCTAATTTGACTACGGGACCCTAAAAAATGTTCAACATAGAAAAAGATCCCTTTATCAATTCGTTTTCAGTTCCACCCGTTCCACCCACACCGCGTGGCGGGAATAACTGTGACGTCATTTTCCTCATAGGGACTAGATATTTTGCCATCCCGATCACAAGGCTCGTTAGCTCAGTTGGATAGAGCGCCGGTTGCTTGTAACACCACAAACCTTCTCACCGGTAGACGGGGGTTCGATTCCCTCACGAGTCTCACTTTTTGTATTTTTTTATATGTTAAACTTTCCCCAAATTTGTTATTTGACGCACTCACATATTATTAGCTTCACTTGTAATGTAGCTAACTAACGACGTGAGTACTCAAATAGTTATTTGAGTTTATTTAATTTTGGAAGTTGGTCGTTTTCACTAAAAAGTGGACCCAATTAAGAACTGAAATTAAGGAACTTTAACTTTGTCAGTTTTGTGACGAAAATTAGCAATACATTGACGGCCGCATTGTATGGCTAATTTTCGTCACAAAACTGACAAAGTTAAAGTTCCTTAATTTCAGTCCTTAATTGGGTACACTTTTTAGTGAAAATGCCCAGTTATGAACTTTTTTCTACTGGCGTACTATAATATAACCTGCTAATATTGATATAATTAGGCTGGGTTTTGTAAAGTCAGGTCTAGGTCAGGAATGTCAAAACTTGTACAACCGGGCCTGAGATGGGATCAGAATAACCTATACTTACTTTTAGCGTAACTTTTTTTTTTATTATGATAAATACTAAAAAAGGTGATTAATATTTTTAGATTAGTTATTTGGTTACCATGGTTACGTTGAATATGGATATTAACGAAATGGCGTTTACCTATTTAACTATTTGCAAGAAATTTGTAAACATTTCGCAATAAAATTGACAAACTTAACGGGAATAGTAATAATAAAAATGACTTTGATGACAAGCAATTTGTTAGCAGAAAAATCGAGCAAAGTAAACCAGAAAAGTTAACGATTTATTGTTTTTGTCATTATTATTTTGTAACGATTATTACAACTGGCAACTATTACAGTACAGTCGGTTTTTGGTTGTAAGCCATGACGTATTTGATTGGCAGTTGTTTTTGCCGCTAACTCGTGGTTGGCTGTCACTGTTTGACGGCATCGAACAGCCAATCACGAGCAGCAGCTGGTGTCAATATTAAGTAAAACGTACCCATTCCTGGTTTGGGGGATTTTGTAAATTTTGGCGTTATGTGAGCTTTCTTCTGGAGAGAATAGCGAACTAAGAAACAAGCTTTTTGCCAACCAGTATTTGATTACAAATAATGAGTGCTTAGATAAGGAAAATTTTAATACGAGAATACAATATTGTTGACAACCAAACGTGTTTAAATGATAATCACGAATACCTGGACCCGGTAAGTTGAGAATTGTACACACAGCAACACATCTAGCTATACACTTCAGAAATCTGAAATATTGCATGAAAGAGAGTCGCACTAGAATCGAATGTTGTTGACATAATACTCGTACACATATATACATCTCTTTCTTTTTCTCTCTGCTCCGTCTTTAATGGTTAGTTAGGTGTGATGTTGTGTGTATAACAATTTGATGATGCCAAGTCATTTTGTAGATTGACTTTCGACCTAAGGTGTCCGAATTGAAATCTTCGACTGTACAGGATTGGTCGGTTGCAGGATGAACGTGATCCGTATGGAGGAGAAGGTGTTGGCCAGCGACAAGCGCCTGCGCGAGAAGATGGAGGAGTGCGGCGTGCTCGGCGCGGAGCTGGACCGCGCGCGGGACGACGCCTCTCGCGCCATCTGTCGCGCGAACGTGCGCGCCGACACCGTGCGCAAGTACGTGCCTCTAGCCGGATCCCTTTACATACATACATACATAATCTCACGCCTTTATTCCCAGAGTGGGGTAGGCAGAGCTACAGAATTACCAACAACTATAAAAACTTGTTGATACGAGGGCTGCCTTTTAAGTTGTGTCGTTTGGAAAATCTAAAGACAATTTAAGTGTTAAATGGTATTTATTGTTTTTCAAAGTAATCACCGTGACATGTAATACACTTTTTCATTCGATCGAACCAGTTTTCGAAACACTTATTCCAGTCCGAAGTCGGGGTCTCCAAAATGGCCGTTTTGTATGCCTCAACGGCTTCTTCAGGCATCTGGTACCGTTGACCACGAAGTCGTTGCTTGATTTTTGGAAAAGTAAAAAAATCGTTAGGGCTTAAGTCTGGACTGTACGGCGGGTGTTCCAGAATTTCGACGTTTTGCTCTTTTAAAAACGCAATTGTTTGCCGGGCTGTGTGCGAGCTCGCATTATCGTGGTGCAGTCTTATACGACGTCTTGGGTTATTTTTTCGAAACTCGCCGATGACTTCTGGTAAACAGACAGTGGTATACCAGTCAGCATTAACCGTTTTACGATCCTCGAGCACGATGGTGGCAACGTGGCCACTTTTCGCCACAAACGTGGCGACCATTTTTTTCGAAGTGCTCCGTGAGCGTATTACTTTGGTTGGTTTTGGCTCATCTTGGAACACCCAAACAGTCGACTGCTGTTTAGAATCGGGATCGTAGGCATATATCCAAGATTCGTCACCACTGATAATGTCGTAAACATGTTTCGAGTTTCCTTGGTTGAATTGCCGCAGAGTTTTACGACACCATCGAACGCGAGCCGTTTTTTGGTCTTCACTGAGTAAATGTGGTATCCAGCGTGAGATCAACTTTTTTAGGCCTAAGTGATCATGCAAAATACTGTGAACACTGGTCCCTGAAATACTTAAGGAAGCTTCTATCTCACGGTATGTCGCATGGCGATCTTCGACGATCAGTTGCCGTACAGCATCAATGTTCTCCTGGGTTACGGCTGTTTTTGGTCGACCTTCACGATGTCTATCACCAAGACTAGAGCAACCACGTTGAAATTCTAAATACCAGCGTTCCACAGTCCGGAGGCATGGTGCTTTATCATTGAAAACCGTAGTCAACTCTTCGAAGCACTGAAGTCGCGTTAAGCCCCTTTTGAAGTTGTAAAAAATTATCGCACGTAAATTTTCCTTCGAAATTTCCATTTTCACAACTGACTTGTCAACTTTGAACGAACGCTGTACTAAAACGGTTGGGCCGATTTCGAGTCATTCTTTTGTTTTCGAATTCTAAATTCAAATATTTTAAGATGACACTAGTTCTTTTTTATGCAATCACGGGAGGTTTGCAAACGACAGAACTTAAAAGGCAGCCCTCGTAATTCTGTAACCACATTTTGCACACTTAGGCTAAGATGTTTACCAGTGTATTAGTGACAGGTTGCAAGCCCATCGCCTAACAGTACTATACGCCTTTATTCCCTTAGCCGTCTCTTACGACATCCACGGGAAGATATGGAGTGGCACTATTCTAACCCGGCAACCACACGGGGAACTGGATCCCTTTGACTGTCATAAATATCGTTAGTCATAATGTATTGTTAGTCATAAACTATGACTAATATTTATAATTTTTGTCATAACTTCTTTCAGACTGAAGTAATAGTTTTTAATAATCGTTTATCGTGTAGATTAGTTAGGTTAGGTTAGGTTAGCTTTATAAAAGTCCTGAAAAAAAAACCGTTTACTGAGAAAAATGCATTATGACTGGCAAAAATTATGACTTAAAACACATTATGACTAAAAATAATTATGGCAGTCAATAGAGACCAGCCTCTAGCATACGCACACACATCACTAACAAGACAAATACTACACTTAAGACTGCACCGAGCGAACATCGAGCGTCATTGGCGCCCTCATTACTATTATTGTGTTTTCTAATTAAATAAAGAAGTTCCTTGGAATCAGACGATGGGTTTTTGTAGCGCAAGTAAAAACACAATTTATGGGATACGTAACAAACTTTAATGACAATTACCCTTTGAGTAGTCAGCTTAACGGGAAAAGGTGGCTTTTTTCCGTTAAGTTGTTAACTTGAAGGTGAATTGTTATTAAACTATGTGATATACCCTTTAAGTTGTGTTTTTATTTGTAGTACAAAAACACATCGTATAATTTAAAAAAAATACTTTAGTTTATTAGAAAACAATAATAGTAATGAGGGCGCCACTGTACATCCGGCGTACGCTCGGCGCAGTCTTTAAATGCAAGATCATTCTCCTGCCCGTATCCCAACTTATTTCTTCCATACTTCTCTACATACATACATACATACATTAAATCACGCCTGTTTCCCACAGGGGTAGGCAGAGATCACTTCTTTCCATTTGCTACGATTTTGACAATTTTTTTTCGCTTCTTCCACATTCATACATCGAGTCATGCACGCACGTCGGTTTCGGGTTTCCATACTTAACTATTAGTCGTCATCTCGGTAGTCAGTCACTCCCTTTCTAGCCATATCATCTTTCACACAGTCTATCTATCGATTCTTTAGTCTTCCCCTGCTCTTATAGCCATCCTCATCCACATTCATACTCAAAACTTTCCTGACCACATTTTCCTCATCTCTCCTCATCACATGCGTTTTCAGTCACCAATTTCACTTTATTCTATCCTTTCGCGTAACACCACACATCCCTCAGCATTCTCATTTCAGCTGCAACGGCTGTTAGTAGTATTACTCCTAAAGTATTGCTCTACTAGTCTAGATCTAGTGAAGAAAGTGGTAGGCGACCGCAGATGGACGGTCGCGAGCGTTAATTTGGGACCCATTTCAAGAAAAATATGCTTGTAGCCGTCAATGTCATTAGAGATGTCAAGTCAATTGTAACTTATAGGAAACTCAATGTTATTGTTGTACGAGGGGCGGCTGAAAAGTTCTAAGCCTAAGGGTATTTTGAGGTTGCATATGCGTTAGCGATACTGGCCACTAAAAAGACCATTTAAAAAGTTAATAAATAAAAGAAAAAAATGTCGTCTTTTGTTTATTACATCTCGAGATATCCGACGCTAAAGGTCATCATGTGTGAATTATCAACGCATATCACGAAAATTGAGCATCGTGCAGTCATTAAGTTCCTCACGAAAAGTGACAAATCGCCGAAAAGAATTTTTGAAGTAATGTCTAGTATTTACGGTGAATCTGGCCCTTCTCATGCCACTGTTAAAAAATGGAGTCGACTTTTTAAACTTGGACGGGAGTCGATCGAAGACGATCCTCGCTCAGGAAGGCCAATATCGGTTGTGACTGAAGAAAATACTGAAAAAGTCAAAAAGTTAGTATTAGAGGATCGGAGAATTAAGGTTTGGCAAATAGCTGAAGCCTTAGGTATTAGTAAGGAAAGAGTTGGAGAGATTTTGCATCAACATTTGCATATGACAAAAGTTAGTGCTCGTTGGGTGCCGAAAATGCTCACAGCTTTCGATAAAGAGCGTCGTGTTCAAACTTCTCAGGCATTTTTAGAATTATGTGAAGTTGGTTTAGATGAAGTTTGTTCCCGCAAAGTAACTGTTGATGAAACATGGATCAGACAGTATGATCCAGAGTCGAAGTCTGAATCTATGCAGTGGATCGAAAAGGGTGAAAGGCCGCCAAAGAAATTCAAGGTTCAAAGATCGGCGTCTAAGCTAATGGCCACCGTGTTCTGGGATTGCGATGGCATTCTTTTTATAGACTATTTGGCGAAAAGCTCTACAATAAATGCAGTTTATTATGCTGAGCTATTAAGAAAAGTGCGACAAGCCATAGTCGAGAAACGAAGGGGCAAACTGAGCAAAGGCATTTTGTTTTTGCAAGACAACGCCCCCGTTCACACCGCTCGTGTTGCCAAGCTTGCTCTGAAGGAAACTTTCTTCGAGGAAATTGATCATCCACCTTACAGTCCAGATCTGGCCCCTAGTGATTATTTTCTATTCAGCAATTTGAAGAAAGATTTAAGGGGAAAGCGATTTGGCAGTGATGAAGAGATGAAGGCGGCTGTACAGGAACATTTCGACAGCCAAAATAAAACTTATTTTTTTAACGGTCTAAAAGCATTATTTATAAAATGTAATAAATGCATTGAATTAGAGGGAGATTATATTGAAAAATAAAAATAGTAAAAAAAATCTGAACATTTTTTTTCTACCTTAGGCTTAGAACTTGCCGCCCCTCGTAGAATGTCAGACTGACTTTGGACCTAAGGTGGGCACCAAATTAAATCTCGTGACTGTACCGGGTGAATAAAACGAAAACCACATGCAAGTTAAAAAACAAAAACTGCTTAATCGGGGTCGAACGGATTAAATAATGTGACAAAACGTGTGTGTATGTGTATATTATTTAGAGACTTGCTTTTGCCCGCGACTCTATCTGCGCAGAAATATAAAACACAGCTTATATTCATCAGGGTTTTTTTTGAATCGGTCCCGTAGTTTTGGAGCCTATTGCAAACAAACGAACAGACAAACAATCGAATTTTTCCTCTTTATAATTTTAGTATAGATAAAATGTTTCTTTTGATCGGTATCTTGAAATAAGGCAAGAGTTGCATGATGGACCAGTTGCGACTCATTTCCAAAATGCATCAGTGCGTTTTTATTGTTTTCAAAAGTAAAGGTGATATCCGCTTTGGTAGAGTTGTAAATTTCCCATATTCATTTGCCCTTCATGTGACGTTCGTTTTTTCAATCGTATAATTATAATACCTATAGGGTTCGGCACAAGTCTTGCTCCAAATATAGGTATATCGAGGTACTTTCACGTTGTTGCACTACTCGCGTACTCAAGCGTCAACATCCGCTACTCAACTACAGATGGCGCTACTGGCAGTCATAAACAAAGTAATATTTGTGAAAAACCACTAGCCTCTTAACCAGGCAGCTAAATAAACTGTACTAAAAATAACAGTTATTTATTTAGTTTAAACCAGACCCTGTTTAATATTAAAAACTCTTGTAATAAGACAGTATAGTTTTTTTTTAGATGAAGGGTCAAGAGGCTCGTGAATTTTCACAAATAGTACTTTTTTATGACTACCTGTGATGCCATCTGTAGTCGAGTAGCAGAACTCGTCGGGCTCAGAATAGTAAAGACATTCAGCTATTGGACGCAAGGTGGCGCTAGTTGCAACCTGTGATAGCCGTTTTGAAACTAAGAATGCATACGCGGCATTTATAAGGAAGCTCTCTTTACTCTTTGATTTTCAGATTAATAATCCTTTAGCTTGTTTAAAATACCTCCGATTGTAATGCAAGTGCCACTGGGCGGTCGTTGCCGTCTTATGGAGAAAGGAAAACGACTAAGGGACATAGACCTACCAAATGTTTGCACAATTTTTTTTTTAACCCCCGAAGCAAAATATTAATACCTACTACTAATCCAGCAAATATCAGAGTTTGTGGCAATGATAAGCCCAGTATTTTATGACTGTTCTTCCAAGCGTATTAGTATTATATATTATAATTTATAACCAGAGCCCGGATTTTTCGCGGCATAACAAGACTGGCGCAATCTAGCTAGTACTAGAATCATTATCACTACTAATTTTGTATCGATATCGAGTATTATTGTATAAAAAAACCCATGCCGATGTATTTACATTATTTTATAATCATTCGCGACAGTTGTTTTACATGTGTAATTCTACCTAGATCTAATCTCCTACTTTATCATATCAAGTAATAAAATAACTCGTCGGGTAACTAAGAGGTAAAACTTTGAATTAAACGACAATAGACAAAATGAGTACGCCTATCACTATCACAAACCAAATAAAATGTCAAGTGCTGCTGTGTGTACTGACGTGAATTTCAAAACAGAAATTGCATCTGTTTCTATACAAGGTGTTACAAAAATACCCGTAAAGCCGAAAGGGGGTTAAATGGTGCCTTATAACAAGTCCATTTACAATATTTGAGAACCGTACTAGTACGGTATGACTTACCGGCAAAATAAATAAAACCATTATTGTTTTCATTGATGTGCAAACCCTATTTCAGTAAAATTAAAGTGTAAATTACGCAGAATGTTTATGTTCATTTTTACCTAATTCGTGAAACCATCAAGAGACATACTAACAAAATGTACAGAATTCGATTAGATAGATATTACAAGTCGAGTTTTGGAAGATTCTAAAAAACCTAACCTTTCGAAGAAACCTAAACTAACACTTACTTTTTCGTAATGAACGTCAAATTTACAGGAACGGCTCAAAGCGAGCTCCGCCTTGTTCAATGCACAACCTCGCTCGGGATATGGCTTTGAAACTATTAAAGTTGACAATTAATACATTGGTAGGTAGGCCACTCTGTTAAAATAATCTATGCCAACTCCGGTTCCCAGACATGACAGCTTACTAGGGTTGACAATATTTTTGGCTTAGATAGTTTATTATATTTTTTACGGGGTATTTTGTAACACGTTGTATAACTTTATAAAAGGCACACGTTAAATGTTTTATCAACTTTTTATTTTATTTCGTGGCCCATTTTTTTTTCTATTATACGATTATCGATATCTATCTGTGAGAACCTTTAATTGGCTTTTTGTTACGTAATTTAATTTTTATCTTATTTTGTAAGCTGTTGGATCTCCAATAAATCATAAATAAATAAATAAATAAATAAATATCGATAAAAAAATATTTGTTACCCCGTGTGGTTGCCGGGTTAGAATAGTGCCACTCCATAATTATCTTCCCGTGGATGTTGTAAGAGACGGCTAAGGAAATAAAGGCGTATAGTATTGTTAGGCGATGGGCTTGCAACCTGTCACTAATACACTGGTAAACATCTTAGCCTAAGTGTGCAAAATGTGGTTACAGAATTATCAACAAGTTTTTAGAGTTGTTGGTAATTCTGTAGCTCTGCCTACCCCTCTCTGGGAATACAGGCGTGAGATTATGTATGTGTATGTAAATATTTGTTACGCTAGCTAGAGAGCGACAGTCTTTTGTTTTGCCGCGAAAAATCAAGGCTCTGGTTGTAACTATTTTTCAAAGAAACTCTATCACTGTTGTCTCCTCGCTTACGGGACTGAATACAAACAACACACGTGAACCAGTGTTGGGAGTAGTATAGTAAAGCATGTTGCGCGGGCCGCAGGTGCATGCAGACGTCGGTGGCCGAGCTGGAGAAGCAGCTGGCGGTGAGCCGCGCGCAGGTCGGCACCGCGGAGCAAGAGCGCGAGGAGGTCGGTTCATACATAATTCATACCATACATAATAAACAAGGGGCGGAATTTTCCGCGATGGCCAGTAAGATCACCTGATAGGATCCCCCACGTACAAAATTAATAGGTAGGGGATCCAACCAGGTGATCTTACTGGCCATCGCGGAATTATCATAGCAAAAATCAAACATCAAGAGGGATTGACTATTGTGTTTTATCGACTATCGATGATTGACTGTCTCGCACGACATGTTTTAGGTAATGCAATTAGACCTATGGAGGCCTTACAGTACCAAACAAAATGAATTTGTGTATAAAGGTTAACAAAATAATAAAGGTGTGGCGCATCACTACAAGTTGCGCACATCACTACTCCATAACCAGTCCCGGGCGCCGCGGGGAGCGGCGCGGGACGCGGGCGGCTGCTCAGCGCCTCCGGCATTCATTCGACTCGGCGCCTCCGCAGAACGCTTCCGATCAGCTCACGCGCCGGACCTATGCCAATTTGCACCCGCTCCCGCCTTACGCACTGCCTATCGATCTTAATAATAACTAAGTCTTCCTTCTTTGCTTTATATCTTTATATAACGGTAAACGCTTTCGGCTTGCGACTATCAAGTGTAAACTTAACGTGCAATACACGCTTATATATATTTATATGTGGAGTTTGAGTTTTACTATCGATCAGTGCTTAAGACTGCACCGAGCAAACGTCGAGCGTCCAGTGGCGCCCTCATTACTATTGTGTTTTCTAATTAACTTAACAATTTCCTTGCAATTGGACGAAACGTTTTTGTAGCGCAAGTAAAAACACAATTTATGGGATACGTAACAAACTTTAATAACAATAATTAACCTTTGAGTAGTCAGCTTAACGGAAAAAGGTGGTCACTTTTTTCCGTTGTTGATAACTCGAAGGTGAATTGTTATTAAACTATGTGATATACCCTATAACCCTATAAGTTGTGTTTTCATTTGGACTACAAAAACACTGTATATTTTTTAAGAAAATACTTTAGTTTATTAGAAAACACAATAATAATAATAAGGGCGCCACTGTACATCCGGCGTACTTCGGCGCAGTGTCAACTAAAATAATTGTTAAAATTCGAATATGAATCGAAAATTTTGACACATTTCCTTGAGATTTAACCATTAGTTACGGTTTTTAACGTTTAATCACAAATTAGGCTTGAAAATAAAAGCCGTAAAAACACTTGGACGAATTTTCCAAATAATAAATTCCATTTTTTATGCCCTTTGACACATAAGCAGACCTAGGAATATACGGGGCAAAACTAAATGACAGCTAGGGATTGCCTATATCGATAAACTTAATTATCGATGCTTTTCCCATATACTAGTGATCGCTCCCAGTTTTGATTGTAAAAATAGTTTATTTTTTAAAGTATGCAAATTAAACAAAACAGCAACATAATTCTGGTCATTCTTTATTTTAAAAGGATTTATAACCTACACTCATCCATCATCGTCATAATTGTTTATTTTAACAATAGTAAATGGGACAGTCGTTCTGAAATTCACAATACGGAATGGTGATGATGAGTGAAGGTTAAAAAATCCTTTTAAAATAAAGAATAACCAGAATTATTTTGCAAACTTTCAATCAAATTTTCTTTTTACAAACAAAACTTGGAGCGATCACTAATATATGGGAAATGCATCGATAATTGAGTTTATCGATATAGGCAATCCGTAGCTGTCATTTAATTTTGCCCCCAATATTCCTAGGTCTGCACATAAGTAACTAATTTATTGTAAACAAAAATAAGCAATGTGGATGAATGATTTGATATACTTTGTTTTTCTTCATATTTGGACCACCCTGGCAAGGGTACAGTAGACTCTATCCTAATCGGCGTTCACTCTCACAGCTGCAAGAGCACATGCGCGCCCAGATCAAGCGGCTGCAGGAGAACTTCGAGCAGGCCCAGAACCGCGTGCTCGGCCTCCAGACCGAGGTGTACCGGCTGAAGCGCAAGGCCTCCGAGGCCGGCGACTCCGAGGAGGTGCACGACGCCAAGGTCTGCGCCTGCCGATACTTCTTCCAGGAGAAATAACCTAGAAACTACAACCGATCTGTGGTCTTTCCGACCACACTCCACCAGGACATGTTACTATCTGATTCTGTTATAGGTGACATAGAACACTCGGACCTTGATCTGTGCTTCACAGGCAGATTTTCATTGTCATGTGGGGTGCAGGTGCAGGTGCAGGTAATCGCAAATCACGTGATCCTTAAACTAACACCTTGAGTTGATTCCCATGACCGCCTAAGTCTGTTGATAACAAGATTCCAGTAATATCACGCTTTGGGGATCTCAAGTATTTCAATTTCATGGTATTTCGGGAGTCTGTTATCAAGAGAAACATCAAAGAGAACTCTTGTGAATTGCGATTTTTAAACGTGAGCGTCTGTCACAAATTAGTATAGCAGAATCGTAACGTTAGGCACTTCAGTATGCTGACGGCCCTAATAGGCACTTTATACAATGGTCTGAGGGTATGTTTTACGTTGATGTAGTGAACATGTCACTTGTCAGACAGCGCCCTCGCCTTCCTCTCGTCCTTGAATACCGCTTACGTACCGTTGATACGTAAAATGAAGTGACCGTGACCTACCAAAATACCAGATAAAAAAAAAGAGTAATTATATTTAAAGTATGATCAGGTGGTCGTGTATTAAAAGCCTGTTGTTTGTACAGTAACTAAATGTTAAAATTTGAAAAAGGAATCGAAAATTTTAAGGAATGTGTCAAATTTTCAATTCCTTTTCGAGTTTTAACAATTAGTTGGCCCAAGTATTGGGTATGACGGTAGTGGTATTTAGGGACGAGTCGCTCGCTTTTTAACTAGGGAATGCAATTAAACCGGGTACTTATCGTTTTTGTATGAAAATAACCGGTTATATCCGGTTGTTTGCATTCCCTACTTTTAACTTGGTTAACTGTATACGTATGCTCGATGAGAGATATTAACTGGGAATAGATGAAATGGGTAAATTTGGTCCACGTCACGAAATAATTAGAAATGATTGAAGATTTTTTTGTTTGTCGCTGCATATATACGGTAAACGCTCATTGGGGCCAAAACGGCGGGGTGGTATCGCAGATGTAGGGGGTTGCTCGGGCGGGATATAGCTTCTAACACCTGTATTTTATAGTCAAGAAAAGTAAATACTTGAGTAAAAGTACTGACTAAAGTAACGATTTTTATATGACTTTTGACACTACTAATACTCAAGTAATTACTTTTCTTGATTATAAATACGGGTGTAAGACATCTAGGTAGAAGTAAATGCCTGAGTCTTTATTTTACTGAGTGAAACCAAATTTACCTTTGGTATGTTATCGTGTTGTTTTTAAACCCGGCCGCCATTCCTGTTTTCAAATAAGAGCTATTTTCACGTTAGCATGGCGATAACATGCCGAAGGCAATATCGTCGGTGAAATTGCAAAACCGCGTAAGTAGCATATTTAATTGGGAGCAAAATGCACCTTTTTATTAAGACAGTAAGTTTTATTTGGTTCTATCGTGAGATTGTTAGTTACGTGGAATTGCGGTATCACCAGACGATATGGTTTTTCCCAGTATGATGCCAGCTCCACACGCTTGGTGTTTGCCGCGAAACACTGCAGGACGCAACTATACGTTCAAATGAGATGAAAATACATCGTAGCCACTCTAACATATAGTTGCGTCTCGCAGTGTTTGTGGCAAACACCGTGTGGAGACTTATGGAATAAGTCTTAACGCCTTGTTCCGTGTGGCGGACCTCTACAAGAAGTAGGTAGATGTCTTGATATTTTGAAATTTTTGGTGTAACGCATAAACTTACTAGGCGATGTTAGTACTTTTGCATTTTCTTGTACAATAAAAAAACAATAAGTATGTATAATTGCAGTTTTATTTAGGGCTGATTTTTCAATCTCCAGATAACACTGCCTGTCAGGTAAATTGTAGCTCCGGCCCTATCTTTCGTATGACAAAGAAAAGGACAGAGCTACAAATTTACCTAACAGATAGTGTTATCTGGAGATTGAAAAATCAGCCCTTAGTGTACATCAATGTAGGGATATCCCAGAAGTTCCATATGGATCTACCGGGATATTCATTTTGAAGGGAATGTCCCAGGAGTACCATAATTAAACTACTCGTAAATATTCATATTAAATGTCTACCTCTGCTAAGTGGGCGTTTTTCAAAAAAAGTGTACATAGTTAAGAACAAAAATTAAGAAAATTTAACTTTTCCGTTGCGTCACGAAAATTAGTCATACATAAGTATAGGTAATTTTCGTGACGCAACGGAAAAGTTAAATTTTCTTAATTTTTGTCCTTAACAATGTGCACTTTTTTTGGAAAACGCCCAAGTATGACCTTTGTATATTGGATATATTTATTTTACATAATTGGCCACTTCTTCACATTGATTACCTACATACTTCAGTTAACATTGTCAAGTATATGACACTTCAGGTTTTACCTTGTTTCTTATACATGTGATCGTGTCCCTCGGAAAAAAATGTGTTTTACAATAGTAAAACGCGGCCGAAGTAAGCACGACGTGTTACAACATTGTTATCACTAAAATTTTAGTAAATCTAAAACCCATAATATGTGCAGTGCCAACCCTAAGCGTTTTCAATGATTTTGCAACACTGATAACGGGGTATGCTCCGAAGATAGACGTTTTCTCGTGGTCCTACTGATTTGTCCTATTGGTAGGACCAAGAGGGAGACCTATTTCTCGTAGTCCTATTCATTCATTGCCCGTGGTCCTACTGTGTAGTCCTACTGATCAATGATTTATATTTGAATATCAAATTAACAGGGTCGACGGAGCTCCGCTAGCGCGGAGCTCCTATTTCTGGGTGGTTTGGACCTCCGGCCCTGCTGCAAAACTAACATAACCTAAACCTACCTCGTGTTTATGAATTTTATGATATTAATTTTAGTCAGTAGGACTACGCAGTAGGACCACGGGCAAACGACTGTCCTATTAGTATCCACGGTTGACCGTAAAAAAAATTCGTCTTTTATTATAGGAATACGTAGGTAGGTTTAGGTTATGCTAGCTTTGCAGCAGGCCCGGAGGGCCAAACCACCCGGAAGTAAGAGCGCCGCGGTAGCGGAGCTCCGTCGACACTTTCTTATTGATTTGAAATTAAGGGTAAAACTGAAGTAGGACAGACAGAAATAGTTCTCCCTCGTGGTCCCACTAATAGGACAAATCAGTAGGACCACCAGAAAACGGGACCGAAGATACTAAACTGATTTAAAACTAAATAAAAACAAAACCAGGTGTAAAGCCTAGTATGTAGTTCCATATGGAACTATTGGGATCATTTATTTGACATATACATATATACCTATTGTTCCATATGGAACTAGAATCATGGAACTTTTGGGATATCCCCAAGCAGAAAACTGTCTGAGTAATGGATTAACATATTCAATCATATTCTTGATTACTCAAAGGGTGATATGTCTCCCACGTAGTATATTGTCCACCATAGTCCTGTTTCAACTCCAAATATCCTACAAAACATTATATCAATCCCTGAAAATTGGATTTCATGATTTTCATTCACTTAATTACTTACCTAACATGAGAAGACAATAAAATTAACCGGAGTATAAGCAAAATTGTTTTCTTATAGTCAAACTCTAACAAGGCCATGGGATAGAGGATATGGTGCATCCTACATCCTAATAATATTCTGGTCATATTACAAAGTATTAGATTAGATTACCTTACAACGCTCAAAACTTATAATAGTACACTACTGTGTATTAAGGGCGGTAAGTAAGGAATTACGATCCAGGCTCTAGTAGAAGCCCGAAGTCGAGGTTCGTAATTCCCGTACCGCCCGTGATACATACAATGTTTTTCATCACATTTGCTAGTAAATAAATAAAATTATAGGACAAAAAACTTATTTAGTCACTGCATAATCAGTAAAATTAAGACTAACGTTTTTTTCTTAATGTTGGCTTTTTGCCCACACCACAGATTATACAAATGTTTCGTTCAAAAACGTTAAGGGCTACTTACGTAGGTTCACAGCCACAACGGAGTGTAAAAACAGAAACGAAGAATTGATCCAAAAACTATTAAAATAGATTATTAAGAACATTAGTTGAGCATTTAAGTGACATGTAGCGAGATATCAATGAAATCCTTGTTTAGATAACATTATAAGACAATTTTTCAAATGCATGTAAACTCCTTGCTTGAACTAGCATGACCTGTGTGCTGTGCTATAAATAAAAAAACAACTTACCGACCTTGGGTTTTATGACAAAAAGAATGCTCGAGCGTTTTATTATATAGGACACTACGGTCAAGTTAACCTGTATCTTTAGATACTGTTTTCGTGCAAGTGTGACAAAACGTGATTTGATTTCGCTAAAATTAAGTAAAGTGTTCGGATTTCGTCACAAATCACTGAAAAGGAAGGAAGGAAGGAAGGAGGTCAAGTGAATTCAAACGGCTGCCAAAAATACGTTATTGGATTTAACTGTGTTGTGAACTTGAGAATGAAGATCATGAAATCGCACTTTCGGGGATTGATTATAATGTTTTGTAGAAGATTAGGAGTTAAAACCGGACTATGGTATACTATATACTACGTGGGAGACATTATATCCATTAACCTGGTAAAGGGTTAAATAATAAAGTACTCTTTATTCTTTAGGGAACATGAGTGCTCTTTTCCCATCTATTCGATCAGATACAAGGTTGTGAAAGTAAGAGGACAATGTGTTCCCAACCCTGAGAATTAAGATAGAATACGTGGGAGACATACCTACGAGTACATCCATTAACCTGGTAAAGTTAAATAGGAAAGTACTCTTTATTCTTCAGGGAACACGAGTGCTTTTCCCATCTAACTATTCGATCAGATACGAGGTTGTGAAAGTAAGGGGACGAAATGTGTTCCCAACCCTGAGAATTAAGATAGAATACGTGGGAGACATACCTACGAGTATATCCATTAACCTGGTAAAGTTAAATAGGAAAGTACTCTTTATTCTTCAGGGAACACGAATGCTTTTCCCATCTATTTGATCAGATACGAGGTTGTGAAAGTAAAGGGACGAAATGTGTTCCCAACCCTGAGAATTAAGACATACTTCCTCGTGGTCCTACTAGTCAAAAAGTGAACCTAGATTTGATCACTAAATACTAATTGTGGTTGTAAAAGTAGGTAGGTTAGGTTCGTTAGGTATCTTCAGATGCCCGAAGGGCAAAACCACTTAGAAGCAGGAGCTCCGCCCTTGGGGACGAAAATAGTGGGACCACGAGGAAACGGCCGAATTAAGATAGTTTTTTGGTTTTTTGGTTTGGATAGACGCATTCTAACTTATTTCGGGTTGGACCTCGTCTCCATCGTTCTCACCCGCTTATATTAATTTTAAACGAGCTCGTTTTAGGATGACGGAACCAGTAATAGACAAGGACCAACGATACTTGATTCTTATTTAACAAAGTGTCCATTACCGGATCCCCTTGACTGCCATACATGTGGTTGGTCATAATGTATTGTTAGTCATACTTTTTTTTGTCATAACTTCTTTCAGGCTGAAGTTACAGCTTTTAATAAACGTTTATCGTGTAGATTAGTTAGGTTAGGTTAGGTTAGTTTTATACAAAATCTGATAAAATAACCGTGTCCTGAGAAAAATGCATTATGACTTGCGAAAATTATGACTTAAAACACATTATGACTGTAAATAATTATGGCAGTCAATAGAGACCCGTCCATTACCTGTCAGCTAACTCCGCACTCAGAGACGTCAATTAAATTGAATGCTTGTTTAGTGACGTGTTGTCTTATTCTATTGCTATAGCAAAGAAAGTGACAGCAGCTACTTAAAGACTGCGCCGAGCGTACGCCGGATGTACAGTGGCGCCCTATTTACTTTTATTGTGTTTTCTAATAAACTAAAGTATTTTCTTGAAATTGGACGAAATGATTTTGTACTACAAATGCAAACACAACTTATAGGGTGTATCGTATAGTTTAATAACAATTCACCTTCGAGTTATTTTAACGGAAAAAAGTGGCCATCTTTTCCCGTTAAGCTGACTACTCAAAGGGTAATTGTTATTAAAATTACGTATCCCATAAATTGTGTTTTTACTTGCACTACAAAAACATTTCGTCTGATTCCAAGGAAATTCTTTAGTTAGAAAACACAATAATAGAGGGCGCCACTGGACGCTCGGCGTTTGCTCGCCGCAGTCATAATCAAGAATTAAATTTAATTGACGTCTCAGAATGCGGCAATTATAATACTCATTTTTCTAAAGCACCGTCTACACTGTATTAAAACATCGTCTACACTGACATATTTAATTTCCTTTCAACTTTGTATAACTCAATGGCGATACCAGACCAGCACGGAGCGCATCCGCTTCACTTTCTTCGCCAGCCGCAGCATCCCGTAGAGCAGGGCCTCGGCGGTGGGGGGGCAACCGGGCACGTAGATATCCACCTGAAACGTTGGCGGTGGCATCTTTAATAGGGATAGAAATTGCGAAAGATACGTCGCTGCTTAAATGCAAAAGTGTCACAATACAAAAAAAATACTTGATTTAAAACTTCTTAGGGTAAATTGCCTATTACTGGCCACCCTCCGGTAACTGGCCACTTTGCAATAAAATGTGTAATGTAAGAGATTTGCTCACATTTTGTTTGCGATTAATCTAGAATACCTAGAACCTGAATTATTACCCGGAGTACAGTCCAAGTATCTTTACTAACAGCGTCAGTAAGAAATTTGATGGCTAGTAACTACATGACACTTTCTAAAGTGGCCAGTTATTGACGATTTACCCTACTTTGTGTTCTTACATTTGATTAAATGCAACACAAACACATTTCGATTTGTGGCCCTTTTGCATTTAAGCAACGACATGTTGTCGGTGATACTGCAAAATCGCGTAGCCTACAAATTTATCTAAAAAAAACCTTAACGTCTTAGAACAAAGGTGAATTTTGCTCCGGATTAAAAATGTTACATGCGGTTTCAACGACGATTTTGTTTTTTTCCAAATTTTGTATCTTTCCTATACAATACATGTGATTTTCGAAAAAACGAAAAAAAAAACAAATAAGGTGACAATCTCACACCAATTGACCTAGTCCCAAACTAAGCTCTAGGCTTGTACTATGGGTACTAGACAACGATATAAATACTTATATAGAGAAATATTACTTAAATATATAGAAAACATCCATGACTCAGGAACAAATATTCATGTTCATCACACTAATATCTGCCCTTACCGGGATTCGAACCCAGGACCACTAGCTTCGTAGGCAGGGTCACTACCCACTAGGACAGCGCGTCGTCAAAAACGCGCCGCCAAAAATTAGAAATTCGTCTGAAAAATACAATCATACTCGTATAATATTTGTTTCATACGTGTATTTTTCATATTATCAAACGGAAATAATGTTACTTATTCAAATTAATAAAAATGCAAAATTTACATCGTAAATACACGTAAAAAATTTAAACCTGCGAAAATTTTAACCGAAAAGCAAGAAAAGATTCTCTATTTTATTTATTGGTAACTAGCTTCTGTTCGTGACTACGTCCGCGTAGATTTCGACTATAGGTATTCCCTCGGGAATTTTTAAATTTTCCGGTACCTATGAAAAGTAGCCTGTGTGTTAATCCAGGGTAAAAGCTATCTCCATTCCATAGGACATTTGGTAAATTTGTTTGAAGAATATTGTCTTTTTTTTTTCAGCGGCCGCGGATGATTCTGACATAGTTATTTAGAGGACCTCGAATTACATATAGATTATATATATATCAAATATCTCGGCTCACACACACACACATACACAAACATCCGCATTTATAATATTAGCAGGATACAGGGGGCGTTTGAAAGGTACATGTATTTTATAAGTAATTTTCAACGCTAATCTTTGTCATGCAGAGCCTGGGATCTTCGCAGCAAAACAAAAGACTGTCGTTATCTACACATTTTTATCGATAAGGCCTCTGACCCACCATAGAACGGTGTCACAGTGACATGATAAAACAATTTGTTTGACATTTCTTACGACTTTAATCATAAATAATCATAACGTCACTGTGACACGGTTCTATAGTGAGTCAGGGTTCCTTTGATGCTGACTGTAGTATCAACAGTCAGCATCAAAATAGTTAAGCAGAATTACATGCTCTAAATGATCTAGACACGACGTATTCTCTTGACAATAGAGTCGAGTGCAGATCATTGTGACCTCTTCGGTTGCGTAGCTACTTTTGATACTTAGTAACAAAATGTAATTATCAGACGTGCACCTTTATATTAATAATAGCTGCGCGCAGAAAAATAAAACATAGCCTATGTTCATCAAGGATAAAGTAGGATTTTAGTCGTGGTATAATTTTTCAATTCGGTCCAATCACTACATATATATATATTATTATATATATTATTATAAAACAAAGTCGCTTCCCGCTGTCTGTCCCTATGTATGCTTAGATCTTTAAAACTACGCAACGGATTTTGATGCGGTTTTTTTTAGTAGATAGAGTGATTCAAGACAAAGGTTTTCATGTATAATAAACTTTGTTTTATGTACGGGTGTTACCGAAAACTCACATAAACCGAAGCGAAGCGAGGGCGGGTCGCTAGTAACAAATAATCAAATCTATCCTCTTTATAATATTAGTGTAGGTAGTGTAGATGTAGAAGAATAACAAGCTTTTTAGGGCCGTATTAATAAACTAATATTAACTCTAATGCTCGTCTCGAGACGTGTCAAAAATGACAGTGTTCTATGGTTTGACGTTTACTTTGACGTATCTTGTGACGCGCATCTCAGCCAAGATGAGTTAATTAATACCTTATTGGATTATTAAATTTGGGAAATGGGTAGGTTAGTTATATTGAGTTTATGTTATGGTTAAAAGTTGTTTTTATGTTGTTTTTCATATTTTTTTAATACATAGTTAGTAGGGTAGGTAAATCGTCAATAACTGGCCACTTTAGTTACTAGCCATCAAATTTCTTACTGACGCTGTAGGTAAAGATACTTGGACAGTACTCCGTGTAATAACTCAGGATCTAGGTATTCTAGTTTAATCGCAAAAATGTGAGCAAATCTCTTGCTTTACACATTTTACTGCAAAGTGGCCAGTTACCGGAGGGTGGCATACATTTTGGTCGAGTGCGTGTTGAACTTTTCCATGAAACAGCTGATATTTTTTCGATATTTCAGAGTTGGTCCCATAGTGAAAGTTGTTCATACTCGTGGGTAGAACACAGAGGTGATCATTGGAATCACGACTTAGATTTCACCCTGTATAATGCTAGATTAAGTAGTACCATTGTAATATGTTTAAAAAATGACTGACTGCTGAGTTTCTTGCGGCGTTTCTTCTCAGCAGTGTCTCCTCTTGGGAAGCGCTGGTAGATTCTTGACGTGTAAAAGTGCCCGTACGGCCTACTTACTGAATAAATGTCTTATATCTTCTATCTTTTTTTTGTCGGCGTTGAACCAGTGGTGCGGATATATCCGTCATACATACATACATACATAAACTCACGCCTTCATTCCCAGAGTGGGGTAGGCAGAGCTACAGAATTTCTAACAACTCTAAAAACTTGTTGATAATTCTGTAACCACATTTTGCACACTTAGGCGAAGATGTTTACCAGTGTATTAGTGACAGGTTGCAAGCCCATCGCCTAACAGTACTACACGCCTTTTTTACCTTAGTCGGCTTTTACGACATCCACAGAAAGACTTGGAGTGGCACTATTCTAATCTGGCAACCACACGGGGGCCGTGCCCGTATATCCGTCAATGGCATGGGATATGTAAAGAGTAGTTTACATTGATCAACTTACAGGAACGATCCTGTCGGCGCCACGCACGGTGCTGTACGTGTAGTGGTAGTACCCCCCGCCGTTGGCGCAGCTGCCCATGGACACCACCCAGCGCGGCTCCGGCATCATGTCGTACGTCTTGCGCAGGATCAGCGCCATCTTGTTGGTGACGGTGCCCGCGATGATGATGACGTCAGTCTGCCGCGGGGTGCCGCGGAACACCATGCCGTAGCGGTCCATGTCGTACCTGAAATGTAAATAAATACAATCAGACGATAAGTTCTTGTAGCGCCGAGCAAACGCCGAGCGTCCAGTGGCGCCCTCTATTATTGTGTTTTCTAATTAACTAAAGAATTTCCTTGGAATCAGACGATGTGTTTTTGTAGTGCAAGTAAAATCACAATTTATGGGATACGTAACAAAACATTAATAACTAGTAACGGGAAAAGGTGGCCACTTTTTTCCGTTAAGTTGATAACTCGAAGGTGAATTGTTATTAAGCTATGTGGTATATCTTCTAAGTTGTGTTTTCATTTGTAGTACAAAAAACGTACCGTCCAATTTCAAGAAAATACTTAAGTTTATTAGAAAACACAATAATAGTAATGAGGGCGCTACTGTACAGTCACGATCTTTAATTTGGTACCCATCTTAGGTCCAAAGTCAATCTGACATTCTACAACAATAACGTTGAGTTTCCTAAAAGATACAAGTGACGTGACATCTCTAATGACATTGACGACTTCAAGCATATTTTTGTTGAAATGGGTGCTAAATTAACGATCGTGACCGGTACATCAATTTGCCCTCTGCCTATCTCCATATCGGACGCTGCAGCGGCGGGCACTGAAGACTGATGGCTGAGCTACTTCATTCAAGACTGGTGGCTGAGCTACGTCGAGCCAGGACTCCGCAGCCCTCGCTTACTCACTCCTATTGAGAGCAGAAGCTCTCAAGGCGGCCCAGATATGTTACGGACGAGACCTACGTCACTCGTCGTACAGCGAGTTTCCCGTGATGGCCGCGAGAGACGCTGTTTATTATAATAAAAGGGCAACATCGTCATTCATGGGTGACTTTGGGTACGGTAGCAGAAACTCTTCGGGCGTTAGACTCACTAACTTCCTGGAGCAACACAACCTTTTTCATATGAGCTCTTTTTTCCAAAAACGCATGGAAAGGAAGTGGACGTGGCTGTCTCCGGGTGGACGACACAAAAATGAAATAGATTATGTGCTTAGTAGTCATAAATGTATTATCAAAGACGTTAGCGTTCTTAATGCTTTCAACACTGGTAGTGACCATCGACTTATCAGAGCTAAAGTCAGTATAAACGCAAAAATGTCGAGATATACTACCATATGATCCAGGAAAATAAAGATAGACCCAATATGCCTTACGGTTAATAAAGAGTTATATCAGAAAAATGTCCAAGAGGCCCTTCAGCTGCCTTCCCATCTGCCAGCGTAGATGAACTTACTAAACGCCTACAAAGTACCCTCTTCAACGAAGCAAAGAGAATAGTCCTTAAAAAAAAAGCTACCTGCCACAAACTGAAACAGGAAACCCGAGACTTTTTGGAAAAGAGAAGACTGTTAATAAAACAGGGACGTGCAATAACAGAGGAGTTTCGAAACCTTTGCAAAGAAGTAAGAAAGAGAGTGGAAAGTGATATTGAGGAATACAGAGAAAGAACTGTGCAAGCCATCATTAAAAAGCACAAGGGCCCCAAAGTATTCCGTAAAGCATTATCACCAGGTCAACAACAGATCATAAAACTCCGTGACAAAGATGGGAATTTGGTATCGGACAGAATCTACTTCTACAAACCGTTGAATGGTACTATCAGGAACTTTATTCATCCAAAAGCCCAAAGCCAATAGAGGTACATTATAGGCGGATTATGAATGTGGGATCTGAAGATATACCGGAGATATCCAACTCAGAAATCGAAACCGCACTAAGGAAAATGAAAAACGGCAAGGCCCCTGGCGAGGATGGGGTTATAATCGAGATGGTTAAGGAAGGCGGAAGGTCGGTGACAGATTTTATTAACAAACTGTTCAACAAATGTCTTGAAGAGGGCAAAATCCCAAAAGAATGGGAGTCTGCCAACGTAATACTTTTATTCAAAAAGGGGGACAAAGCAGATCTTAACAATTATCGCCCGATAAGTCTATTATCCCATCTATACAAATTGCTTACTAAAATCGTCACCCTGCGTCTAACCGATAAATTCGATTTCTATCAGCCTCCCGAACAAGCCGGGTTCAGAAGCGGATTTAACACCATGGACCACATTATGACAATAAGAACCGTGATTGAAAAAGTTACCGAGTATCAGACATCTCTCTGGGTAGCTTTTATTGACTACAAGAAAGCGTTTGATAGTGTGGAATCCTGGGCAGTTGTTGAAGCACTACAGAATGCCCGCATAGATCATAGGTACTCGAGACTTATTGAGAACATCCAAAATAACGCAACCATGAAAGTTTCAATAGTCGACCAAACGCAAAACATACAAATCAAAAGAGGTGTTCTTACACACATACCACACACTCTTTCACCAAAGTTATTTACCTCGGTACTGTAGGATGTCTTCAAAAAACTTTAATGGGAAGAACGTGGTCTTAAATTACCGGGAGCCCGATTGAACAACCTAAGGTTCGCAGACGATATCGTTCTTCTGAGTGATAACCCTCACGAACTCCAAATCATGATCCATGAGTTGAACGAAGCCTCCCTAAATGTTGGTTTGGAAATGAATCTCAACAAAACAAAAGTTATGTCTAATGACACCACACATGTTACAATTAAAGTAAACCAAACCACCATTGAAAAGGTAAAGAAGTACGTTTATCTGGGTCAGGAAATAAGGATGGGAAAGGAAAATCAAGTGAACGAGATAAATAGACGCATACGTCTCATGTGGGCCGCCTACGCAAAAGTAGACTTTGCTTTCAAAATGAACATTACAGCGGAACAGAAAGCCAGGTTGTTTGACCAATGCATTTTACCAGTACTTACCTATGGAGCGGAAACCTGGGTCCTCACAAGAGAGAGTATCAATAAAATACAAGTCGCTCAGAGGAAAGTACAGAGGAAGCTCGTGGGAACTACGCTGAGAGACCGTAAGACCAACACCTGGCTCAGAGAACAAAGTAAGGTCACCGACGCCGTTCAACGAATAGCATCTCTGAAGTGGCAGTGGGAGGGACACATAGCCCGTAAACATGGCTCGTGGGGCAAAGCGGTCTTAGAATGGAGGCCCTGGGGAGAAAAGAGGCCTAGAGGGAGACCACAGATGCGATGGAAGGACGACGTCAAGAAAACTGCAGGGACGAACTGGATGGAGGTGGCGCAAGACAGAGTTAGATGGCGCAATCTGAAGGAGGCCTACACCAATATGGCAGAGAACGGCTAAGAAGAAGAAGAAGACCCTGTTTATGAAGTACGTTAGGTCGTTCACAGGAGCCGAGCCATCCGCGAGGCGGGCGTCGGCGCCGGGACTAAGACGGTTGCTGTTTAACCAATCAGCTCGCTCGCGCCCGACACAAGCGAGGGACGTCCGACGGATAACAAGCGATGTCAATAACTACAAAACAACACGAGTAGTTAAGCATTAAAAACAAAGACAAACAGCCGAAGAGAAATATAATGAAGTCAATATAGTTAAACAGTTTTGAGCTTCCGTAAATTACAGGTATTGTTTAACACAGAAGGACCTCATGGATCCTATGATACATAATTACAAGAACTCGGCCAAGTGCGGGTCAGACTCGCGCACCGAGGGTACCGTATTTAATATGGTTTCGCATCAGAACTATTCCACAACTTTCGAGTGTTTGTCAATGAATAACGAGTACAGCTGGCGCCATCTGACGACCAATAGCCAAATAAAATTCGTAAACAATTATGATGTTTTGATTTATACGAAAATTATGCCATAAGTCGCACCAGAATTATATTAAATCTTAATTCGTTATGTAGAGGGTGCTAGCTGCACTCGTTCCTGAAGACTGACTGTACTCATTTTCATATCGAAAATGAGTACAGGTAGCGTCATCTGTCGTCAAGTAGATAAATTACATTTGTTAACAATCGTGTCGTTATGTCAACTTCACAAGGAAATTATGCCACAAGTCACGCCAGAATGGTATTAAACTTTAATTTGTATTTTATGTAGCGCTAGTGCGCGCTAGTTTCTTCGCAAAATACTTGAATTTTACAGCGAAAAAGAGTACAGCTGGCGCCATCTATCGTCGTAGCAAAAACTACTTCGGAAGGACCTTGAACGGGATTCGTTCAATCCCCAACGCAATCAGAAGGTTCTTCGGAAGTAGTTTTTGCTACTTGACGACAGATGGCGCCAGCTAACTCATTTTATAACTCATTTTATTATCTATTCACACTGTTTTACAATCTATGTTTCCCAGTAATTAGAGTTAGGGTTTTTAGGAAAAAGTTGAATTGTAAATGGTTGACAAAAGGCATAACAAAATCCTGTCGCACAAAAAGGCACCTGTATTTGATGAGTAGAATCCAAAAAAGCTATAAAATGCAGTATCATAAATACTCACGCTGTCTTAAAAAATGCATAAATTTTTGTCAAAAAGCTCAAAATACTAAGTACATATATAATACTAAAAATAAATGTAGAGCAGCTTGGCAGGTCATTAAAAATTATACCGCATCTGATCTGATTTCTCGATCGGTTGAGAAACTGATACATGATGAAGTGGAAACCTCGGATCCGAAAATAATAGCTGAAACTTTTAATAAGTATTTTGTCAACTTTGTTCAAGATAACTGTCCCTCACACCCTGGATCATCAGATCTTATTCAAATTGATAATATAGAGTCCAGTATATTTTTGAATCCAACTGACTATAATGAAGTAATAAAATTATAAAATCCCTTAATAATTCATATGCCGTAGGCTATGACCATATACGTACTGACATTATTAAAAGTAATATTTTATGCATTGTTGAACCACTAGTATTTATAATAAATCTATCCCTAAGTCAGGGTGTCTTTCCAGATGTGTTAAAGAAATCTGTGGTTAAACCATTATATAAAAAAGGTGAAAGAAGTTCTCCAGATAATTATAGACCAATTACGCTTATCCCGATTTTTTCAAAAATTCTTGAAAAAGTAATGTACAATCGTTTAATTAAATTCTTGGAAATCCATAATATTATTAAAAATGAACAAAATGGTTTTAGAAAGCTTAGAAGTACTACTGTAGCAGCATTTGACTTGATTAAAAGAGTTATGGAATATGTAGATAATAAGATACCTGTCACCACGCTCTTTATGGATATGAGTAAAGCTTTTGACTTCGTATGCCATGAACGACTGCTTGTAAAACTATACAAATATGTTATACGTGGTCCGGCTCATAAATGGATAAATACATATCTATCGAATAGAACTCAATGCGTAGAGACTTCAAAATACTGTGCACAAAGTAAAAGTGTCGTATCATATCGTTCGTCATTTATTGAAAACAAATATGGCGTACCGCAGGGAAGTATTATTGGCCCACTTCTATTTCTAGTATACATCAATGATTTGCCTAATGCTCTTTCATATGACTGTATTTTGTTTGCAGACGATACTACTGTAATCATTGAAGGAAAAGAACTAGCTACCTATAACGATAATATTATTAATGCTTTGACTGAAACAATAAACTGGTTAACTATAAAATAACCTCAAAGTAAACATAAGTAAAACCAAATTTATGCAATATTATACCTCCCAAAGTAAGCCAGTAAACTTAAATGTAAATTACGACGGCAAACCCATTGAAGAGATATCAGACACCAAATTCCTGGGGCTAACGATCGATTGTCATTGAGACTGGAAGGCTCATATAAGTAACCTATGTTCAAAAATAAATAGATTTGTGTATGCTCTAAGAAGGGTCCGTCAGGTGGTGTCTTTACAGGCCGCTATTACGGCCTATAATGGATACGTGGATTCTGCCCTGCGATATGGTATTGTGATATGGGGGAATTCCACAGACATAAATGACGTATTTCTAATACAAAAACGCTGTATAAGGGCAATTTTTGGACTCAAATATGATGATTCATGCCGACCATATTTTATTAAACATCGCATTTTAACAGTGCATAGTTTATATATCATGGAAGTGTGTCAATTTGTATATAAACACAAATATCTATTCAAACAAGTTTCTACAATGTCTTCTAGAACAGTACGAACACAATACCTATATAAACTATATAAACCTAGTGTAAGGCTAAAACTAGCCGCGAAAAATTGTTTTATGATGAGTATTGACATTTTTAATAAATTACCTGACTCATTTAAAATAATGGAAAAGCATGAATTTAGTACATCAGTTAAATCTTGGTTGCTAGATAAATGTTATTATAATTTAAAAGATTTCATGGAGCATTGTAAATAATTTAAATACCGTAAATTGTAAGTTTAAGATAAAAATATTAAAATATATGTACCTAAGTATAACCTATTGCATGCCGGACGACGGCTGACTGTGACGCACTTTTGATAGTAATGTAACACCAAATCACTGTATTTAATTACTCACATTCAAGCAATAAACGATTCATTCATTCATTCATTCATTCATTCATTCATTCATTCATTCATTCATTCATTCATTCATAGCTGTACTCTTTTTCGCTATAAAATTTGTGGCCCTCAGGGTTGGCAATGCTATGTGTGTATGCATGTGTGTATCGGCAATAAAACCTAGTTACAAATAATTTAACAAGTATTTAATAACTTTCAATGCCTTACTTTATGTCAAATCTTGCAAGTCATTGAATAGGTATTTATAAATCATCTTCAAGTTTCTTATTTCATAACTTTTAATTTTGAATGATCATAGAATTTATAAAGATTTAAAGCTGGTTAGCAAGAGACGGGTTTGTAAAGCTTGCTTTTTTAAGTTTTAGTATCGCGTCGCCTCCGCTCTGAGTGCGTTAGTGGCCGAATCCGTTGGGAACTGTCCAATTGGCATCCTGTGTCTTTCCCGGAGAAACCAGCTATCTGCATATTGTATTATTTTTTATTTTTTTGTAATTCGCAATTAAAATATAATTTTTCCTGTTTCGTTGACCAAATCTTTCAATAATTTGAGGAACTCCTGCCGTGTAAAAACCTAACCCAGATTATTACCCGACGTTTCTTCTCAGCAGTGGTCTCTTGGGTGAGAAGCGCGGGTAGTGTTTTGCCGAGTAAAAGTTCCCGTTGCGGCCTGCTTACTAAATAAGCCACTTGTTTTTTTCAAGATTTTATTTTACCACTTTGTTGGCGTGACTAATATTTATATTCATGCCAAATTACAGCTTTCCAGCTCTAAAGGTCTCTGAGCTAGGCCGCGGACGGACGGACGGACATGGCCAAACTATAAGGCTTCTCAGTTTGACCAAGGAACCCTACAAAACGTAAAATAATAACATAAAGCAGAACTCTCCGACACGGCACGTATTGTGAGGAGGTCCCTCTCTCAGGAGCCCTCACCAAGGGTAGCTCGAGCCCTGCGAGCTGTGCGTGCCCGTAGGTTACGTTTTCTGCAACATTATTTTTTTTGTCTTAGTATTGTCGTGTCTAACGATACGGTAGCCCAGCTGTTAGAGACCCTGCCTACGAGTCTAGTGGTCCCGGGTTCAAATCCCGGTAAGGGAATATACAGTATATAAACTTACTAAAACCGTTTATTTGAACCCGGGCATGTCTAGGCGAGAGATAAGGTAAGGGTATATAAATTATTGAAATCTTAACGCTTTTTCAGATTTACAATTAAAATACAAAAAATAAAATTTCATTAATTCATGTTCTTATAACATCCTTTATTTGTTTACAATGATGACATTTGTTACCCGGTTATCAAGTCAAGGTCAAATGTGTCAAATACATGCAATGTCATTTAAAGTAAGTAAAGCTATGTGCACACTTACGATTAAATACGACGTAGTTCAATGTGGCGTACGCCATTAGCCGTTATTTGAACCAAGCGACGGAAATATTATTGGAAAAAGTGGTTCCTAAAAATTGCACTTTGTTAAAAGCACCAAAATTGAACCCAGAGATAGTAGCTTCGGTCAATGATGGCATAGTGAACCGTGACAAAAAGATAGAAGATTAACAAAATCAATTAGGTATCGGCCTCACAATTTTGAGGACAGCATTGTCATCTCTGATCAACAATGAATCAATGGATCGCATAAAGTTAATAACAACATTAAGTGAAGCAGGCCGGGTATCAACTGACCTGCACTACTTAAAAACAACTACACGCAAGAACTTAGTTCACACCACATTGGACAAAAAATTCCTAGATGTGGTCAAAGAAGTTGACAGAGATGATTTTTTATATGGGAAAGATTTAATTGAAAAAATTAAAGCTCTACAAAGCATGTAGAGAAGTGGGGAATCTATCAAAAAAGTTGTCCCAACCCCTAGCCGTCCGGGAAACTTCAACGGTCCACCTCGCTTCCATCAAAGAGGAGAAAAAGAGGAAAATGCAGTCCTCGACATACCCTCGGATATACCAAGGCTAACAGTCATATCTGAAGAAGCCGCGGGCTACTCCAGCCAAACAACCCCCTGCTCGAACTTAGAGGTGAGTCATGCAGGCAGACTAGCACACTTTATAAATTGTTGGCAAAATATATGCCAAGATGAATCTACAATTCAATATGTTACAGGATATTTCATTCTATTTGCAACTGTACTATATCAATCTATCGAGCCAAAGCCAGTTCATATACTACAAAATCCAAAGAGCATTTAGATATGATTGATTGAATAGGTAAATTAAAAGAATTGGGTGCAATATCTCCTTGCAAGCCATGCCCTGGCCAGTTTTGTCAAAAACATTTCTTGTGCCCAAACTAAATGGTAGTACCTAAAAGGTTCATATTAAATTTTAAATTGCTTAATAAATTTGTGTGTGCTGTAAACCTATTATCTCCTATTAACTACATGTCAAAATTTTACTAAAAAAAATCATACCTACTTGTGTAGCGCGAAGTCAATACGAGCGCAGCCTTGCGGCTTTAGCTTGCGGTTAGGCATAACAAACGCCCGAACTTGTTTTTTTTGTTTGTTTTAAACGTGTGTACTTTTACGCGAATAGACGTTTTGTCGTGTAAACTTGGTTTCACTGATGCCCTAATCATACAAGCTAGCCTAGCTAACTTGTCAATATAAATCTCCAACATAGGAAATATTTACGTTTTCAATTTGATACACTGTGTGAATTTACTGCACTTTCAATATGGTCTGTGTTCAGACCCTCATAATTTTACAAAAATCACGAAAGTAGTTGTGAAACTGATTGACAGAGTAAGGAATGAAAAAGTCAGAGAGAAATGTGGAATAAAAGAAGATGTAGTGACTAAGATTGAAAACGGCATGCTTCGATGGTTCGGTCATTTGGAAAAGGATGGATGAAAGAAGATTGACGAAAGAGATATACAGATCGAAAGTGAGTGGACGGGTCAGAAGGGGCCGCCCTAGGCGTACTTTTTCGAGTCAAATCGGGGAAATGCTGGAAAAGGGCCGAAAGTACCCGAAACCGACGTGCGTGCATGAAATTTGTCAAGATCGTAGCAAGCGGAAAGAAGTGGTCTCTGCCTACCCCTCTGGGAAACGGGCGTGATTTAATGTATTCATGTAGGTATGTATGAAAGTAGTAGTAGTTTAAAAAATCGTAAATCACGTTTTCGGAACTCGGAGATAACTTCAGACCACTAAAATTGGTTGAAATCGGTCAGTCTGAAGTTAGGTGAATATGCGAAACTTTACAAAACCCGCCTTCTAAAGTTTACTCGTACCAAGCGTTATTTCGAAGTACCTACCATACCAATGTAACTTTAGTACTTACACACGGAACTAACTTTTGTGAATTAAATTAGTGAAATTGTGGCTATTGTTGTAATATAACGTATATCAGCGAAGCAGAGTTATCATAATTGTAAATTAGTGAATAAATCAAGGAAAAAAACGTAAGTACCTACGCCATTTTATTGAAACTTTTTACAAGACAAGTGTTGTTAGTTGGTTTACGTTAACGCTTAATGTACCTACTACCAGCATCGAAATATAATAAGTATGGAAGAGTAATCGACGCTCAAAATCTGCCCCACTGACTTAGTGCCGGCGGGGGTGGAGCTATTAATGAGTGCCGAACTGTCTATCAGTCGACTTTCTGACGTAGTGTCAAACAGTTGTTTACAATCACAAAAGAAAAAAATCGATATTAATGATTACCGGATTTAAATGACGCTGCAACCATGCCAAGTTGCATTGTAAATTGGTGCAGGACCCACACAGATGCAAAACAAAGCGATATTTATTTTCATTAGTAAGTTATTGAATTTTTAATATTCCCATACCAAAATGTCATGGCCGATGTTATGCAATATATCTTTGAAAAATGTGAATTACAAGCAACTACTTCGAATGAATAAGAAATTATATTTTATGTCATCTTTACTATCGTTAGTTTATGTACATAATAAAAAAAACGAAATATGACCTTTTTAAGTTTTCCAAAAAATGAAGAACGCTGTCTGGCTTGGGTGGATGCAGTTCGTCGCGAATTGCGAAACGAGAATTGGATGCCTAGCAAACATTGGGATTTGCAGCATCCATTTTGATGAATCGGATTATGTCTTCTCAAAAACTGGAAAACATTTTTTAAAAGTCACAGTGGTCCCAAATTGTACAGTACGTTGTCAACATTTATTTACAATAATTTAATTAATATTTAAATGAATATCAGACGTCGAGGAGTTTATCACAGGTCTATTAGATAATATGTTTAGATGCTAAAGACTATTTGACGCTGACTACTCTTACAACATAATATCTTCTGATGTACTATATTTTACAACTTTATAATAGTGTAACATAAGTATGTTCAATGATTCAAGGGGAACAATCATTCAATCATATAAAAAAATATTAATAAAATTCATTATTCAATTACTGTGTTGTTTTTGTATTAAACCGTCCACGTCAAATGTTGAAAGACATGGCCGCGTTCAAATAACCCTTATGAAAAAAAATATTGACAAATGAAAATCTTGTGTCAGAGAGCTTGTAACCAATTGCAGATTTTTGTCTTTCAAACGGTATAAAACCTTACTGAAATTACTGTCTACTCAAACGTTATACCAGCATCTGACATAAATGACTTCATACCTTAACTCAATTAAAATTTAGTTGATTATTGGAACCACTCGATACATAAGATCTTTTCATTTCAAAAAGTGGGCGTTTTGGAGCGGATTTGTCAGTCGTTTTTGTTAGACGTTACTCTTCCATACTTATTATATTTCGATGACTACCAGTGATAAAATCCTATCCTGTCCGGCGTGTTAAATGACAGTAAACTGTATAATTTTACTTTAATTTTGGTAAGGCTAGGTTATGCGAGTGCTCACTAGCTATTACCTAAATGCGTACAACAAAAATAACTAAAGAACTTAACAAGAGGCCCGACCAAGTACGATTCTGTTTCTATTGAGATTTGAACAAGCAGTATTTACACAATGTATAAATGTAGCAAATCATGCGCTTTCAGCTAAGCTACGTACGAATGGCCGACCAAATGTTGATCAGGTTGGAACTTATGCATCAACTGCAAAATCTACTTGATCAGGTCACCACGGTATCCACCTTTACGGAAGATGAATTATCCAAACAAGTCAATTTAATTGATGACTGTGGCTCCAAATTCACAGGCGAAATACATTTTTACATGGAAAAAAGCAGCCCGACCTTTTAAAGTTGTTTACTGAAACCCAGTTTAAGGCTGAAGAGTGGAAAGCCGAAATGAAAACTTTACTAAAGAGCAACACACCCGAAGCTTTCACAAACACCTTAAAACTTCCTAAACGCTCCTTACCAAAATTTAAAGGCGAAGTCCTACACTGGGCAGAATTTTGGAATAGATTCCGAACAAACATTGATGAAAGAAACCTACCAGAAGCGGAAAAAAATGGATATTTGGTAGGATGCTTAGAGGATGAAGCACTCCGTTCAGTGGAAGGAAGCATTACCCACCTGAATTATAAGATGGCAGAGGAAATATTAAAGGATCGCTATGGTAATGAACAGAAGGTAGTGGACGCCCATTATGAAGCCATCAATAACCTCCAAAGGGCAGGCAACAATGTGGAGGAGTGTCGTTCCACATTCAATCTAATTGAACGTCACCTTAGTGTTGAAAGCATTAGAGAGGTGGTTAATGGGAACAATCTGCAATACTATCATGTATATCTGATCAACAATACTATCAAAATATCCTGAAATAATAGTCTATGAGTTGCATCTACTATCCAGTGTGAATGAAATGGACTCTATACGAAGTGGCCTTCAAAGGATTATCACAGCTATGGAAATGTCAAAGGGAAACTCGGCTTCCATGATGTTACCTTCCAACCCCTTCCCCCAAGGAATCTCAACTGGAGCATTACACAAGTACTTAACCGGCGGATTTTACAAAATCAAAAAAGGAGAGATCACACCAGAATGTGCCAGTAAGAAAAAACTTTCGAGTAAAGGAAACTTACAGAAAATATTGAGTCAAAGAATAAAAAATCGAGAACGTCCTGGATATTTTGTCAAGGACTACATTATAATGCATCGTGCACTGTAGTTAAATGAATAGGCGTCCCGAGGGAATAACGATAATCGAAATCTACGCGGACGAAGTCGCGGGCAGAAGCTAGTTTATTATAACGAAGTTTCAATCATATTTTTTTTGTATACTGACGTGTTTTGTACTATTCATTTAACCAAAAGATTAAATCCGAAGATGCTGCAGGTAAAAGGCGGGTGTCATTACCTTGAATCGTTTCCTCGAAGACAAAGCCGGCTTACTAGAAATGGTGGCTTAAAGCTAACACCAGCCATGGTTTCGGTCCTAACACTAAAAGTGACACGAGAGTTCCATCAGGTAGTTTTGTACCCGCTATTATTATTTTCCGTTTTGCTCCGGGCGCGGCTGGCCGGCTTGTCGCGCGCCGACGACGGCGGTTGTTACCCGACGGCCGCGTGTCGCCCGCGGGGGGCGCGGCGCGCGGGGGCCGGCCGGCTGCCGCTCCAGCAGACCAACCTGCTATTATTCCCCCCTCGAGCCGCGGGGGTCTTTGTCGGCGCGAGATTATTAAATTAAAAAACCGGGCAAGAGCATGTCGGACCATGCTCAGTGTAGGGTCCCGAAGCCGTTACGACCAACACAAAAAACTATCTCAAAAAACAACTACTTAATCGTGATAGTTTTCCTTTTAAATTCGTTATAATATGCTCTTTCCTTAAAGATATTTTTCACATTTTTATTTTTTGTAGTTTTGGCTGGTACGGGGGAGGACACACTTGACTCTAACAAAAATTAGCACTTTAAAGCTTAATATTTCATAAACGGATCCCTTAATCGAAAATCCGTTGTAGCAAACCTGCAACACCAAAGACAAAGACCAATCTAACGACACCCCACACTATGGGTAGACGAGAAAAAAAAATTACATCCCCACGTTACGTGTAGAGCAGGTAAACTAAAAAAAATATATTTTCAACATTTTATTTTACCATTTTATTGACGTGAATAATATGTATATTCATGCCAAATTACAGCTTTCTAGCTCTAAGGGTCTCTGAGCTTGGCTGCGGACGGGCGGCCTGGTTTGACTACGGAACCGTAAACACGTACCGAGAGCCAGCGTAGTGCATCATCTCCAGCGCGCAGCAAGCCAGCCCGAAGGTCAGCGGCCACAGCGAGCCCTTGCGGCCCCAGTTCAGAATGTCGTCCGCGCGGGCCATCACCCACTCCACCTTCGACTGGAACAACCCTCACGTCAATACACTGTAAGACTACAAATGCATTTTCTCAAACATGCTCGGAAAGAACGGTTTTCCGATTGAAACACAAGGACGGAAAGTGCCTCATTTTACTCCTAAGAGTAAAAAACCATATGAAAACACTTTCCGTCCATATCCATATTTTTCTTAAAAATGCTGTCAATTGCATACAAAATCAAAAGGACCATGACAAAAATTCCGAACAACCAAGGTAACTGCTCGCTTTTTTAGCACAGTGCGTGTGTTTATTTTTGAATTTGCATTCCAATGTCTATGGTTAGTATTTAAAAACAATTGGCAGTCGGTAACATTCGTTCATTCTGCATATGTGAACCAAATGTGAAATTATTGTTCTGCGAAATACTTACTAGAAAAAATTAGCTCAAGCGACGAAAGCGACGAAATACTCGCAGGTCCCACACCGCCTATTATTAAAACCTGAACTGGCTCCCGGAAAAACTACATAACTTTTAATGTGAATTAAATTAAATTTAAAGATGTATTTGTGTTATTTCCTCACATGTTTGAGAAAAGCATTATGTATGCCGCGGCGGAAACAAGGATTTCCTGACTCGTATTTTAGCAGGCCTCGCTATTACCTCGTCAGGAAAACCCTTACTTTCCGCGCCTAGGCAACAATGTACTATTCCCTGAGGAGTAAAAAGTAAAGCGTCTTTTATTTCATGGAATGGAGTATACTATCCCTTATTTCACCATCTTGACAACGATATAGGACAGCCGAGGCTTGAGGTCGTCAATGTCATTAGAGGTGTCAAGTCAATTGTCACTTTTTTAGGAAAATCCACTTTACAGTCTTACGCCCGTATTAATAACCTAATCTCAAAATTCTAATGCTCGTCTTGAGATGTGTCAAAAATGACAGTGTTCTATGGCTTGACGTTTACTTTGACTTATCTTGTGACGGGCATCTCAGCCAAGATGAGTTTATTAATACGGGCCGTAGAATGTCAGATTGACTTTGGACCTAAGATGGGTACCAAATTAAATCTCGTGACTGTAACTCATGGTAAGGGTACATAATGGTGTACCTGTCCTCGCTGGTGGAACGGTGAGTACTTCCTCGGCACGCCCGTCGCGGTCAGCTCGTTGCCGTGAGGGAACAGCGGGGGAAACTTGTGCTGTGGTGGCGCGAAGCCCTTCCTCTTCCTTCTCTTCTCCAGTTGCCCCCCCTCTGAGGCCTGCACGTCCTTCGACGCACTCCTCATAGTCAGGTATTGACATCTAAAATTTTAAAGCTTTTTACATGAGTTTTTTAATGATAGTGAGGTTAATGGAAATAGTGGGGAATGGGGAGTAATGGGGAATAGTAGAAAAGGACAGTGCACCCTATCCTTACCAGTACAAATAAATCTACAAAAACGTGCACTTATGCTTACCAGTAGAGGTAGCTCGGTAGGAATAAGTGTACCAGGCTAACCAAGCGGTAACAGGGCATTTTGGTACAAATGCCAAAATGCATAAAAGGTTGAGATGTAATTTTGTCAAAAAGTACAAAATGTTTGTGCCACCAGGTCATTTTGTCTAAATATTTTAAAGGCAAAATATGCTATGGACAACATTTCTTTTAGTCAAAATGTGCACTGCATAGAATTCATTACGGCTAAATTGTCAATTTGTCTGAAAGTTTTCAGGACAGAATACTCTGTGGCCAAAATGTACAAAACGAGATTGACTAAATGTGATCTAGTCGAAATGTTTTCTCGATAGAATTAATTACGGCTAAAGTGTCAGTTTGTCTGAAAGTTTTCAGGGCAGAATACTCTGTGGCCAAAATGTACAAGACGCAATTGACTAAATGTGCTCTACTTGAAATGTTTTCTCGATAGAATTCATTAGGGTTCCAGTGTCAATTTGACTGGAAGTTTTCAGGACGGAATACTCTGTGGCCAAAATGTACAAAACGCGATTAACTAAATGTGTTCTACCCAAAATGTTTTCACGATAAAATTCATTATGTTGTTTATTTATTTATATTTTTTTATTATGGGAATTCTCTACCCGTAGATATATTTAAAAAAATGTTAACCAATCAAATCAACACGTACTCGAGTAAAGTTCGGTCCATATGGCCGATTTCGTCAGCTTACTGACAAGAAAGAAAGAAAGAAAGAAAGAAAATCATTTATTCGTGACATGCATAACAAAGAACAGATTAACAAATACAAGAAGAAAGTAGCCACGAAATGGTCCCAACTCAGCGTAATGCTGGCATTAAAGTCAGCTAGGACACAAGGACGCAGCTATTCGGTCAAGAAGAGATAGCGTGTTTATCTCTCTTCTAACAGATAGTTACGTCCCTATCGGTTGGCTGAAGAAATCGGTCGTCTGGTCCTGCTTTTCATTTAACGACTTAAAAACATAACGAAATAAACCTACTCTTTTCCAACCTCTAAAAAATACTACCTAGTTAGAAAAAAAAAATTAGGTAAGTTAAAAAAAAAGTTACTAAAATTATCCAGCTTGACATTTGCACATATTGACAACGGGACTTTTTAGACACCTTGGTTTCATGACATCAAATCATTATGTCATTTGTTCATTATGTCATGTTTACATTTATATACTTTTTGACCGTTGTACATTTTAACCCATTGAACATTCCGGCACTTGTACCAACATTACCCATTACCATTTTGTCGTTGTTACTTACAAACATGTTGTCATTAATATACTTTTTGACTTTTGTACGATTTGACAAAGGGATTTTCGAACCCATTGAATATTTTGGGATCTTGACCATTTATCTTTTTGTACGTTTTGTCTCTCATACAATTAGGCTCATAAGTTTTTGTGACATTTAATTGTTTTGTCTTTTGTTCATTATAACATGTTTACATTTACATACATTTTGACCGTTGTACATTTTGATAATGAGACATTTTGAACCATTATACATTTAGACATTAGTACCAAAATGACCTGTTACCAACCAAGCTTTGGTAACGCACGTACATGATACATCTTTATTTTCTACTTACCTTGTTGTAGATAGATTGTACGAATTGAACATTTTGTGTACATCGCGAAATTGAGCGAATTTGTGATGATAAACGCATAAAAATATGCATAATCTATGAAACTAAATTTTGTACAAACTGCTAATAAGATTCAAATTATACGAAACGAGACTTTGTATTCCAGACACACACACAGATACGCGTTAAACGAAACACATTTTGTTGGTAATTAATAAAAAACACAACAGTTTTATTGTTATGAGATGTTGAAAAGCAATATGTGTTTGTTTATGTAAATATAAACACGTTTCGTACGTCTAGTGGGCTGGCAGCTACTTTTACCGCGATTTTATCTAGTAAGACTAGTAAGCTGCTAGCCTAGCTAGCACCATCAGCAGTGCCTATCGCCATATAGGGGTCTATGGGGGCAAAATATCTCGCTAGGTCTCCCAGGTATGGGTATTTTAAATTTACTTGGGAAAGACCAGGTTGGATAATGTCATGTACGACCTGAGCCACGTCCGTTGCAGCGCGTAGCCGCTTCCACGGATCATCGCTTAATACTTGTTATAAACTCTTGAAAACAGTACACATTGGCTTCACTCGTCGTACAACTCATCCACGAGCGGTTGACAAGAATGACAGGCGGGGTCAGGCGGTGACAGGTGACAACTCAACCGTCACCGACCGAAAAAGTCTAGATAAGAATGTTTTTAAGTTGGATCTCACATTAAATCGACAAAATTTCTAATGCTGCGTCCGAGATAACGAGTTAGTTTTAAAAAACTGAGAAAGCACGCGATTGGTCAGCGAAATGAGTCACAAATACGCATCGGATAGGTTAACATGGCGCCCAATGTTCAGTCAACATTTGCGATTTTTGACGTTTACCTGGCTTGCATACTGGATTTAGTTTCTCGCTTTGTTTGGGAAATGACTGCATTAGCAAAACAAAAATATTACTTACAGAAATATTCCGAACGAAGGGCATGTAAGCCTGTCCAAGCATAGAGGTGCATTTGTTTACTGACCTTCCTTTGTCCTTTTCATTTGCATACAAAAGTGCAACAGAGAGAACGCTATATTAACTCGTTATTTAGACGCAGTATAGTGAATAATGTTTTGCCATCGTTTTTTGTCGGATAAGTTCGTATTAATCTTGCTTTCTCAGTAAGCTTATCGGTTGGTATTAAAGTTGACTGAGACAGCAAGATAAAAACAAACAGAAAACGATGGCAAAACATTAGTGTGGGCCATAATTTCCAAAAAACAAATTTTATTGGTTGCAGAATTTCCGTTCCTAATTTTTCCCGAACTAAATTTTTCACACTCGTTTTTCCCTGACGCATTTTTATCGTTATCGTGGAGCTCCTTTTCCTGCTCGGACTGCTGAAAACTGACATAACCTGAGCGTGAGCTCGACCGCAATATATTGATACTTTGGGTTGCCATTTCAACTTGAACCTAATAGCTCAGAGCGGAGCTTGAGCGGATTATCTTTTTATATATTACTAGCTGCTCGCCAGCGGCTTCGCTCCGCTGCAAATTTCCGACGTCCACGTTTGATTTTTCATTTTTTTTACATGTAAACCTTAACGAACACAATAAAAAAGAAATCAGCCAAATCGGTTCAGCCGTTCTCGAGTTTTGCACTTAGCAATACATTTTAGTGATTCATTTTTATTATAATATATACTTAGTAGATATAGTTTTATAATTGTATACCATGTAGTATTCACATCCAGCCTTATGTCACAAATATTTGGAGCAAAAAACCTTGAAACCAAATCAAAAACTTCCCGCTCGATGCGCCACCTGACGGCCTCTTCATTATCGTTTTCGTGCAGCCGGCGTCACGTTCGTCAACGTTCTTTGCTTAAAAATTTAAACACTAAAGTTCGGTTTAAACAGTGGTTTGTCTAATTATTGTGATTTAAATAATGCCGAAACGCAAACGAGAAACAAGTGAGGAACGAATGAGAAGAAAAATTAAGCACTATGAGGAAAAATTAAGGAAGTGGCAACGGCCGCCATCACCGACGCCATCATCGACGCCGTCTTTGTCGGCGCCGAAAGATTCGGATATCACACCACACCACACGTTGCGCTACATCACAATTTGAAGAACCTGTTCTTATACAGGTTCCAGAGTGGCACTTACTTCCCGAAGCCACGGAGGCAATATTCAAAAAATGGGGAAGACCTCAAATAGACTTGTTCGGCTGTAGTCTCAAGGTACGTAAACTTAGATTCAAGAGATGGTTTAGCAGAGTATTGCAACGCCACCACCTAGCATGGATTTTTCCACCTCCCAACCTGCAGCCACAAGTATTGCGCCATTTGAACAGTGCACCAGGCAGATATATTCTAACTGCCCCGACATGGAACCAGTGCTATTGGAAACCAGACCTTCAGACCAGAGCACTGGAGGAACCGATGTCAATAAAGAACCTCCAGAGGGTACTAATAGACCAGACACATCGTTGATCGGGTCGCCACTTTCCCGAACATAATTATGGTTGAGAGAGGCGATGGCTGAGATACGCGTCATACTCGTGAACGGGTGCTGTTTGTGGGGTCCGGTCTGTTCACGTTTGCAAGGACTTGTTGTTAAATAAATTATTCTAGTTATGGCTTTTGACGTAGAGACCTCGTCGTGTTGTTCTCATAGTTTTTTTTTTTAAATTTAAGGTTTATTGACCTTACATTTGTAATGATTTTATTTTTGGTAGTTTTAAGAAATTATTATTTATTACTTTATTACCTAATGTAACTTACTTTACTTAATGTAACTTAGTTTTAAGTACTATTATGTTTTTATAATTGAAAAAATTACCTTATGCTAGAGTTTCTTGCGGCGCTTCTTCTCCGCAATGATGGTCTCGTCCGAAGCGCTGGTAGATTCACCCTATATTACCGACGTGTAAAAGAGCCCTCATGTGGCCTATTTACTGAATAAATATGTTGTTTTTTTTTTTTTTTTTGACAACAATGACTCATCTACATCAGATCGATCAGTTGCAACTATGTACAAGCATGGCTAGTTGGGGGTGGGGTGACAAAATTGATCACTGGCAGGACAGAGAAAAACAACTATTAAAGAGCAATTGGAGAGCTTCTACACTGACCAGCTATGCACCAGCTATACGGAGATGGATTGCATGTAGTAATACAAATAATGTTAATAGCAAAGCTCCACAAGGACCGGACATTGCAAAATTCTTAGCAGATTTATTTTTGGATCATAGCTTTGCTTACAACACAATTCTATTACATAAGTCAGCTGTTTTGACATACTGTGGCCAACTAGATATTTCTGATAGTGTTTTAGAAGCCCATTCCACAAAAGGCACCCATTTGGGACACTAGTTTAATTTATAACTGGTTAATATCAGCACCCTCTAAGAACTCTCTCTTTGAATGTTGAAGAAGGACCGCAATTATTTTATTATTAGCATCAGGCCGTAGAATTCATGATTTAACATTATTAAAAATTACAGAAAATCATTTTATAGATTCAGATGCAAAAATAATCTTCTGGCCAATGTTTGGTTCCAAAACAGATAATTCTAGACAAAGACAATCGGGGTGGTGCCTATCAGCACGTCCAAATAAAGCTATCTGTCTTATCCATTATGTTAAATTGTTAATAATAATATGTAGTATGTCTAACCATAAAGGGTGTCCCAGAAGTAAAGAGACAATTCTCATAGAGAATATTGGTCAAAGAGAAAACATCGAAAAAAGTTTAAACGAACTGTCATGTCAAGAGTCGATGTTAAATCTTTCAAATAAGCCGGGAGTCGCGTACTTCTCTGCTTGTTTTCAATAATAAAGAGAGTGGAACAAGAACTAATTGAGAAAAGAGCTTTTCAGTAAAACGCACACGATACATCATTTTATTGAAGAGGAAGCTAGAAGAACAAGTAATAACAGAAATATAAATATGTCTTTTGTTAAGAAATCCGACATTTTCAATATATTACTGGATGACAGCGTACAGTTTCGACTGTTCAAAACATAAATATCGTCGGCTTAGTGCAAGAAGTCATTGACCCACAAAAAGTCAAGTCAGAGAAAAACGGGCCCAAAGTTTTGACTTAGTCAAATGAACATTATTGTTGTAGGTTCGGGTCTAGATTTAAAAATTAAACACAAGTGGTTAGCTAAATATATTTAGTATCAAAACCAATTAAAAACTTTGTACAATAATTCCAAATAACTTTTTTAAAAGCCTAAATATGTAGTTAGTGACTTTTTGTCTTTCTCGCTTTAAGGGAACTTACAATTAGTTATTTTTTATTTTGATCACATTTAAATCGAGAAACACAGTTTTAAACGAGAAATTTGGTTTCATCAGTCATAATTATTACCTTAGAAACTTTATGAACATTATTTACTAATTAAAAACGCATATACAGTTTTAAAAACTCTACTTCACAGATATAAACTCAACAAAACCACAACAATAACATAAAATTCTCAAAATGGCGTTATTTGTAACTCCAAACTAAAATAACTAAAAAATGTTTTTTTTTATAGAGGAACTTAATATTATATTATAATCCCAGACACTCACAGCAAGCACTACTTACTTACTGTTATAAAACATAAAAACTTCTAAAAGTATTAAAATAAAAAGATCAGCCTTTGATTTTGAACTAATACTGTAAGTACAAAAAAGAGATAAAAAACCTAGTCATCCATCTTTTTTACTCTTCGTCTTCCGAGTTTGAAGACATTTCTTCAGGTAACATAATCACGACTTTCTTTGGCTGGCAAGTTCTGGTACCAGTGGTGAAGTTCCGCGGGTATAATTTTTTCATTGCACATTTTTAGTAAGTCCTTTTTTTAGCTAGAGTGATTGGCAGTTTTTGGTTGTAAGTTTTTCTCAAAATGTAAGTGTTATAATTGAAACCCTGTATGGGTTTTTCAAGCTTACGTTTTCGCAGTTGTTTTATTGGGGCCATAGATTGGGATGTATTACTTTTTAATACGTGAAATTCTTTATACTCAGATTTGAAATCGTATCTGTATAAAACAACATTCGGCCTTTTTTTCTCTAGTCGAAAAGATTTCACTTTAAGCCATCGCAGTTTTTCTTCATTGACGTCAATCGATCGATTCTGCATCAAGTTATCTCTCAAGTCGTTTAGGTTCAAAATATCTGTGTGATTCATAACTATCGGTTCGTACGGTTATTTCAGGGTTTCATTTTTCTTATTTTTTCTGTTTGATCTTGCTAATCGAATTACATTACAGAAGTCTATCATTGAGTACACTGGCATTAAACGCAATTGGTTCTCAATCGCACTGTGCATGCTATCTACCTCCATATGTGTATGACCAGACTCTAAATATTTATGTTCTATTACCTCGAGATGAGTTGTCTGAACTAAATACAACTGCAGGCTTAAAAGGAATTGATTACGATTTTGGCCTCCACAGGTGTCAGTGAATATGGAAATCTATTTTACAGTAGATGGGAGACGTTTTATCCATAGATACAAAGCCGTACCCACCTCATCGCTTCCTTTTTTGCCATCCAGCTCAGACCAGAGGTAACAAAAGCCGTCATTGGGAGTGCGAGCTTCATAAATGGTAGCATAGTACACATGCAATTTGCGTAGGTAATAAAGAATAGAAACTGTTCCATTTGGGATATGAAGTACCTTTTGTAAATCTAAGGTTATTGAATTAAAGCTTTCATCTTCATTAGCACGAATTTTGTCCAATTCTTTGGCTTCTCGACTTTGTTCTTTTAGTGAAATGTGTAAGTCATATTTTTGTTTCCAAGATTCAAGATCGGGTCCGTTTGTATTTTTGATACTGTTATACTTATGACATGTTAGACATTGATCTTTTTTTGGTTTGTGAAAATCCAAATTATATTCAGTTCCAAATACATTCAGTTTATAGGGCCGTTTGAAATACAGAGGGTACTTTTAAAAAACTTTTCACACACCTTGATTTTACCTTCATCATTAGAAAAAAAATATGAACGTGACATGGTTCGTTTTCTAACTGCTTTTACGTAACACCTTTGTGGATACTTTTTACTGATATGTTCGCGAGTATAAAATCCTTTTGACGACAGAAGTCTTTTAAGCCAATATGTTTGACAATTTTTTTACGTTCTTCTTCGCTGAAATTTAGTGGGCAGTTAAGCTTGCATTGACAACCTCCCGGCTTGGGGGCTTTTCCTGGCAATAACTTTTTTTTTATAATTTGTGTACGGTAAATCACAGTGCTTACACTGTGATTTACAATTTTTTTGCTTGTTTCGGTCATAAGACTTTTCATTCTTTTTGTGCCATCTTGTTGTTTTAATTTTTTTGAGTGCTTTTGTTTCCAACTCATTATCGTCAATATCACTGATCTTACAGTCAAAAAGTCAAAAACAAAACCTAGGTACCTATACAAAATCTCGCCCTAAGGACAAAATTGGTATTTCGCAAATGAAATACTTACTTACCTACAACTTAACGGCATAAAGTAATTTGCACGTATCTTATTATAAATAAATGACAAAGATAGTTACGCTGTGATCTTCATTCTCCTTATTTAGAATCTTTTCTAACTTCAAAGATCCTCGTCCTGCCTTAAATTTAATACCATTTCGCTTCATTTTGTAAGAAATCACTAACTTCTCGCGTAACGTCCATCCCCGGTCGCAGCCGCAACGGTATGACTTCGATCGCGGTGGCCGAACCCCCGTTACCGTGAGAGCAAGACGTACTCGTAGGTATAAATGAGTTGAAATATGAACTGTTGTGCAACAATATTTCACTAAAGGTGTTCAAATTCATACAAGTTATTTGCCAAAAGTCACTAACCATAATTTAATCACGTGAATTACATGTCTTTGGACATAACAAAAATCGATAAATATCATTAATTACTTTAAAAAAACATTCTGATTGCCATTAATGCTGTCTCCTAGTTTTTTTAAACTTTATAAAGTGCTTTAGTTATTTTATACTAAAGTAAAAGTGGTAATGTGCATCCAATGCTCATTTTGTTAAAAATCATTAAAGCATGATAATAACTTTTATTTTCGTTTTACGGTTTGCTAAAAGTAACTATATGCATATAATGAATTCTAGCTCAAATACTTTCATAGCTTTATTCATATTGTTTTATTTTTTAAAGTTGATAAGTAACATAAGTGAATATTTAAACAAAATAAAAAGATAAAAAATAACAAATTTGTTTTGTTTAAAGTTAGTAATGGTCTAAAACCAATTTACATCAAATCAATAAGGCAAAAAGTTAAGTTAATTACTTAATGTCATGGCTGTAACATCGAAATTATTCAATGTAAAAAAAAATGGATCCGTGCGTTAGAAAGAGTAAGTCGCGGCGAATCCGCCTGTGCTTGTACCTGTACTTAGTGATTTTATGCCATTAGTGACTTCTTGCACTAAGCCGACGTTATGGTAAAAAACATGTTTGAGCAAGTTCCATTGACATCTGTTAGAGTTACAGCAATAAAATTTAAGATATCAAGATCTGTTATGGTCAGGATGAGTGTTAATGATTCAGCCTTTGAATTATTTGTTAAATAATCGGAGTAAAAGTATATAAAAGAGCAGGAGGAGCACGCTTAAACAGATTGTCATAAAGTTTAGAAAAAAAAAAAAAAGTTCTCATTCTTAATGATGAGACCTGCCTTCTGTTGATACATGTTGTATTCCTGGCAAGGGATATAATTATTGTTTTAAGTTGAGGTAGATAGGTATGATCATTATGTTAAAAAACAAGTGGACAAACCCAAATCTTTCACTGCATTTAACTGTCGGTGTACTAGATTGGCTAAAACTGTAGCTTTGAGATCTAGAACAGCTGTGATGAGACAGACAGCAAATAACCTTCAAAATAATGGTAACAAAGTTGAAGTATCGACCAATTCGATATAGTTATTTGATCTTAACAATACAAGATTTATAACGAACCAATAAACCTTGATTTTATTGCATTCTTTATATTAAATATTTCTAACCTAATTTGTCTCTTTACTTCTGGGACACCCCAGTAGAAGACAAAATACAGATATAGATTCTCTTTTTATAACGATAACAGGAATGGTTAAAACTGCATCTCGGACAGTCATAGCTGGATGGATTAGGACAATTTTCAGAGAGGCTAGTATTCAAGCGTCTGCAGGTAATATTAGATCAGCGGTAGCTTCGAAGTCTTGGCTTGAAAACAGACTAATAGAGGAAATTTTGGAGAGAGGAAATTGGAAATGCTTCCAAACATTTAGGAATCATTGCTATTAAGAAAAAACAGTATAAATCATTCAGATTTATTATCTAATAACTTTGCTCAAATGTGATTTGTTATGTCTGATTAATTTAGACTTAGATACCTATCTATTTTTGTTGAAAATATTTTTGTTTTTATTTAACATTTATTACAAATTCTGAACAAAAAGCATTTTGTTCTTTTAGCAAAAGATATTCCTATTTATATAACTATGATTGATCTCAGTTGTCTTGTGTTTTTATATAATAATTAAAACCTATTAATGGGGGTCTTGAATTTTTCATTTATTGATTATATAGATTTCACATTAGCGTTTATGGCTCTTGTCACCAGCAGATACTAGACACGTCTTCACATCACGCTGTGTGTTTTAGAATTGACATTATGAATGTTTTGCATTACAACAAAAACAAAATCTAAATCGGTTCATCCGTTCGGGAGCTACGATGCCACAGACAGACACACACACAGACACACAGACACGTCAAACTTATAACACCTCGTCGTTATTGCGTCGGGGGTTAAAAACATGTATTATGGTCTTGAATAAAACACACAGCGTGCAGCAAGGTTCTTGCTGGTGCAGTGAAGACGCTAATGACGTTGACAAGCAACATCTGTGGTAGCACTGACAGCTGATAGACGTCAAATTTTTATCTCCGTATTTTATTATACGATTTTTTAATAAAAAGTTCTGTAATAGTCCTCATTAGCATTGTAAATTGTAGATAGTAGTGTTTTCGTGGAATTGTAACAACGAAGTCTGGATATAAACATTACTTAACAGTAAAACAGGCCGCTTGCGACTGCACCTGTCAACCGTCAACGGACGTTTTCAAATTCATCAAGAAAACCTGGGGAGTATTTCTTTTAATTCTTACTTACACTGGTTTCGTTTTTATTTTAACACTGTGTTCATGTTCATACTTCTCATTGCTCACTGTTGAAGCCGTGAGCGACGTCAAACACAAAACACACTGGCACGGTGAAGACTCTCTTTGCTTGACGAATAGTGGAAGCTGAGCTGAGACATCACATGCGCCACAGACATTGCCGTACACGATACACTGTTCACTAACACCTATTCACTCACATCCTTGTTATAATAATCAACAACCTTCCTTTACTCAAGTTACTAAGTTGTATTCAGCTGTTTTATATCTTTCAGTGCATTTGTGGAGTTACTGTGAGACAATGAGCGCCTCAAACATGAAATCTCGCAAGGCCACTGCATGCCAGCAAGAAATTCAACTCAAGGCCACCTTGAAACAGCTGCAGGAAGCTAGGATCTTGAATGACCAGTTAAATAGGGAACGGGATGACAGTGAGGAAGAACTGAAGAATCTGATGGACAAGATCACGGTGTTGAGAAGCGATCTAGTGGAGTATGACTATAAGTTATCAGATGCTCAAGATAAGTTATAGCAGTTGCAGTCTGTGATTGATACCTTTAACCAGTGCGCTTCTACCCACGAAGTGGCATTAAAGCGCATCACAAACCTGGAGGAAGAACTTGGCGCAGCAAATGAAGAATTAAAATATTTAAGAAAAGAACGTCAGTGTTATGATAGTTTAACAACACAGAACCTGTACCAAGAGCTGGTAGGGAATAACGATAAGGACAGTAAGAAATTAATATTCTTTAACAGCAATAATAAATTGAAGAAATATGTTAAAATTAATAATTATATTAGGCGTACACAGAAATTAATCAAAAGTCAAAAATGTATTAAAAACTATTTACATGAAATTAGAATTATCAGTAATGAAAGATAGGGTGCGTCAGTGCAATGAAAAATTAGATTCAAGTAGGATAGCGTATGATTTAAATACTCAGAAACTCGATGCTGAGATAAGTAAGTTAAAGGACCAGCTTGAAGTTACTTCTTTAAAGTATATAACCACTCAGAAGGAAGTCAAGGAGCATATCCAGGCTTTCACTCAATTGGTAGAAGAAAGTAGTCGAGACAAAGCCCTATTTGCTCACGAAAAAAATAATAAATGTCAAATTTATCTTAGGCAGAGAAATAAGTTAATAAGCTGTTTTACCAATTTAAAAATTGTGAGCTCTGGAACACATCACATGGCTGTGAAAATTTATAATAAAATACCCCTTACAATCAGAAACATAACAAAAGAGTCTATATTTTGTAGTAAGTTAAGGAGTTTTTTGATTTCAAAATGTTTTTAAGATCTCATTGTACAACATAAAGAAATAAATGAATATGACTATGACAATGACTATGACTACTTCTAAGGAGTCCCCTAGACAAATTTTAAGTAGGACTAAAACTATTGTTTATTCCGACCAACTTGGATCTGGACTAGGTTAACTGTTAAATAATAAATTAAAACAAAAGGTTACAAATTACTGTTACCATAAATTCAACTCTAATGCAATTAAGTGATTTACTTTTCAAAGGAAGTTTTGACAAGACCACCACTTTGGTAATTTTGGTAGGAAATAGTCTTAGTGTGGATAAGTCCAGTGTTGATAAATTAATGTCAACACTAAATACAATTGAAGGTAGGGGCATAGGTAAAATAATATTGTGTGCGCTACCATACTCACACAGTATGCCATTTAGTTATAATAATAAAATAGCTCACTTTAATTCTCTTATGTATAACGCTATAATGCTGCAATAAAAATTATCATTTCTTTGATTTAAACAAATTTATTAAACGCCTCACAGTAACGTCAGGGAAAAAAATTTGCCAACGAAATCTCTCTTGAACTTGGTTGACCTATTACTTAGCTTTTAATATTGAACCAAATAGATATAGTAGTACCCAGCCCCAGCAAGCCAATATTGGCAATAACGCCTTGCCACATGATTTAAACTAAATTATAGGACAGCGGAAACATCCTTGAGTATAAATTTAATTCATCAAAATCATTCATCAAGGTTTTTCCAGCAAAGAACTAGAAATAGGGTTATTCTTATATAATGAAAATGTACAAATTACGTGCATTACTGAACATTGGCTTCGACAAGACCAATTAATTTTTGATTTTATAAATTTTGAATTAGTTAGTTATTTTGCTAGAAAATGTGCCATTCATGGTGGCTCTTTTATAATAGTTAAAAGTACTTACTCTTAAATCCAAAGAAAGAAAGGATATTGTTAAGCTATCAATAGAAAGAATTGTAGAAATTTCTTGTGTCGAACTAGAAATTTATATTATAATAATATGTGTTTACAGGCCAGCCTTGGCTGATTTTAGCACATTTGAATCTACTATGGAACATGTCGTGCGTTAAAAAGAAAAGTGACGTTATTCAAAAAAATCTAATTTTGGTTTTATTGCATAAATGGCCTACAAACTAACCAAATTTTATGGTGTAAAGTGGATTTTTGCTGTTTTTTGCCTATCGAAGTAGATAAATAGCTCAAGTCACTTTTCTACTACGCGGGTTCCCTCCATCCTTTTTATGGAATGGTGTCCCATTCGCATTTGCAGCGGTAGACGCATGGACGTTTATGCATCGAAATATAATAAATAATAAGTATGGAAGAGTAATCGACGCTCAAAATCTGCCCCACTGACTTAGTGCCGGCGGGGGTGGAGCTATTAATGAGTGCCGAACTGTCTATCAGTCGACTTTCTGACGTAGTGTCAAACAGTTGTTTACAATCACAAATGAAAAAAATCGATATTCATGATTACCGGATTTAAATGACGCTGCAACCATGCCAAGTTGCATTGTAAATTGGTGCAGGATCCACACAGATGCAAAACAAAGCGATATTTATTTTCATTAGAAAGTTATTGAATTTTTAATATTCCTATACCAAAATGTCATGGCCGATGTTATGCAATATATCTTTGAAAAATGTGAATTACAAGCAACTACTTCGAATGAATAGGAAATCAAATTTTATGTCATCTTTACTATCGTAAGTTTATGTACATAATAAAAAAAACGAAATATGACCTTTTTAAGTTTATCAAAAAATGAAGAACGCCGTCTGGCTGTCGCGAATTGCGAAACGAGAATTGGATGCCTAGCAAACATTGCAGGATTTGCAGCATCCATTTTGATGAATCGGATTGCCATCTCAAAAACTGGAATTTTTTTTTTTAAAGTCACAGCTATCCCAAATTGTACAGTACGTTGTGAACATTTATTTATAATAATTTAATTAATATTTAAATGAATATCAGACGTCGAGGTGTTTATCACAGGTCTATTAGATATGTTTAGATGGTAAAGACTATTTGACGCTGACTACTCTTACAACATAATATCTTCTGATATACTATTTTACAACTTTATAATAGTGTAACATAAGTACCTATGTTAAATGATTCAAGGGGAACAATCATTCAATCATATAAAAAAATATTAATAAAATTCATTATTCAATTACTGTGTCGTTTTTGTATTAAACCATCCACGTCAAATGTTGAAAGACATGGCCGCGTTCAAATAACCCTTATGAAAAATATTATTGACAAATGGAAATCTTGTGTCAGAGAGCTTGTAACCAATTGCAGATTTTTATCTTTCAAACGGTATAAAACCTTACTGAAATTACTGTCTACTCAAACGTTATACCAGCATCTGACATAAATGACTTCATACCTTAACTCAATTAATATTTAGTTGATTATTGAAACCACTCGATACACAAGATCTTTTCATTTCAAAAAGTGGGCGTTTTGGAGCGGATTTGTCAGTCGTTTTTGTTAGACGTTACTCTTCCATACTTATTGTATTTCGATGCGTTTATGTGAAAATGTGTCATATTTAGCAATAACTTCCAAATTATATGAGAACAGCGTATTTAAGAATTGTCAAAATGGCATTTTAAAATATACGTCACCATTTGCTGAAAACTTTCGATCCACGTAGAGGCGTAACACTGTTTGTCAAAAGTTGTTTTTCGTAAATGTAATGTCATTATGATTCGGCGGGAAAACTGTAGGTTATTAATAACTACTACTAGCGCCTGAATGATAGTTTGAAGAGGTTCTAGAATGTCTAAGAGGTCTCATTTGATTATCTTATTAATAGGGTGTTTTAACGTAGGTAGCAAATTTGTTTCCTAGTTTTCTCCAAAAAAAACACAAGAAAACCTATGATGTTGCATACTTAAATGTACTCCGAGAACAGAGTACTATCCGATGTAAAAATATCCGTGACTAATTTGTTAGCAGCTTATAATTATGATCCAGTAACACCGATCAGGAATGACTCTGCCGAGCCGGATGTCAATTACGACCCTGAGGATCAGGGAATTACAGGTAAACCACCGCTTGACGAGGACATTTTAGAATTGCTCAGAGAAGATCCCAATGAAAATAAACAGTACGCAGAACCTATTTACAAGGATATTGTGGGATCTACAGTATCTACACGCTGGGATCACGTAGTTAGTAAAATCTGGCCTTGGTAAAGATGGCAGGGCGGATTCATGTAAGTTATACCAAATTCCTGGGAATTGTCTCTTTTTACAGGATCCGCTACTTAATCCAGAAGTCGAAGCGGCCATATCTGAACCAGTGTACAAAAGCTCAATAATCAAACTGGTTTGGAACAGGTAGCAGGCTGCATTGGAAAAGCTCTTGACATCCTGATCAAGAAAAAAAATTTAAAATCCTAAATTAAATGAAAATAACCGACCGACCTCAAAAAAAAAAGGAGGTTCTCAATTCGTCCGTATTTTTTATTTTTTTTAATGTTTGCTACCTCAGAACTTTTGACTGGGTGAACTGGGTTTCAGTTTGGTCCCATTCTTATCAAAATGAAGATCTGATGATGGAATCCTTGAGAAATCGACGTAACTCTTCAAAATTCATAGGCACACCTATAGCGATTTTAGTGTTTTTCATTTTAATTCATGTATTTGCTCTTGGAAAGCATTATTTGGTGCAGTGGAACTGAGGAAGAAGACCACAGACGGCCACTGGAACTCCAAAACAGTATATATTTTAAAGGATAGTTGAGCCACTATTACAAAACGTTGTTTTGTTAAATCGGAATGTTCGTAAACGTGTCCCACGCGAATCTGTAAAAGACATCGAAGCACTTATAGTTAAAGCGAGGCACGCAGAAAAAGCGAGAGATGAAGTAGGACCCAATATTCTCCCTTATATCAGTGATAACCGAATTCAAATTCCCGCGCGTTCCGTTCTCAGTCCAATTGTCAAACTGCGCGACGTTCCCATTCTTACTACAGCGCACACTACGAGTTCTCGATCAGAACTCGCTTCCTCTAGTAATAACAAGCGTAAGTTCAAATCTCGTCCGCGTGGGAGTTACTGTAAATCTTTCGGGCATAGTATAGACGAGTGTCGTAAAGCTCAAACTAAGGATTTAGGTGAAGCTAATAGTGACAACAACGAACCTAGGTCTGCTAGATCAGGTGTTTTGGTTGTAATCAACCAGGGGTAGTTAGAACAAGGTGTGATACTTGTAATAAGAAACCTACTGTGTCGCAATCATTGGATTTCTTGACACTTAATAGTTTTGAGTATACCGACAGCTTGCGCCCGCTTGTAAACGTGTCCGGACACGGAGTCCCCTGCTTGGACACCGGCGCTACTCAAAGCGTAGCTAGCCCTGCTCTGCACAAGATCCTGGCGAACTCTGGCGTCGTGTTCACGCCATCCCAGCGGACTGTAAGTTTGGCTGATGGATCCAAATACGTGATGTTCTCAATGCTAAGGTGCTTGTAACTATTGGAGGCCATGAAGCGATGGCAGATTTTCTTGTTTTCCCCAATAGTGAGGGCCGAACCTTACTTGGTAATGACTTTATTTCGAATGCTGGAATAGCGGTGAATATTGGCACTTTCAAGACAATCCGGAGCAGTCATTTGAATTTGTCCAGTCGTATTGTCTCTCATCTTACCATTCAGAATTAATGGGTGTTGAGACTAAAGGTTTAATATTTTAAGTACTATGTTTTTATGATTGAAAAAATGACCTTCTGCTGGAGTTTCTTGCGGCGCTTCTTCTCCGCAATGATGGTCTTGTCCGAAGCGCTGGTAGACTCACCCTATATTACCGACGTGTAAAAGAGCCCTCATGTGGCCTATTTACTGTTTTATTTTTTTCGAGGTGATGAAGGTCACGTGTTGTCAGCGGGTGAAAAGACTAAACTTAACAGCTTCATTTATAAACACAGGAGCGGTTCGCTACCGAAGGCCCAGCCACAGACTATGCAACTCATCACATTAAAGTCGGAGAAAATCAGCAGCCCTCGCCGACCGACCGACTAACCGACTTCAAAAAAAAAGGAGGACGTTCTCAATTCGTCCGTATGTTTTTTATTTTTTTTAATGTTTGTTACCTCAGAACTTTTGACTGTGTAAGAACCAGTTGCCTTTACACTTTATTTTAGTGTTTTTAATTGTAACTCATGTCATGTATTTGCTCTTGGAAAGCCCTATTTGGTGAAGTGGAACTGATGACGAAGACCACAGATGGCCACTGGAACTCCAAAACGGTATATAGTTCAAAGGTGGCGACAATATATTTTGATTAAGATAGTTGAGCCACTATTACAAACCGTTGTTATGTTTAAATATATGACTATGAATTTCCCACGGCGTTGCTTGCGACGAGCTTGAAATATCCTATTATTGGTCCGTACTTGGATGTCGTAATCTGTTCATTTCAGTCAATGATTTTTCGTCGTGTGGCCGATTTAATAATTTGTTTGCATCCAAATCAGACAAGGCTATACCACTTGAACTTTTTACTCGACTTAACGCGACATACATATATCCCGATAATTCCGTGTGTAAGACGTCAAGAAAAATTTCAATTATCCTTTGTGGAAGTCGCATTCTCGTTCTCGCATTCTCGTTTTAATAGTCTTCAGCTATTTTTACTTATACGTAGTTCTTTTATTTCGGTTTTAAATTTTTCTTTTTTTTCTTCGGGTCTTTCATTCTATTATTTATGTCTTTTAATTCCTCCTTGCGCAAATCATTTTGTTTTGTGATAAGCCTGCAGTTTCAGTTTTGATCTCGGATCTCAGGCTTGTAATGGCTTTGTTATTTTTTATTTGGATAATATTTTAAAGTTCCGAAATCAAAAGATAATATCGCTGCTGACGCCAAATCGAGACCCAATCATTTAGATATCGAACAAGAACAGAAATAATTATTGAATTTGGTCACCTGGAGATTGGTTTGTTCGTTAGTCGTATAAATAACAAATGTACAATATACGTATCGTGGCAAAGGGATCCTGACGCCTTCGCCATCAATACTTTTGCCCTAAACCGGGAATGTTATTTTTTCTATGCCTTTCCACCAGTCGCTATTATTTAAAAAAAATAGGAAATGTCATAATAGATAAAGTAGTAGTCCACACAGCCTTGGTAGCCAGTTTTCTGTAAATTATTTCTCTCAAAGATGATCATTCTCAAACTGCACCAAAACATTATTATTGCGCATTATTATGCGCTCCCGCGAAGAGACATTACCCGGTGCGAAATAAATATAACATTACCTTCTTTAGCGGACACATCAGTCAAACAGTATGATGTATGTCTAAGGAATTTGTTTCAATATTGTAACCTAAATTCTTTTAACTGAATTGATGGAAAGCATTTCGAAATTCAGAGTACCCAAAACAATAGAAGAACTGCAGAGTTGTCTGGGGTTGATAAACTACATAAATAAATGGCTGCCAAATCTTGCTACGTTGAGTGAACCTCTTAAAGAACTACTGAGGAGAAAACTGGGAAAGAATTCAAACATCGAAAAGCTTTGGTCACAAGAACAGGACAATGCGTTTGAAAAATTGAAAGAATCACTGAAAAAAATACAGTCTCTAGGATATTATGACGTGGCTGATAAAACTCAGGTCATTGCAGACGCTAGCCCGGTGGGACTTGGAGCCGTACTGGTTCAATCTGACGAAAGAGGTCCAAGAATTATTGCTTTTGGAAATAAAACTCTAACAGACTGTGAACGTAGATACAGCCAAACTGAAAAGGAAGCCTTGGCGTTGGTTTGGGCCATTGAACATTTCGACATATTCTTATTTGGAAAACAATTTGACCTGATTACTGATCATAAACCACTTGAAGTGTTATTTGGACCGAAATCTAAACCCTGTGCCCGAATTGAACGTTGGGTGTTGCGACTCCAAGCCTATCGCTATACCATCATATACAAACCGGGAAAATCAAATATTGCTGACCCGCTGTCGCGACTTTGCCAATACGATTATACTCCTAAAGGAGGCGATGGACATGTAAATCAAATTGTGGAAAGTGCCAGGCCCCGAGCTGTTTCAATGAAAAAAATAATAAATAGCTCTACAAACGACCTAGAAGTAAGAAACGTAAGAAAGGGCATTTATGAGAGTGTTTGGGAAGACAATGTAAAGGGATTTAAATTTTTTGCAAGTGAACTTTGTTTCTTTGGCGACGTGCTGATAAGAGGAAGTAAAATCGTCATCCCACAAAATCTGAGAAATGAGGTGTTAAATGCCGCTCATGAAGGTCACCCAGGCATAGTGGGTATGAAGGGACGCCTGCGATGCAAAGTTTGGTGGCCGAAGATCGACAAGGACGCAGAAACGGTAGTAAAAGCATGCAAAAGTTGCACACTTGTTGGGTTTCCAAATTTTCCGGCACATATGAAAAGGCATCAACTTCCTCAAGCTCCTTGGGTGGACGTCGCGATGGACTTAATGGGGCCTCTACCTAGTAATGAATATCTGTTCGTGGTGGTGGATTATTACAGTCGGTACAAGGAAGTGAAAATAACAAAATCCCTCAAAGGCGCTCAGATTATTATGTTGATGAAAGAAATCTTTAGCCGTCTAGGCTATCCTGCTTCAATAACAGCAGACAATGGAAAGCAATTTGTTAGAGAAGAATTTCAGGAATATTGCAAACAATGTAATATAAAAGTTTTTCACACGGTGCCATATTGGCCGCAACAGAACGGGGAGGTGGAGCGGCAAAATCGCGATATTTCAAAACGGTTAAAAATCTGTCAAATTGAAAAAAATAATCTAAAGGAAAGTTTATGGGAATATTTAATAATGTACAATTCCACCCCTCATTCTGTTACGGGGAAGACACCTACTGAACTGTTTTTCAAAAGGCAGAATAGGGACAAAATTCCCGATTTGGAGGTTTCGGAGGAAATAGATGATGCAGAAGTAAGAGACAGACATAAGGAACAGAAAGAAAAAGGAAAGGTGTATGGGGACAAGAAGCGGAGAGCTCAGGCGGTAAATATTGCGGAAGGAGATAAGGTATACCTGAAGCAGGACAAAATTAACAAGCTCACGCCAAATTTCAACCCTGCACCACACGTTGTGGAAAATTTCAAGGACGGGGACATCGTTGTGAGGAATGAAGAGACAGGACAAAGACTTCGGAGGAATATTGTTCATCTTAAAAAGGTTGAGGGTACTTGGAAAGCTATTTCTGATGTAGATGAAGGAAAGGACGAAGATGAAAATAAACAAATGAATGTTTAATTTGTAATGTTTATTGATTAAGTGTTAATTGTAAACTGATTAAGTACAATGAATAATACTGATTATGATAAGAAAGGGATGTAGTGTTTTCATGTATCTATATTCATAAGTATAGTATACTCCGCACTGTCTCGTGCGCGCCGGTAGTGGGGTAGCGCAGTGTCACGAGAGCCGTGCAGGCGGGATTGCGTGCGTGTGTCACCTTTACTAGCGTGTTGTCGAGCCAGTGAGTTATTTACCTACCTAGCTTTTTACAGAAGGATTGTGTGTTCTACACCTTGTTTTGACACTAAATTGAGTTCTGAACGCGGTTCATGCAAGAAAAGAGTTAAGATGGTGCTGCGCTGACTATGGGTGCGCGTTCTTGAACAAGCAGCGCTCAGAAGGATGTCCAATTATTGGAATTCTCATGATTTGTGTCCGATTTTCCAGCAATTGTGGCACTTAACGGGGTTGGCATATCGAAGTTCCAAAAGGCGGTATTTCCAGCGGTACAAGTATCAGTAGATCTTTTTCTACAGTTCGCGAGTAGCAATTCAGTGCAGTCTCAGATTGAGATAAGGATTGTAAGGGTTCTGCTTTGTATGTAGAATTTTGGCTTGATTCCAGATATGACTGCTTCTCTTATGAAGTTTGTTGGTGCATAAGGTGAAATTCTGGTAAATAAACGCCAAACTAAGGTCCGCGTTATCGTGGAAATAATTGCCATTGCCATTGCCATTGGTGCAATGATTGTCCGAACTCATCGCTCTTAACATTATATGTATGAAAGGTTTGGTCCAACCCCTCTTTTCTGCGTAAATTACGCGAGTCGACGCTGTTATCATAGTCGGTAGCGAGCGTTGTGACGGGAGTGACCCTGCCTACGAAGCTAGCAGTCTTGGGATTCGAATCCCGGTAAGGACAGATATTTGTGTGATGAGCGAGAATATTTTTTCTTGAGTTATGGGTGTTTTCTACCTTTTTAAGTATTTATTTCTCAAGTATTTACATCGTTGTATAGTATCCATCCATAGTACAAGCCAGCTTAGTTTAATAATTAAGTAGGACAAGGTGCCTCCTGTCGGCATATGAGGGCAGAATTTTCGTGTCGCAATGATAGAGTTAGTCTCTTTATTTTAGCCCTTAGCTAGGTACGGTTTTTCAATCCGCCCAGTAACAGTACTCTAGATATGTTTCTAGGACGGGGCCTGCCACCGTTTGTCGTCCCAGGGCTCCGGCACCTGACGTGACCGTGCCGAGGCCGACTAAAAGCGAGTACCAGATATCCGTCGTTTTACGATCCTCTCAACGTTCAGATACAACAACAGAAGTTTAACACGGCCCTGAAGCAGTGCTGTTGGGCTTTCAGCGGCGGTTCTTCTCATCAGTGGTCTCCTCTTGGGAAGCACTGATATATTTTTGACGTGTAAAAGTGCCTGTGCGGCCTATTTACTGCATAAATATGCCCTAGCTATCTATCCATCCAACCATCCAAGCCTTAAAGTTTTATATCTTTTGAACCATTTTATATAGTGGGTTAATTCTTCCGAAAATAGGTTCACTAAAAAAACACGGTGGAACAATGAATCGGGTCTCCATACATGAATCGCTTTTTATTCAAACATACCGGTGTCGAATTTAATATGATTACAGTATACTCTGAAGAATAACAATGAATACTAAATACTCGAATTCAAATCAGAATATAACAAAAAATACTGTGCAGCTGTACGGAACCCTCAGTGTGCAAGTCCTACTTGCAATGAAGCGATTTTTTAAAATCACGCGCCGACAAAGACCCTGATTGCGCACTCAAAACACTTAATACTCGTATTAAACGGCAATGAAAAATCTGTGGAAAAGGTTTGGGAAAGTAAGAAAAGGAACCTCAAAAGGCATATGAGGACGGAACACTCTGTTGATCCACCTACGGACTTACTGCAGTAACTGAGCGCACAGTGGTCACGAAAGACGCAAAAAACATTTGAAAACAAAGAAAGAGGGTACACTATGTTTATCCCCTGAGGAATCACCTTTCGGCACTGACTGAGGAGCAACACCGGCATCACCTTCTTCAGATTAAATGATAACATCGCGATACTACACGGCACATATCACCAGGATGACTTGAGATTCAATTCGTCCCGAGGCAAGCAATGCACAGGGATAGCAGCTGTTGCTTGAGCAGCATTTCGGGTACTCGATCCAAACGCAAGGTTCAAGAGTGATGTGATGACTACATTTTAATAATTGGAAAATAATACTACAACGACTGCATCGCTGCCAGACGTCGTCTTGCAGCTGGTGAACTCAACCCGGAGTATCTTGCCATGACAGACCTCATGACAACAATTACGTATAAAAGGCAAAATTTGGTTGTCACGTCGGTTAAAAAGAAGGCGCATTCTGATGAATTGCCTGAGGAAAATGCTGCTGTGCGGGAAATGACGAGAGCACTGAAAGACAATTCGCTGTCGACAGGAACACTGAAAGTGCCTATGAAAAAGTTCACCGAGTATGACTGTTATGTAGGTGTGGCGAGACCAAACGATGGTAATTGACGTTTCAAAAGACTTTATTATGTAAACCTACTTGAATAAAAAATATTCCGATTCTGATCCTGAATCGAGGAGTGCCTTTATGGAGGGGGATAGTGATAGTGAATTTAAAATCAGCAACCATCAGTCGTTCGATAAAGCGATTTTTTTATAACCTCGCGCCGACAAAGACCCTGATTGCGCACTCAATGCACTGAATACTAACGGCAATGTAAAATCTGTGGAAAAGGTTTGGGAAAGTAAGAAAAGAAAACTCAAAAATCATTTCAGGACGGAGCACTCTGTTGATCCACCTACGGACCTGCTGCAGTAACTGAGCGCACAGTGGTCACGAAAGACGCAGAAAACATTTGAAAATATTGAGAGAGGGTACACTATGCTTATCGCCTGAGCAATCACCTTTCGGCACTGACTGAACAGCAACACCGGCACCGCTTCTTCGTGCTATGCTCCCAGAAGCGTAACGTTTTACTGGACACGTTCGTGCCAAGACCGACGAAGTGAATATTGAAAGTGTTTGAGGTAAGAGGAATCCTGTCCTGGTTGACAAACTCCGGAATACACAGTCAGAAGTGTAGACTGTTAAAGAGCTCAATGCACGGCTGCTGCAGGAGCGTGACGAGAATAAAGAGGTGGTGTGGTGTGATGATGTAACGAGAGAAAATGCGAAATTTAAAACAAGAAAGAAACCTTTCTGGTGTCGAGTGTGCCAGAAGCAGTGTAACAATCGGTCTTCTTGGCCATTCATGGCAACTTCTGTGAGTGTGAAACAAATATTTCTATTAACTTTAATGACGTGTTTTTTTTTGTATTAACGCATTTTCTATAGACATCGATGTGTCGGAGGCCGTTAATGTTTAAAAACAGCTACTACCTCAATGATTGGAAGCATTTTATATGAAAGATTTGGGAAGTAAATGGAACCAAGGTATTTCATTACCCTTAAAGAGCTCAGCCTTCACGAAGAAGACCATACGACTCATAAAGATGTGTGATTCAGAATCGTGACAAATAATACATTCAATAATGAAGGCGATGTGCACTTTAATTGCACTTTAAAACAACCAAGGTCAGTTCAAAGGTATTTCAACACGATTAAAGAACTGAACCTTCACGAAGAGGACCATAAGACTCATAAAGATCTGCGATTCAGAATTTTTATATTCAATAATTTTTCTGGTGGAAAATTGTCTGTCTAAGACGAGACTGACGCTCATGGTTGCAGCTAATATGACAGGATATCAATCACACGTTCAATAATAGGTATCAGGTGACTACTTGACAACAACGTCACCGGTGGCTGTTACGACTATCGGTTTTCACGACCAAATACGAGGAGTCCCTTGGATGTCGTTATTTTGACTGTATTTTATATTTGATTTACATTCAGGAACAGCAACTGATGGGATATTTTATTTATTTTGTATACCGTTAATGTTCAGAGTATGAACCTTATTAAAACCAATGTCGATTTTTTCCAGCATTAGAACCTGATTACGAACAATGTCGTGGTTTTCCAATACTGTTGACTTTTTATAATAATTTCACCCCCAGCATCGTGTGCAAGTGATTTACCCAGTGCTGGTGGTGACACGAGGCCCTAGGCCATATATCTTTTATGTATTAAATATAATATTTATGTATTTGTAACCACTTATTGCTGTTTGCTTTCGTTAATAAATATTTAGAAACATAGGTAATCTGATTTCGATCAGTCTCGTTTTTTCCGGAAACATAACCTAATTTTTTTTTATAACTTTGAATTTTCATAAAAAACAACTCCATCACTGAGTGCGAGAGATCTTCCCAGTGCTGGGAGTGAAACAATGATTCAATCGGAGGGACTATGAACACAGTCGATCTTGCCTCGGCGATGCTTTTGATTCTCAAAACAAAGATTCAAGTCTAGTTAACCATGAATGTTTGAAGGGGTAAAAGAGACTAATGACAACGCTGGTGATTTTCATACAGAAATTTCATATCCAGTCCAGTGTTGTGTACAGATGAGTAGTATACACGGTTTTACGACTTAGTATGAGGAGTCCCTTCGATGTCATTATGACAGATTATGACTGTTGTTTAAATTAGATTCACATTCAGAAACAGAACCTGAATGATCAATGTTGTTTTTTCAGGATCAGAGCAATCTTAAGAACAATGTCCTTTTTAATTAAAAATTGTCGAATTTCTGTAATATCGTTTCCCTAGCACCACGTGCGTGTGATCTACCCGGTGCGGGGGATGGTACAAGGTCCTCGGCCATATTATTTATTTAATATTTTATTTTTAGTCAGGGACAGAACCTGAATAAGAGCAATGTACTTTTATTTGCCTTTTCAAAAGTGTTGACTTTTGATAATAATTTTATTTAACCCCCAGCACCATTAGCCAGTGATATATCCAGTGCTAGGGGTGAGACAAGTTAATAGGCCATATTGTTTATTTTATATTCAAGGACAGAACCTGATTAAGAGCAATGTAATTTTCATTCCTTTGGAATAGCGTTGACTTTTGATAATAGTTTTACCCCTAGCACCATGTGCAAGTGATCTACCCAGTGCTGACGGTGAGACACAAGGTCATAGGACATATTGCTTATTATATATATTTTCTATTTACAGGGATAGAACCTGATTAGGAGCAATGTTTGCCTCTTCAAGAGTATTGACTTTTGGTAATAATTTATACCCCAGCACCAATATGCGAGGGATATATCTAGTGCTGGGGGTAACACAAGGTCCTTGGCCATATTGTTTATGTAATATATATATACATATTCAGGGACAGAACCTGATTGAGAGCAATGTAATATTCATGGCCTTTTCAATAGTGTTGACTTTTGATAATCATTATACCCCCAGCACCATGTGCAAGTTATCTGCGCAGTATTGACGGTGACACAAGTTCCTAGGCCATATTGTTTTTTTTTTATTATTCAGGGACAGAACCTGATTAAGAGCCATGTAATTTTCATTGCCTTTTCATCAGTGTTGACTTTTGATTATAATTTTACACAAGGGACTAGGCCATAATATTAATTATTTTATATTTTATTTTTATTCAGGAACAGAACCTGATTAAGAGCAATTTACTTGGCCTTTTCAACAGTGTTGACTTTTGATTATAATTTTACACAAAGTCCTCGGCCATTATATTTTATATTTTATTTTTATTCAGAGACAGAACCTGATCAAGAACAATTTACTTTTCAATGCCTTTTCGATAGTGTTGACTTTTGATAACAATTTTACCTCCAGCACCATGTGCAAGTGTTCTACCCAGTGCTGACAGTGAGACACAAGGTCCAAGACCATATAGTTTATTTTTTTTATTTTTTTCAGGGACAGAACTTGATAAAGAGCAATGTACTTTTCATTGCCTTTTCAACAGTGTCAACTTTTATATATAATTTTATACAAGGTCCTAGGCCATAAAATTGTTTATTTTATATTTTATTTTTATTCACAGACAGGACCTGATTAAGAGCAATGTACTTTTCATTGCCTTTTTAATAATATTGACTTTTGATAATAATTTATGCCCCAGCACCATATGCGAGAGATATATCCAGTGCTGGGGTGACACATGGTCCAAGGCCATATTGTTTGTTATATATTCAGGGACAGAACCTGATTGAGAGCAATGTACTTTCATTGCCTTTTCAACAGTGTTCACTTTTGATTAAAAATTTACACAAGGTCCTAGGCCATAAGATTGTTTATGTTGTATTTTAGTTTTATTCAGGGACAGAACCTAATTAAGAACCATGTAATTTTCATTGCCTTTTCAACAGTGTTGACTTTTGATAATAATTTTACCCCCAGCACCATGTGCAAGTGATCTACCCAGTGCTTACGGTGAGACACAAGGTCATAGGACATATTATTTAATTAATATTTTTTATTCAGGGACAGAACCTGATTAACAGTAGTTTCATTTCCATTGCCTTTTCAATAGCGTTGATTTTTGTTAATAGTTTTACCCCCAGCACCATGTGCAAGTCATCAAGCCAGTGCTGACGATGAGCCACATAGTCATAGGACATATTGTTTATTAAATATTTTTTTATTCAGGGACAGAACTTGATTAACAGCAATTTTCTTAACTTTGCCTTTTCAATAGTATTGACTTTTGATAATAACTTTACCCCCAGCACCATGTGCAAGTGATCTACCCAGTGCTGACGGTGAGACACAAGGTCATAGGACATATTGTTTATTTTATATATTTTTTTATATTCAGGGACAGAACCTGATTAAGAGCTTTGTACTTTTCATTGCCTTTTCAACAGTGTTGACTTTTGATTATTATTTTACCCAAGGTCCTAGGCCATAATATTGTTTATTTTATATTTTATTTTTATTCAGGGACAGAACCTGATTAAGATACATGTAATTTTCATTGCCTTTTCAACAGTGTTGACTTTTGATTATAAATTTACACAAGGTCCTAGGCCATAATATTGTTTATTTTATATTTTATTTTTATTCAGGGACAGAACCTGATTCAGATACATGTATTTTACATTGCCTTATCAACAGTGTTGACTTTTGATTATAAATTTACACAAGGTCCTAGGCCATAATATTGTTTGTTTTATATATTATTTTTATTCAGGGACAGAACCTGATTAAGAGCCATGTAATTTTCATTGCCTTTTCAACAGTGTTGACTTTTGATTATAATTTTACACAAGGTCCTGGGCCATAATATTGTTTATTTTATATTTTATTTTTATTCAGGGACAGAACCTGATTAAGAGCAAATTAATTTTCAATGCCTTTTCGATAGTGTTGACTTTTGATAACAATTTTACCCCCAGCACCATGCGCGAGTGATCTGCGCAGTGCTGAGGGTGACACAACAGAACATGATTAAGACCAATGTGGTCGTACTCGAGAAATAGAACACGATCAAGAATAAAAAAAATCCTTTCATTACTATAGGCTTTTCATAATAATTTCACTCCCACCGTGTGCGAGTGATCTGCTTCGCGTTAGGGTGACACCTTATTAAGGTTCTAGGCCATATTGTTAGTTTTTTTTTTAAACTTTCGTTTTATTCTTTTCTTTTACATTTTATTATTATCTGAACCAGACAAGTATAATACAGTTATACTATAAAGACAATAAAAAAAAACACAAAGTAGGAGCCATTGCTGTGTTAGTTTAGAAACATTATTTGTATCAAGGTACCTCATCTACTCATAGCGTTATACATTTAAAAACATTCATTAAGTATGTTATGTGAAGTTCTGCAGAAACACGTATCTAAATTAAAAACGTTTAGAAAGATGACAAAAAAACAAGCAGGACATTTACATAATAAAGTTTAGATATGTTTTTCTACAGAAGCCGTGCCTTCGTGACAAGGTTTCACGGTGTTATTCACATATTTAGTATTGTAATTGCCACCAACATGATTATTTCGTTAGCAATTAAAATATTTCCATATTTCTGGTAAGCTCTTGTGCAAACTCCTAAAATAAAAACAATATTTAAAATTTAAACTCGATAATACAGAATACAGAATTTATTGGTAAAATACAGTAAAATTTTACAAGTCAATTTAAAATGAAATAATAAGTTTATTACATATTAAAATATTAGTTTACACATTATGTTAAGTACTTGAAAAGGTAGTTACATTTAGTTTGTTGGGTCAAGGATCCTCCTGAGTGAACTCATCAATGCTCTAACGTGCCCAGTCTATCAAGAGCGATTTTAGCTTTTTTTTTATATATACTATCACTTTTAGACTCTTTGATTTCGGTCCGTACTGAGTTGTAGATAGTTGGTCCAATGATGCCAAGCGACCGTCGAGACTTGGCGAGCCGCCGCGGGGCGACCAGCAGGGTGATGTCGCGGGTCGATACGTTGGTGACGTGCCATTTGTCAATATCTTGTGTTTTTTAAATAGGGATTGCGCTGGGTGATCGGCTGGTTTCCCATCAATTATGCGCTGATAGCTTCTGCAGTGTCCAATAGAAACGGTCGGTGAGAGACAGACGGAGGGAAGGATAGGCAGACGGACGGACCGGTCGACGGACGGACAGACGGACAACAAAGCAGTTCGTGAATAGTACGCAACAGATTTTCAATTTACCTTAAATTACACGAACAATAATAATTTGTATGGAAATGGTTGCCTTCTCGCGGAGAATGTACTATTTGTCTACGTGGTTTTCTCTTTTTCTCTGTATTCCATACCCCTAACCGGTTTCGACCAGAGTTCCTGAGCGAGGGTGCGGCGGGCGGCGCCGTCGGCTGCTGCAGTCGTGGCCGAGTTCTGAAAAGAAACCGTTTATAATAACAACATTTATATAAAAAAACCGGTCTAGTGCGACCTAGACTTACCCACCGAGAGTTCTGTACTAAAGATACCCACAGAGGTATGGTTGGAAAACGCAAAAGAAAATAATATTTTTTTCTATCATCTTGACTAGCATACATTTTAATAAAGATTTTTCAAGCTATTTTTGCGTGAAAATATAATAATAGTCATCTTTAAATCATGACTTTTTGACTTTTCGGCCTATGAACTTCCGAGATAAGGGGGGAGGGGTGGGGGCATTCTTCGTACATTTTTGACCATAAACTAAAAGTACATCACGTTGAAATTTACAGATTAAGGCCTTTTCATAATGTAATGACACCTCGGTTGACATAATCAAATCACTTTCATCTTTTAACACCACATTCAAGACCCCTTTTCAAATGTTAAAAAAATAATATTCATATTGATTTTACTAAAAACAGATGCGGGCAAGCAAGTTGTACAACTATCATATGCCAGATTTCATGTTGATAGCTTTTATACTTTCACAGAACAACTGCTGTGACATACATACAGACAGACAGACTGACACCAAAATCTCACCATAAGGGTTCATTTTTTAGGGTTCCGTAGTCAAACTAGGAACCCTTATAGTTTCGCCACGTCCGTCCGTCCGTCCGTCCGTCCGTCCCCAGTCTAGCTCAGAGACTCATAGTATTAGAAAGCTGTAATTTGGCATGAATGTACATATTAGTCACGCCAACAAAGTGGTAAAATAAAATTTTGAAAAATATTTTTTTTTAATGCACCTCCCCTACACGTAACGTGGGGATGTCTTTTTTTTTCTTGCCTACCCCATAGTGTGGGGTGTCGTTGGATAGGTCTTTCAAAAATATTGCGGGTTTATGAAAACAATTTTTCGATTAAGGGATCCGTTTATGAAATATTAAGCTTTAAAGCGCTATTTTTTGTTAGAGTCAAGTGTCCCCCCCCCCCTACAGCCAAAACTACAAGTACTAAAAATCTGAAAAAAATCTTCAACGAAAGTGCATATAACGAATTTTAAAGGAAAACTATCACGGCTAAGAAGACATGATTAGTTCCTGAGATACAGGCGACTAAAGTGTTTATACCTACTAAAAATCATCTAAGACAGCGCCAAATAACTTTAAATAGAAAATTGGTTCATACATGTTGATTTTTGAGATAGTTTTTTGTGTTTGTCGTTACGGCTTCGGAACCCTACACTGAGCATGGTCCGACATGCTCTTGCCCGGTTTTTATCATTTTGGTACCGAACTCTGAAAACATCAGAGCGGAGCAAACTCAGTGTAATGTGCCGAAGCCGATAATACGTTCACAAAAAATATCTCAAAAAATATCAAGTAGGTGTGAACTAGTTTCATATTGAAACCTATATTTGGTGGGTTTTTTGTAGGTACAAACACTTCAGACGCCTGCATCTTAGGAACCAATCAATTCTGTCGTTGTCAAGTCCTTTTAAGTACGTTATGAAAAGTTACCTATGAAGCAAATGCTTTGTGATACGGTTCCGTTGGGATCCTTTCGGTAGGTACGGAACACTAAAAAGGAAAGAATGAACAATAAATCAAGCGACTACCCAATAATCCTTTAAATAAATAAACAGTTTCAGTGGACATCATTATTAGTTGAATTATTTAATGATGTAATGTTGTCATGAAAATACTTATGAACAAATATAATTACCGTGTTGTTCTCGTCGTCTCGCTCTTGCGTGGCCTCTGTTGCGGCGCGGGAGAGGTGGGGCAAGTCTTCTGCCGGCTCATTTTCCAGCCTGGAATGTAACAATATTGAATGACATTAAAAAAGTTAAATAAACATGAAATAATTTTGTTTTTTTGTGTTTGGTTTGGAGTTAGTAATCCAAGTTAAAACATGGTTTTAAAAAGTAAAACTCCTGTATGTAATGAACTTTCATACATTTTAGCAGCCGCTAGCGTTAGTAAAAACTTTAATTTTTAATTTGCCTGAGTCTGAACTCTGAACTTCGCGGGGTGATTTTAAAACAGTAAGGTCAACATTTCTGAGCGTGTGGGAGAAATGGTTCATTTTGAACCCGCACGATCGTTTCATTCTATGCTGTAAGGGCTAGTTGTATATTTCAATGCTCTCCGTGTGACCTCGTCCCCTTCGCAGACGACGGAGGTCTGGTCCTGGTCCCGTGCGTGTGCCTCCTGCAGCAGTCTGTGGGTACTGGTGCTGGTTGCAATCCATTTCGTTGCCCGCCGTTATGACGTGGCGGACGATTGTCCTGATTTGCCAGCGCCCACACTGCTTGAGCGCCTTGTCGAACTTCAGTGGTACCTGAAAATTGAGAAGATTGTAATAAATGGTTTGGATGTTTATTTTTGATGTTACACAATCATGGTTTTAAAACGTAAATAATGAATTTGCTTAGCTTACGGATTATAAAAACCACTTGAGGGAATATGACCTCCCGCAGTTTCCCTTTCACTACACTGATTTTTGTATGGTCTAACCTTTAAATGTGATGATGATGATTGAATATGTATTCACTGCAATAATACATTCATGTTAATTTAAATAAAATAATTTGGTTGCACCTGTCCTTATTTGCACGGACGCCATATTAAAAATATTCCATTTCATTCTTACAATGTAAGACAAACGGCTCAGGGTCCAGAGCGTGCAAACAAAATAGACATACATACATGTCATACGCTGGAAAATCTAAGCCTTCCTTTGTGGGGTCAGGTAAAAGTGAACGGTACTTACTGTTAAGTGGCGCTCGCTCGTAGAGTCGTGACGCCGGATGAACCATTCCGGAGACAGTTCTGTCTGCAAATATGGCCGCGGTGGTCTCCTCGAGGTCGGGCTGGTCCGCGCGGGTGACGCCGGCGTTGTTGAGGCGAGCACGGACCGCTCTCCCTCGTGGCTGAGCGCACACTGTGGCTGCGCGTGCGCTCGATCGATCGCCGCTGAGTCTGCGCCGCTCGTGGCAGGAGGGCGGGGGCCGGGGCCTCACCCCTCACGCACGCGCCGTAATATCACTCATTATTAACAATAATAGTAGAGCGGCCTGTTGTACTCTTCGGACTTCTGATTGAGCTGCCTAAGTGTGAATATGTGATCTATTGTTCCGAACCCCCTCCTAAATCCGGCTTGCTCCCTAGGTTGTTACTCATCAAACCGCTTCGACAGCCGCGTAGTCAGTATCCGCGAAAAGACCTTATAAACCTGGCTTAGAAGGGATATGGGCCGAAAGTTTTTGAGTTGGGTCTTGTCACCTTTCTTATGAAACAATACCACAATGCTGTTAGTCCACTCAGATGGAATTGAGACAGTGTATAGGACCTCATTAAACAGAAGACTCAGCTCTTTCAACACCGCTTTTCGCGGAATCGATCTAACAAAGCGTTTATATCGTTGCAAAACGCAAACCAACTGCTCCGTCAAATGAAAAACACGCGTTAAAACATCGCTGTGTGAACACGACAAATACTGTAAAATTTACCTTTTACCAGTATTCCTGATTAATAAAAGAGTTATTTTGGCATGGGTATGACGAGCTCGAAGTTTGAGGGTTAGCGTTGTAGGAGGACATCATGTGAGGAGCACTGGGCATCACATGAGGTATCTGAGACAGAAACGTCAGGATCCTCGGTTCTCCAGGATAAAGTTGTAATTGCGGTTGCTGAGGACAAAGAACAATTACGACGTAAATAATAGGATGAAAAATAAATAAAATAGTAATAAATAAGGAAAAGCAAAGCATGTGATAAGTAGTTACATGTAGTTTTCCAGTTTTCTATTGTTATATTTTTTTTGCTAAAATCTGGATTATGTGAATAGAGCAATCTTCTTGTTTAATCATGTCTTAGTGGAAACTGTTGAGGAGTAGGACGCATGTTTTGTTGAAGGTCAAGAAAAAAAGTTTATTATGTACGTTTTACTCTGTTTGTTTTCCAAATAAAAACATAAAACATTATTTTTGACGAATATGTACCCTACCTAGTTTTTGTTAACTATCCTTACACATAAGTAGACGGTTTTTTTTTAATCAAAAATTTCAACATTTATTCAATTATTTAACTCGCATAACTTTAAAATAGAGTGCAACATAAAACATTTACGGGTATAAAATGAATATCTTTCATTCTTGTTGTAGGTTCGAATCGAGAGAAAACTAAAGCTATGGCTTAATTAAACTTACTTGTGTTGAATTTATCAGTTGAGGAACTTGTGAGAAGACTGGGTCCTGGTAGCCGTTACTTGCCGATTCGTATTGATAGTGCTGCTGCGGCAAAGCTGTCTCTTGCTGATCTCTTATTCGAATCATGCGGTCTAACGGATGCTGTAGTTGCTCTAGCGATTCGGTTGGTTGCGATTGAGGCGGTTCAAGCTGATTCTTGGAATTCGGCTGTTGAATCTGTGGAATTATTGAATACGCCTCCCCAATCTGTGGACTTTTTGAATGCAGCTGTTGAAACTGTGGACTTTTTGAATACAGCTCCCAAATCTGTGGAGTTTTTGAATGCGGCTGTTGAGTCTGTGGATTTTTCAACTGCTGGGTCAGATCTTCCTGCAGTTGCTCTGGATTTGCACGCATGCTTCTTTGCTTTAGTTCTTGTAAATATTGCTGCTGCTGCATCTTTTGTTGCTGCAAGTATTCCTGATGCGCATTTTGGCGTATTATTTGCTGTATGGATGGTGAATGTAATTGAGGCATGCTTGATTCTTTATTAGGCTTTTGGGGTGATGGGTTTGGTAATGGTGTTGCTGTGGCAGGTTGATTCACAATATTCTGGGTTTCTGGAACATCTATTTCTATATCCATATTAGCTTCGTCATAGTTATCACCAAATTCTGTTGTTTTCCTCTTTTTATTACTATTTTCTTCATTATTACTTTGTCTATCAGAATCAATACAATTTTTCTGTTGTTCATAATTCATAGAATTAATTAATTTACAATGCATTTCCGAGATCTTCTGTTGTTCAAGATCGACTGGGGTGGGAGCGGATTTTGTAGAAGTTGATGCACGAACACAATTTTTATAAATGGCTTTTTTATTATTCTCACTGTGAAACCTTGCTAATTCTAATAACTTGGCACCATTATCGTCAGCCGGTCCATCTAAGTCTATAACTTCAGTAACGTTATATTTAATAAGCTCCTTTACCTTTTTGAAGCTTTCCAGTGCATCAACCAATTCATCGTTTGTTACGTCACTCTTCGTAACAATGCCTAATATCTGCAATTCCATTATTTTGTTGAAAGGCATTATTTTGTTGAAGCTGGAAAAGAGATAATATTGGAGAATTACAAAGGATATATAAAAAAAAATGAAAGTAAAATATCCTCATCATCATTCACTTATAAGCTATGCTCTAAAACAAATCAATATCAAGTTGAGATTTTTGTGAGGTTGTTATCTCAACTTGATAATTGTATTTTTTAATGAAAAGCACTTTCGGTGAAAATACAATTAGAGCTGACAGTTGGTTACTAAATAATAAATAGCTGGATTTATTAGATCACAAATGTGTTGTCAGCTCTGAATACTAAGATGAAATTATTTTAATTTTGCTGGTTGTCTTGAAACACAACAAAATGAATACCGTCCCTGAGGCCCTGAAAAGACGGTATATTTTCAAATTGTAGCATTACTTTTTTAAGTCATAATTATCGCAACTCATAATGCATATTTTTAAAAATATTCTGTTGAAGCGTAGGGTGAGTAGGTTGAAATGACAACTCAAGAGTCTCGGAGAATACTGTATACTGAATGCTTTATTCGAATAATGTTCTGCTAATATACTATGGTTTCTAGTCATTATCTAGGCTTAGGGTTAATAGTGTGGAACTTGCGATAATGCATCGTAAGCAGAATTATAAATAAATGTCAAGGTGTAAACTTGCAATTTTATATGAACTTTGGCGCACCCTACTATTATAAATATAAACCGGTAATTAATCGCTTAAAAACATATAAAAATATATTGAGGCTACTCGTGACCGCGCTCATTACAACACGATCGAAAGGTTGAGGTGTATATAATATGTTTACGCGGTTAAGTCCCGTTTTAGATTTACAGGTTGGGTTAGGTTAGACTTGTGTCTACCAAGAAAAGTCATGGGGTGAAACATAACTTTCGATTAAATAAAAGCTCGTAGCGTAATTATATGTTTTTTGAAAGTTGTTCCGATAAGATAATATATACATACGAGTACATACCGTCACGCCTGTAATCCCAGAGTGGGATAGGCAGAACTACTGAACTGTCTACAACTTTAAAAAGTTCTTGATAGTTCTGTAACCACATTAAAATAATATACAGTTAAAGATAAACCATTGCTTTAGCCGAAAGCACTTAAGAAACAATTTACCAATACTTGTCGCGTGGCACACGAATCTAAATAACTTAAAACATTTTTATCCGCACACAGAAAAAATGCCTCATTTAATAAACAACACAAATTAGGAAAAATACGTCAGTATTTTAACAAAGAAGACAGTGATCCCAGCGCTAAAGCGATGTTTTCCAGACAACCTTTAAAAGAAAAAACAGTGCACAACTACAAAGATATTAAAAACAATAGGCGAAATAAACAAAACAAAAAAACAGGGTTGGCAATTTAAAAATACGTTTCTGGTAAATAAATGTTTATAAAACATCACCTTATTATTTAACTGTTCCCAATAATATTTTTATTCCAACTAGTAATTTTGACTAAGGACACCTTTTAGGACAAATGCATATAGCTCTTTACACCGGTACAGTTACGAAAAAATAGGCGAAAATTATTTTCGTATGTAATTTTCAAAATATAATCTGTACTTAATTTATTATTAAAAAAAACTACCACAACTATAATTTTGCGTTATTTTAAAGTAGAAAGATTAAAAAGTGACGTTTTGAAGATTGAAATTGTAAACATTAGCAATTTAGTAATTTTATATGAAAAAAAATTACATAAAATACAGTTAGCACCTAATAATTACCACAAAACGATAACTTTTTTCCGTTGAAAATGTATTCCTTTTGTAAAGTACCCAACAATAATTAACAAAACATGGTAATTTAATCTAGCTCAAGTTCCACTAACTTTTTTATAATTATTGTATGCTTATATGAGTACGAACTATTTCTTAACGACGGTGTCTACCAACTGTATTTTATTTTAATTTAATAATTAATAAGTCGCATAGCGAATCGCAACAGCTTAAATGTGATATATACAGTGTCTCTTTTTTAATTGGGACAGTATAAAGAAATATGAAACCGTAGGAGATACAAGGGAACTTCTGTACTGACAACTTTTTATCTCCATACAGTAAAATGATTTTTACAATACTCTATGTTGAACTAAACAAAAAAACATTGAAATTTACAAAAATAAACATTAAGCTTACATGAAACGGAGTCGAACTTCAGTAGTATCAACCCTAACGACGCAAAATACACCATAAATCTGCGATCTGACCGATTTGAATGAGCCACCCTGTAAAATATGACTCCAGACAGGACAAAGGAGAGAATTGTTCTGGTGGAAAATTGACAATCTAAGACGAGACTGACGCTCATGGTTGCAGCTGATATGACAGGATATCAATCACATGTTCAATAATAGGTATCAGGTAAATAATACTTGACAACAACGTCACCGGTGGCTGTTACGACTGTCGGTTTTCACGACCAAATACGAGGAGTCCCTTGGATGTCGTTATTTTGAATGTATTTTATATTTGATTTACATTCAGGAACAGCAACTGATGGGATATTTTATTTATTTTGTATACCATTAATGTTCAGGATAAGAACCTTATTAAAACCAATGTCGATTTTTTCCAGGATTAGAACCTGATTACGAACAATGTCGTGTTTTTCCAATACTGTTGACTTTTTACAAGAATTTCACCCCTAGCATCGTGTGCGAGTGATTTACACAGTGACATGAGGTCCTAGGCCACAATATATATATTTTATTTATTAAATATAATATTTATGTATTTGTTACCACTTATTGCTGTTTGCTTTCCTTAATAAATAAATAAGTAAATAAATATTAAGAAACAGAATCTGATTTCAATCAGTGTCGTTTTTTCCGGAAACATAACCTTTATAATTTTTTTTTAAATAACGGTGTAATTTAAAAAAAAAACACCTCCAGCACCGAGTGCGAGAGATCTTCCCAGTGCTGGGAGCGACACAAGATCCCAGGCCCTATTGTTAATTTTATTTGTTTAATATTAGATTTGCGTACAGGAACAGAACGTGACAAAGATGAGTGCGGTTTTTTTACCAGGAACTGATAAGAAAACCTCAACCCCTGTCAACAATGATTCAATCGGAGGGACTATGAACACAGTCGATCTCGCCTCGGCGATGCGTTTGATTCTCAAAACAAAGATTCAAGTCTAGTTAACCATGAATGTTCCATTGAAGGGGTAAAAGACACTATTGACAGCGGTGGTGATTTTCATATCCAGTCCAGTGTTGTGTACCTACAGATTAGTGGTGTACAGGTTTTGACGACTTGGTATGAGGAGTCCCTTCGATGTCGTTATGACAGATTATGACTGTTGTTTTAATTAGATTCACATTCAGAAACAGAACCTGAATGATCAATGTTGTTTTTTCAGGATCAGAGCATGCTTAGGAACAATGTCGTGCAAGGGATCTACCCGGTGCGGGGGGTGATACAAGGTCCTCGGCCATATTATTTATTTAATATTTTATTTTTAGTCAGGGACAGAACCTGATTAAGAGCAATGTACTTTTCATTGCCTTTTTAATAATATTGACTTTTGATAATAATGTAACCCCCAGCGCCATAAGCGAAGTGATATATCCAGTGCTAGGGGGTGACACATGGTCCTAGGCCATATTGTTTATTTTATATTCAGGGACAGAACCTGATTAACAGTAATGTAATTTCCATTGCCTTTTCAATATCGTTGATTTTTGTTAATAATTTTACCCCCCGCACCATGTGCAAGTCATCAACTCAGTAGCACATTTAGCACATTTTAATAATAATAATAATAATCATTTATTTCAAATTAATAGAACAACAATATATAGTATAAAAAGCAAAACAGTCAATGATCTTAGGTCTAGGAAATAAAAATTACATGATATCTAAGCTAGGTGACAAAAAAAAATTGCAACCTGTGTTTTAGACATTAATTGAGCCTAAAATCTAAATCTAATTACAATATACCTTTAAACAGTAATAAACGCTTATAAACGCTTACCTATATTAGTAATTAATTAATTACATCAAAACATTAATAATTAGCAGAAAATAAAAAAAACAATTAATCTACAAAACATTATAATACAATCACTTGTCACCTTGCAATCGTCAGCAGATTTTCCGTGTCAACATACGATAGACCTAGAAGCCATGTCAGAACTTTGGCTTTGCACATTTTTAAATTTAGGTTATAGATGTTTAGAATTCTATTAATTTTGTTATATAAATAAGGGCCAAGAAACGGGAAGAATTTGTGTGCGTAGGCGTGGGAGGTGCTGTATTGGACAAAAACTATGTCTTTGCGTCTTTTGTTATTAATTTCAGGATTGTACGGTGCAGCTGTATGTTGTTTTAGAGTTAGTGACAAGATGAAAAGTTGCCGGACAGTTAGGACTTTGCATGATTGGTACAGCTCCATTGTTGGAAAAAGAAAGGGCCTGAAGGTTGCAACCTTTAAAACAGCTCTCTGAGCTCTTTCTAAGGTAAGTAGTGTAGTCTTTGCTGCGCCACCCCATGCAGAAATGCAGTAAGTAAGTACAGATTGACATAGAGCTACGTAAACCTGATTGATGATTTTTTTGTTGGCGACATAACGGAGCTTTTTAAAAATAAACATGAGTTTGCGGACCCTGTCAGCGATTGTATTTATGTGATGACTAAAATTAAGATTAGAGTCGATCACAACACCAAGATATTTAATAGAGCTTATTTTAGTTATGACTGGACAAGAATCGCAATCGTTATAATTAGTAAGGGAGCACTGATGAGCTCGAATAGTTCGTGCAGTAGTACAAGTAGGTTGTTGGGAGTTTCTTATAGAAAAAGCAACGTATTTCGTTTTGTCAGGATTAAGGGTTAGTAGATTATGATGGAGCCAATTGGACACAGTGTGAAAGCCTTTTTGAGCAGAATTGTAAACATCATCCCACGAGTTACCCGAGAAAAGGAGGACGGTATCATCGGCGTACGAAATCGATATGCCGTCTTGTAAGTTTAGGTCACACAGATCATGCAAATATATTAAAAATAGGGTAGGGCCCAAAATACTACCTTAGGGGACCCCAAAATCCAGCCGATGGTCAGCACTGAAGCAGCCACCTATTTTTACACGCTGAAAACGGTTACTAAGATAATCTTTAAAAAGATTCAGTTGCGTACCTCTAATTCCTATGTTTTCCATTTTATGGAGAAGGATAGGAACCGAGACCGTATCAAAAGCTTTGGCTAAATCCAGAAAGATTCCTAAGGTTTTAATTCCTTGGTCAAGGTTTGACGAAATGAGATCTGTTAGCAGATGCACTGCATCACTTGCTGACTTACGAGCCCTAAAACCAAATTGACTTTCAGATAAGATATTATTCGCTTCGAGGTAACTTACTAGCCTTTTATTTATAATTTTTTCAAGAATTTTAGAAAGAGCTGGAAGTAAAGAGATAGGCCTATAGTTGCTCAAGGATAGTTTGTCCCCCGCTTTGTAAATGGGTATCACAATAGCCCTTTTCAAAGTATCCGGAAAAACTCCATAAAACAAACATTGCTGAAATATAAAAGTTAAAGGCTTAATTAATATTTTTTTATAGCGTTTTAAAAACGAATTTGATATCTTATCATGACCAACTGCACAGTTTTCTTTCAAACTGCTGATGAGGCGATCTACTTCTGTCTCGTCGGTGTTAAACAAAACAAACGACATCAAACGCGAATGAGTCATATGGCGCGTGCTCATAGACGCTGATGTTGCACAGTTACTTTTGTTTACAATTTTACACGCGAGGTCTTTCCCTATGTTAGCAAAATAATTGTTAGCATTGTTAACTACAGTTTCCGTGTTAGTATGAGTTTTTAGTAAGTCCGAGCTATGATCTTGTATAGATTTGGAATACGTGATCTCCTTGACATAATTCCACAACTTTTTGCTATTGCTTGCGTTTTCTTCAAGAAAGGTTTTTTCATAGGAATTTTTCAATTTTCGTAAGAGATTGTTACAGAAATTTCTATAACGTTTATAGGTTAAAGACAGAGATTCCTCCCCTGGAGATTGCTTGAGTTGGCCTTAGCATGAAGCCTATCCCTGTGGCGAATGCATCGAATTAGTCCTGGAGTAATCCATGGTTTTATATTCCTTTTTGCCCTGGGTAAATTGATAGTGAAAGAAGACGCCGCAATCGCATTCTGAATGGAATCAACAAGGAAATTAAGTGACTGATTAGGATCAGATGACAAATAAATCTTGTAAAATCACTATGTGCCGAAGCCGATAATACATTCACAAAAAAATATCTCAAAAAACATCAAGTACGAGTAGGCGTGAACTAGTTTCTGTCGTTGTCAAGTCCTTTTAAGTACGTTATGTAAAGTGACCTATGAAGCAAATGCTTTGTGATTCGGTTCCGTTGAGATCCTTTCAGTACGGAACACTAAAAAGGAAAGAATGAACAAAAAATCAAGCGACTACTTATAAATCCTTTAAATAAATAAACAGATTCAATGGACATCATTATTAGTTGAATTATTTGGTGATGTAATGTTGCCATAAAAATACTTATTAAAAAATATAGTTACCGTGTCGTTCTCGTCGTCTCGCTCTTGCGTTGCCTCTGTTGCGGTGCGAGAGAGGTGCGGCTAGTCTTCTTCCGGCTCGTCTTCCAGCCTGGAATGTAACAATATTGTATGACATTAAAAAAGTAAAATACACATGAATTGAAAATTGGTTTTAAAAAGTAAAACTCCTGTATGTAATGAACTTTCATACATTTTAGCAGCCGCTGGCGTTAGTAAAAACTTTAATTTTCAATTTGCCTGAGTCTTAACTGTGAACTTTGCGGGGTGATTTTACAACATTAGGGTCAACATTTCTGAGCGTGTGGGAGAAATGGTTCATTTTGAACCCGCACGATCGTTTCATTCTGTGCTAGTTGTATATTTCAATGCTCACCGTGTGACCTCGTCCCCTTCGCAGACGACGGAGGTCTGGTCCTGGTCCCGTGCACCTCCTGCAGCAGTCTGTGGGTACTGGTGCTGGTTGCAATCCATTTCGTTGCCCGCCGTGATGACATGGCGGACGATTGCCTTGGTTTGCCAGCGCTCACACTGCTTGAGCGCCTTGTTGAACTTCAGTGGTACCTGAACGTTGAGAAGATTGTAATAAATGGTTTGGAGGTTTGTACATTTCGTTTTTTTTTTGCATTGTGCATGTCTTCAGAAGTTATTAATAATTGTTTAATAATTCCCTATTTTTTTATGATACACAATCATGGCATTAAAAAGTAAATGATGAATATGCTTAGCTTACGGATTATAATATTTTGCACCTTGTCGAGCTTTGGGGAAGTGCTGTTAAAACAAAAATAAAAGAACTACAGGTTTTGCAAAACAAAATTATCAAAATGCTTTTTAACTATCATCATCTAACACCAACTAGCCAGATTTACTCTGAAACGAAATTGATGAACCTCAAACAGCTTTACATATACACTACTTGTGTTTTTATTAGAAAAGCAATAAATAAGAACATTCACACAAACTTATTATTTACCAAACGAAAAAATGTTCCTAACCTCTGTGTTCGTCAACGCCGCGCTAGCTTCCTTGCTCTGCCTAAAATACGTACCAATTATGGTAAAAAAACGGTTACGTTTGAAGGTGCGCTCCTGTACAATAAGATACCGCCTTACATCAAAAATGTAAACTCATTTAACGCATTCAAAAAGGGACTTGCTGCATATATCATAACAAACCACTAAAACTACAATTATGGTCGTAATATATTATGTAAATAAATAAACTAACGAGTTTAATGGGTTCACCCATAAAGCTAAGCTAATTATAATTAATAATAGTAACCTACCTGTACTGTTCAATATTTGCATGTCTTAATTCTTGTGGTGTTACATTATTTTATTTTTACTGTATGTGTTGTCTACCCTAAATATGATTTTTTCATTCTTGCGGTGACAACAAAAGTTAAATACATGTTTTTTGTGTTATAACCATGTTCTCATGGAAGTGATGTATATCTTATATGAGAATAAATGTCTTTAAACCTAAACCTAATAACCACTTGAGGGAATATGACCTCACGCAGTTTCACTACACTGATTTTTGTATGGTCTAACCTTTAAATGTATGCATAGGCTATAAAAAGCATCCCACTGAAATAAGTAGAACCTAGTTTAGTTCCATTTGAAGTTTTGTTAACTCATCTCCATCACACCATTTCAAATAATATCCGTTCGGGACAAAACGCTAGATGAAATTTGATATATTAGTCCCAGAAATCTAAATATATAAAAGGAGAAACTGACTGACTGACTGACATATCAACGCACAGCCTAAACGGCTAAACGTAGGCACTTGAAATTTGTAAGGGACGTAGCTTAGGTACCGTAGAGGTGCACTAAGAAAGGAATTCCCGAAATTCCCACGGGAACGGGAATTAGCGGGAAAATTATTAACTCAAAAAAACTGTTTTGCCCAACGAAGTGGACACGGGAACAGCTAGTGTGTTATAATTACAATATACTTGGTCTATAGATAAAAATATGTATTCGGTGCAATTATGTATTCATTATAACTACTTTGATTGCACCTGTTCTTTTTTGCACGGTCACTTAAAAAACATTCAATTTCACTTATACAATTTAAGACATACCGTTCAGGGTACATACGCTGGAAATCTTAGCCTTCCTTTGTGGAGTCAGGTAAAAGCGAACGGTACTTACTGTTAAGGGGCGCTCGCTCGTAGTCGTGACGCCGGATGAACCGTTCCGGAGACAGTTCATTAATTTATCACTCGGCGCTTGTCTGCAGATATGGCCGCGGTGGTCTCCTCGATGTCGGGCTGGTCCGCGTGGTTGACGCCGCTGTCGTTGAGGCGAGCAAGGACCGCTCTCTTTCGCGGCTGAGCGCACACTGCGGCTGCGCGTGCGCTCGAACAATCGCCATCTGCGCCGCTCGCGGCAGGGGGGCGGGGGCCGGGGCCTCACCCCTCGCGCACGCGCTGTAATATCACTCACTATTACCGTTCATTTAAGTTATACTTATAGTAACCATTTGAAAACATTTAACATATTACATATGCTATAATTATCATTTTATATCATTCACTATGTTAATCATCCTCATCATAATTTAATCTTTTATTAGGGTTCCGTACAAACAATGAAAAAACGGAAGTCTTATAGGATCACTGGTGCGTCTACCTATCCGTCCATCTGTCACAGCCAATGTGCTCCGAAAATAATGGACCCCTTTAGTTGAAATTCTGTTATTTTATAGTAATTTCAGAGATGATGAGCGGGGATTGGTTTATATTCGTCTATTTTTTTTAATATCTTAGCAACTGTTCATATACCTACTACACGATTGTACAACTCCGCCAAATTACAGGTTTGTCGGACGGACAGAAGGACGTGGCGAAACTACATATATAAGGGTCCCTTGGTAACAACAGAATCTTAAGGAAATTACTCAGTCATAAAAATAATACCGAGAATTTGAAACCCTTCTTTTTTAAAAGTGTGCTAAAACATAATAATAGTTTCGTTGCTTAAAATCCCGGCTTAAGATTAAATCCGTGTGGTAGCCGGATTAGAATAATGCCACTCCGTATCTTTCCGTGGATGTCGTAAAAGCCGACTAAGGTAATAAAGGCGTGTGGTACTGTTAGGCGATGGGCTTGCAACCTGTCACTACACACTGGTAAACATCTTAGCCTAAGTGAGCAAAATGTGGTTACAGAATTACCTATCAAAAAGTTTTAATAGTTGTTGGCAATTCTGTAGCTCTGCCTACCCCTCTCTGGGAATAAAGGCGTGAGTTTATGTATGTACTCGTATGTGTAACATTAAATCGTCCTTACAATCGACCACATGACAAAGATATGCATCCACTTGCTCCTTATTCCATTAAGATAAGGTGCAAAATTGGATACATGTCATGTGTTTGTTTGTCCGTGTCCCCCTGCGCAGATGCAGTGATCAATCCCTTCCCATCGTTTTTTGTCGGATTAATCCGTATTCATCTCGGTTTCTAAATTAGCTTCAGTACCCATGAAAAAGCCAACTGAGAAAGCAAGCTTAATACGAACTTATCTGACAAAAATCGATGAGAAAGGATCATTCACTACAGTGTACTACTGGGTAGTGATTCTCTCAACAACGACGGTCGGACGGACGAACGAGCGAAATCGCAACGACGAGTTTAGGTAGTCCCGTCAGAGCGAACAAAACACATTTTAGCGCGTGCATTTTCAAGCAGCCTTATACGTTCGTTCCATCGACAGAAACCATGCTGCTAAATTGAAAATGCACGCGCTAAAAGATGTTTTGTTCGCACTGACGGGACTACTTAAACTCGCCGCTTTGACATTCACTCGTCCATGCGTCCAACCGTCGCTGTTGAGAGAATCACTACCCAGTATTTACATGAATCATTGTGTGGCGGCCCCGCGCGCGTCGCTGGAGTCATTCAATACATCAACAATTGTAAAGCACAAAAAGATGGCCCCTTCTCTAACATCTCAATGCCATTTGGGATTTGCCTTTGTTCGAAGACCCTCGTACGAGTACGCCGCCCATCTGCCATTTCATGCATCTGCTGGTTTACCGGTCGGCACTGTTTAATGCGCCACTCACAATAATGTTGTTCCAATACAAAGGCAGCTTTAAACGTGTCGTTTAATTTGCGATGGAACAAATTAAACGACACGTTTACAGCTGTCAACCGTCACGACGGTATGCATAATAGAATGTTTCAATAGATACATATATTTTCTTAATAGTTAATTATTGTGTTGAATGTGATTTTGGAAATCACACACTTCTAATTTTAGTGAGCCTTTACTTATTTTTAACCAACATCAAAAAAAAGGAGGATGTCTTCTATTCGGCTGCCTATTTTTTTCTGTTTGTTACGAGATTTCTTCGTCAGTTGCGGACCGATTTGTTCTTTTTTTATTTAATTTAATTTTCACATGATACAGTCACAGTTCCTCGCGAGGAAATATCCAATATATTTTATTTTAATTTTTACTAAAATTTGTAATTTTATGTCAAGGTGTTTTCAAGATTTCCTTCAATACTATTATGTTTTAACTTTAACATGTAATCGGCTAATTACGAATCTCGTGAACGCCCGTTCTCCCGCCGCCTGCGCAGCGGCAAAGCCCAAAATAACGATACGTGTTTAGCCTGTATGTATGTATGTATGTCCCGTCGTAACAGCTCAACGGGTCAACCAAATTTGATAAATTATACGTCATTGTATTCGTCTAGAGGCCGCGAGTGTCATTTTGCACAATCGCGCTAAGATTAACCAGTGTATTAGTGACAGGTTGCTAGCCCATCGCCTGACAGTACTACAGCCTTTATTCCCTTAGTCGCCTGACATAAAATGAAAAGACATGGAGTGGCACTATTCTAAACCGGCAAACACGCGGGACATTATTTTTCTAATAATTTACAATATTTACAATGTCATACACATTTCAATTGACTGAGAAGACAGTAAATTATGGCCGCAAGCTCTAAATATTGGTCCAGCAACAACTACCGTTCCGAGCACCAATGGTATTGAAACTACGCATGTTATATACGAGTATGTACACAAAGTGGAGTATTGTTGATCGAAGACAAAAGATGATCTCCTGACTGCCTGACTCATCAACGCCGAGCCAAAACCGCTAAAGACACAAATTTATAATTTTGAAGGAGAGTTGATTTTATAACAAAGGCATAGTTTAAGAAGGGATTTTTCGAAATTCAACCCCTGGGGACTATGTATGCATGGGAAAAATATTTTTTTGGTCCAATTTACTCTCTAATGAAAATGATCTACCTATGTAAAAATGGATATTGGTTAGGTAATTTTTTTGTATCGAAATTTAGTATTTAGATGACGAAATTATCTATGTATTAAAGGGGCGTTGCATTTATTTTGTATGGCAATGTTGTCGGTTTAAGGGTTAGAGCCATGAAATTCAAGTTATTTATATTGTAGACCGCTTACTTATAATTCACCTGCTAGACTTTAAAAAAATCTTTTGATAGTGATGTAAACTATATTCGTCAAGTCTTGAGCATCAATTTATTAGGATAAATTGAAGTTATCTGCTTTGTGTAAATAATTAGTGTTCAAATTAAAGAAGTTATACTTTTATATAGCAAACATTGTTGTAGTAGAAAAAATAAGAAATTGTATGTTCTTAAGAAAAAGTTTTATTTTAGGATTTCCTACTGAACTTGGCACCCATTTAGATCTCAATTCTTTAGTTGGCGAAATTGACAACCACGCTTATTCTTAATATTGAACTTGGCTCCTTTTTACACATTTATGTTTTTGGTGGGATATCATTACTTTTTGTACAGATTTTACTATTATTCATTACTCAAGAGTAAGTTATATATGAAATTAATTTCTCTTCCTGCGTTTACGCTGTATGATTTTATTTTTTGTGCTATTTTCTACACTTTCTTGAACGTTAGAAATATTAGAGCGTATTGCCCATTCACTATCTGCAAATTTTTTTATACGTTTTCTGATTATTTTTAAAGTAAGTGTTCCTAATAGTCAAGAGCAATGAAAACGGGTCACTTTGTATAGAGTTTCCATAGAAAGTGACCCGTTTTCATAGAATCACCAATTAATTGATAAATTATAATAAAATGATGATAATTTACTAGTTTCTGACTTTTTTCTTTGTGTTCACCCAACTACCTATCTGGAAGCCAAATTTGAAGTTTCTAGGTCATCTGGAACTGGGTTAAAGTTTTGATCTATCGGTCAGTCAATAAGTCAATAGTTAGGAGATAAAAATGCCGATTTTTACACGTTAATATTTCAATAACCGTTTACCTATATACGAGTATATAAAATTTCAGATTCTAGTTATTCAAAGGGGTTCTAATACATATACCAAATGTCATGTTTCTATGTTAAATAGATTTTGAGTTATTAAGGAGTCAAAATTGGCTCCAAATGGTTCGTGTAATATTACACACGGTGCTGCTCGCCAGTTCTGTTAGCTTAAACTTGGCTTGACACGCTACCGCGTGTCTAGATCTGTACATTAAACAGAAGACGGAGTCACGGGCGGAAAGCTAGTAGCTGTATATAAAGTTAGGCTGAGTAGTACCATTGTAATTTGAAATCTATTTTAAGAACGACTGACTGCTAAGTTTCTTGCGGCGTTTCTTCTCGGCAGTGGTGTCCTCCTCGGCCGTGTAGGTAGATTATTAACGTGTAAAAGTACCTACTTACTGAATAACACTATAATACTGTCCTTTATTTTCTATCTGTGTACGACCCTCTTTTGTACATACATACATTAAATCACGTCTGTTTCCCCGAGGGGTAGGTAGAAAGCACTTCTTTCCATTTGCTACGATCTTGTTTGGGGAAAAGCTGCTGACATACAGACTATATTCGTGTTACAAAAAAGAGCCATCCGTTCTATATATAACCTAAACTCCCGTGATTCTTTAAGATTACTATTTAAAGAAATTAGTATTTTGACAGTAGCGTCACAATTTATTTATGAGAATTATTATTTATGTCATTAAAAATCAGGACTCTCTTATTAAGAATTGTGATATACATAATTTTAATACAAGAAATAAAAATAAAATAGCTATTAAAAAATTTCGTGTTCGTAAGGTTTTTAAATCATTTGTAGGTCAATGCATCCATTTCTATAATAAATTACCTGACGAAGTTTTAAAGTTACCATTTCCAGTACTTAAAACTTACTTGAAAAAGTCGCTGATGTCTAAAGCTTACTATAGGGTCGAGGACTATCTATCAGATAAAAGTGCTTGGCCTAAACTAAACACCCAAATAACTTAATAATAACTTAATCGTAAGAAATATGTACTTAAACATTGTATATTGTCTAGGGGACACGGTTTCTGTAGGAGAATGTATCGAAACTTTTTATGTAGTTGTATTACACCATCATAATTAAGTATAATTTTCATAATTATTTTCTATTACTTACTACTAATTAGTTCTGGAGAAAATTCAGAGTTTTAACACATTTTCCTGCTCAACTACGCGTGAATACATTTATTTCTTATCGTATGTTATATTCATTGTTTTATATAATACTAGGTTAAGTTTTATAATTGTATATTTAAAAAACGACTAACTGTTGAGTTTCTTGCGGCGCTTCTTCTCAGCAGTGGTCTCTTGCGAAGCGCTGGTAGATTTTTGACGTGTAAAAGTGCCCGTGCGGCCTACTTACTGAATAAACATCTTTTATCTTTTATCTTTTTTATCTTGACAAATTTCTTTCGCTTCTTCCACCTTCATACATCGAGTCATGCACGCACGTCGGTTTCGGGTACTTAAGATTCAGCCCTTTTCCAGTATTTCTTCGATTTGACTCGAAAAAGTACGCCTAGGGTGGCCCCTTCCGACCCGTCCACTCACTTTCGATCTGTATATCTCTTTCATCCATCCTTTCCAAATGACCGAACCATCGAAGCATGCCCTTTTCAATCTTAGTCACTACATCTTCTTTTATTCCACATTTCTCTCTGACTTTTTCATTCCTTACTCTATCAATCAGTTTCACACCACATATACTACGCAAAGAGCGCAATTCAACTGCATTTACACGACTTTTATGCTTGTCCTGCCACACCCAACATTCACTACCATACATCAGGGTAGGGGCCAGCAGTCCATTGTGAACAGCCAGTCGGGTTATTTGTGAAACGATCTGTCTGCTCACAAAGGAGTAATTATGTGATATTATTAATGTAGCGGCTCCCCCGGAGCCGGCGCGGCCAGGGCCGGGGGGCGCGGCTGTTGTGCGCGAACAATGTCCGCGACGCGGTCTGTTCTCACGCGTGTACCAGCTGCCGAGTGGCTTCAGTAACACTTAGTGTAGTGTTTGTACAAAGCACAACTCGTCAAAGTTATCTGCACAGACAGGGTGATCATAAATATCTGAACATTTAGGGAAAACATACCTTAAATCACTTAGCATACAGTTTAAAATTATTTAACGTACTACGCTGGAATAAATTTTCTACACAACCACCATTGGGTTTTATCAATGTCAAAACTAAAAAGAGTTTTCTGCTGATGTAGGGTATAATTATACACTGCCTGAGATAGAGCGTGACGTCATCGTGATACTAATGGCGTCCTTATCTTACTCGTACTGTGCGAAACGTCCGGTATGCATGTGTCGCCCGGACTCTGTATGGCCGTTTCTACAAAATCAAAGACCATCTTTTTGTAATTTTTTTTCTATTCGGAATCATCGAGAAAATTGAGCGGTACGGAGGCTTGAACTCACTATGTTTTTTTTTTTTTGTAGTTTTGAAAACTAACGAGTTTCTATAAATATTGATGATAAGTTTATTTACAGGTATCATAAAAAAAAATGAACATGAATTCTTAATAAAATACAAAAAATAAGCACAATTGAGGATTTGAACCCTGATGCAACGGTATATATATATAAATTATGATTTCTAATTACTAAACCGCTAGGCCATGGTGACGGTGACTGACACAATAGTGGATGAAATATTGCAAAGCATTCGTACCTATTTTAATTTGGCAGCTTCAATATTACATATTTGCATTTGATAAATACACGCAGTGAATTACGAGTAGGTATATGCAATGACAGTTATGTTACCGTTTTTGTGAATTGCCAAATGTTTTATTCAAATGTGTCTCTTGTGAAGACCGTGAAGTTGCTTTTCGCAGATTTAGATTTTGTATACCTACTTATTTTGTAAAAGGAAAATTCATTACATCTGTACGATTACATTTAAACTGTATGCCTAGTGCTTTAAGGTATATTTTCCTTAAATGTTCAGATATTTATGACCACCCTGTCTGTGCAGATAACTTTGACGAGTTGTGCTTTCAGATATTATTGTCTCGTTGTGTGTTCAGATTTAATTGAAAAACCACTGCTCATATATTTGTGGCGAATTGGATGTTCAGATCTTATTGACCTTATTTACCGTAAAGAATTTATTGAAATTTATTGCTGCTCAGAAATATTTGAGACCCTCTTTTGTACATACATACATTAAATCACGTCTGTTTCCCCGAGGGGTAGGTAGAAACCACTTCTTTCCATTTTATACATCGAGTCATGCACGCACGTCGGTTTCGGGTACTTAAGATTCAGCCCTTTTCCAGTATTTCTTCGATTTGATTCGAAAAAGTACGCCTAGGGTGGCCCCTTCCGACCCGTCCACTCACTTTCGATCTGTATATCTCTTTCATCCATCCTTTCCAAATGACCGAACCATCGAAGCATGCCCTTTTCAATCTTAGTCACTACATCTTCTTTTATTCCACATTTCTCTCTGACTTTTTCATTCCTTACTCTATCAATCAGTTTCACACCACACATACTACGCAAAGAGCGCATTTCAACTGCATTTACACGACTTTTATGCTTGTCCTGCCTCACCCAACATTCACTACCATACATCAGGGTAGGGGCCAGCAGTCCATTGTGAACAGCCAGTCGGGTTATTTGTGAAACGATCTGTCTGCTCACAAAGGAGTAATTATGTGATATTATTAATGTAGCGGCTCCCCCGGAGCCGGCGCGGCCAGGGCCGGGGGGCGCGGCTGTTGTGCGCGAACAATGTCCGCGACGCGGTCTGTTCTCACGCGTGTACCAGCTGCCGAGTGGCTTCAATAACACTTAGTGTAGTGTTTGTACGGTCACGAGCGTTAATTTGGGACCCATTTGAAGAAAAATATGCTTGAAGTCGTCAATGTCATTAGAGATGTCAAGTCATTTGTAACTTTTAGGAAACTCAACCATATTGTTGTAGAATGTCAGATTGACTTTGGACCTAAGGTGGGTACCAAATTTAATCTCGTGACTGTATCTATTTTACTAGATATAGCAAGCAACCCTGTCTCACACACACACGTTAAATAATTATTTGTGTTTACACACCACCTTCGGCTGATTTCAGCACATTTGAATCTACTATGGAAAACTTGTTAAAGTTAGCATGTAAAACTCAAAAGCATGTTATTGTCTGTGGAGACTTTTATGTTAACTTACTAGAAACATCAATTAATACTATTAAGATCATAAATTTATTTAAATCTTTAAATTTAGGTAATTTGTTCTTTGAACCTACACGGATAGGTGTTTCAAGTGCTACCTGCTTAGAGAATATTCAGATCATAGCGGTCAAAGGGCTTCTCTTCTAAATGATTTTAATCAGAAACCACAGACAATAACATACAGACACATAACTTGCAATCGTTTAGAACTTTGTAAAAATAAAGTTCAGAGTAATCTTTGTGGGTTGTTTTTTTGCACAATGATTCTAATAGTATTTATAAAGATTTATTTGGTGTAATTCTTCATCAATTTAATAATCATTTTAAGATGAAAACTATTTCTAGGTCAAAAACAAAGTTTAGTGAATGGGCTACTGTAGGCATTCATAGAAGTAGAAATAGGCTTTACGAACTTAACAGAGAGACGGAGGAGCACAAGAACGCTGACTTCTTAGTTTACTTCAAGAACTATTCAAAGACCTTCAAGCAAGTTTGCTTGACTGCTAAGTCAACCTTTTTAAGTCTTAAACTCAAAGCTTTTGACAATAAGGTAAAAACTGTGTGGAAGATAATAAATAAAGAAATGGGTAAATCAAAATCTCGTGATAATAAAATCACCCTAAACAATGGTGACAAACAAATCACCTCAAACAAAGACGTGGCCATAGCGTCCGGAGATTATTTGTCCACCATAGCCATTAATACCACGAAATATCTTCAATCATCTGCGATTGAAGCTCAAAAATTACTTTGTGCTAATGTTACTAAATCAAATCTAAGCTTCGATTTTAGCCATGTACATTCAGTTTCTATTGTTAAGCTATTTAAATCAATCAGTTTAAAAAAAAACAGGATTTATGGGGAACTTCAGTTAAAGTCATCCATCATGTCATAGATATAATTGCACCTCACTTAGCTTTAATCTAGAATAATTGCATTTCAGAGGGGGTCTTTCCAAATCTTATGGAATATAGTAAAATCATACCACTTTTTAAATCGGGTGAGATGAGTGATTGAACGTAATAAAACATTTAACCAGAGGTGTTCGTTTGTTTTCATTGTTCCTTATCCATTTTAACTTGGATAATTTGTAAATGTAAATACATTTCATTACAATAAGGAATCCTAGTAAAAAACATAATTACTTTCGTATTATTTTCATATTATACTAGCGACCCGCCCTCGCTTCGCTTCGGTTTATTTGAGTTTTCTATAACACACGTACATAAAACAAAATTTATTATACATAAAAACCTTCCTCTTGAATCACTCTATCTACTAAAAAAAACCGCATCAAAATCCGTTGCGTAGTTTTAAAGATCTAAGCATACATAGGGACAGACAGCGGGAAGCGACTTTGTTTTATACTATGTAGTGATATATCTATAATATTTTTTTTAGTTTTATAAAAATTGTATTCATTTAGTTTTTCTTTTTTCTTTTTTGGAAATTTAATTTGAAGTCGATAAAACAGACAACAAACCATTGGTATTATGCGACTAAATTTAAATGCCGTGTATTATCGCTATCAATATTAATCGGACAATTAGCGGAGAAAAAATATACACATTTCTTTGTAATTGATATTTTATGTATCAAGATACGTCATGTTCATACTAAACGCATCACATATCTTTCTTTCCACGTAGTACTAGTCCAACCAATGCCCACTCTAGGTATTCCAAGCCTCTTTTCATATACACTTATTTTTAATAACTTTGGTAGAATTTAGAATTTACGCTCCAGCACCTCCACCATTGTTGCGAACCCCATGATGGGTATTATTATCTATATAATGGTATAATATTGTTCCTTATAGATTCAGGATATAAGTATTAGGTGTACCTCAATGTATAACTAGGAAAGGATAGGGGCTCGCAATGTAGGTTCAGAGAATCCGTATATTCCAAATCATACCTGAGTTGCAAGTTAAGGTTCTATCTGCTTCGCTATTGTATTACATGGACGTCTTTCACTCAATCCCTTACGCTCCCACTCCTGTTGGTTTAGAGGTAAACATAGGCCAGGCTAGGCCGACAAGGAATAGGGTGTTATACTAATTTGTATTGACCGGTAAATGAGATCTCAGTTACATCATATAAGTACCTACTTTGATACATATTGCATATTCCTTATAAAGCCTTAGTATATATACTTAGCTCATATAATCTCTCAGGCTCAGGAAATTAGCACTTTACTAACAGTTCGCTATTTTATTCTCTCACTACTTTCCCGCTTCTAACTCAAAGTATGAAAGTAGTCTATGGACAAAGTCATTCTCACTTTACTATCTATGCTCAGACAGTGTTACCAAGTAAAATTCATAAGGATACGTTCAAAGGAACTTACCAACAACTTGTTATCCGCGACAACTGTAATTCGAGTATCAATCTTTGACCTTTGGTCTGATTTCGGATATAATTGCTTCTATTAATAAGTCGGTTGGTGTATTGGGTGGAATACTGGTAAATAAACAGATTCAGATTCAGATTCAGATATTTATTGGTAAATAATTTTCATTTTAGACAAACAAACAAAACCAAACAAAGGAACTTACAAATTTACTTAAAACTACACTAATCTATTAAACCACGAACCATACAAACATTTAGAAGGCTTTGTAAAAGTGGTTTAAATGCCAATAAATGGACCCATTGTTCAGCGAAAAGCCAAAGATTTTACTCCGCACTTTTTAGAGACTTGATGCCAGGATGATTGATTGAGGAGCATTCTGTAGGATCAGACATATCGAGCCACGAATCCTTGAGCAACTCCTCCCGCAGTGACCGCTGAGTACGAGTAGTGCATTATTCAACCAGATGGAGAGAGGAAGAGCAGTAACACTGGCTTGAGTCTGAACCTACGGATAAACCCAAGTTCGTGAGCGAGGGCGCGGCGGGCGGCGCCGGCGGCTGCTGCAGTCGTGGCCGAGTCCTGAAAAGAAACCGTTAATTATAACAATATTTATATTAATAAACCGGTCAAGTGCGCGTTAGACCCACCCACCGAGGGTTCTGTACTTAAGATAATATGGTTGGACAAAGCAAAAGAAAATCTTCATTTTCTATCTCTTGACTAGCATTATTTTTATGAAGAATTTTCAACTTTTTGATATTTTTTCCAAATCTCTTAATTTTAACGTTTGATTTTATTTTTAGCGTAAAATACAAAATAATAGTCGTATTAAAATCATGATTTTTTGACTTCTTGGTCCATCAACTTCAGAGATAAGGGGGAGGGGCTTCTTTTATTTCTTTCATTCTTTGTACATTATTGACAATAACCTCTTAAAGTACATCACGTTGAAATTTACAGATAAATGAAACCTCGTTTGCTAACAAACAAGTCACTTTCATTTTTATACACCACATTCTAGACATCTTTTCAAATACCTATTAAGAAAAATAATTTCATTATTGTTTTTACTAGGAATAGATGTAATGTTCCGAAGCCGAGACTACGAACACAAAAAAATATCTCAAAAAACCACACGTAGGTGTGAACTAGTTTCACAATGAACATATTTGGTGGGTTGTATGTAGGTATAAACCAGCCTGCATCTAAGGAACCAATCAATTCTGTGGTTGTCAAGTCCTTTTAAGTAAGTTATGTAAAGTTACCTATGAAGCAAATGCTTTGTAATACGGTTCCGTTGGGATCCTTTCGGTACGGATCACTAAAAAGGAAAGAATGGATAATAAATCAAGCGACCATCCATAAATCCTTTAAATAATTATTTAAATGATTAAATGGACATCATTATTTGTTCAATTATTTGATGATGTAATGTTGTCATCAAAATACCTACTTATAAACAAATATAATTACCATGTCGTTCTCGTCGTCTCGCTCTTGCGTTGCCTCTGTTGCGGCGCAGGAGAGGTGCGGCTAGTCTTCAACCGGCTCGTCTTCCAGCCTGGAATGTAACAATATTGTATGACATTAAAAAAGTAAAATACACATGAATTGAAAATTGGTTTTAAAAAGTAAAACTCCTGTATGTAATGAACTTTCATACATTTTAGCAGCCGCTGGCGTTAGTAAAAACTTTAATTTTTAATTTGCCTGAGTCTGTACTGTGAACTTCGCGGGGTGATTTTAAAACATTAAGGTTAACATTTCTGAGCGTGTGGAAGAAATGGTTCATTTTGAACCCGCACGATCGTATCATTTTGTGCTGTAAGGGCTAGTTGTATATTTCAATGCTCACCGTGTGACCTCGTCCCCTTCGCAGACGACGGAGGTCTGGTCCTGGTCCCGTGCGTGTGCCTCCTGCAGCAGTCTGTGGGTACTGGTGCTGGTTGCTTCTCATTTCGTTGCCCGCCGTTATGACGTGGCTGACGATTGTCCTGATATGCCAGCGCCCACACTGCTTGAGCGCCTTGTCGAGCTTCAGTGGTACCTGAACGTTGAGAAGATTGTAATAAATGGTTTGGAGGTTTATTTTTGGTGTTACACAATCATGGTTTTAAAAAGTAAATAATGAATTTGCTTAGCTTACGGATTATAAAAACCACTTGAGGGAATATGACCTCCCGCAGTTTCCCTTTCACTACACTGATTTTTTGGTCTAACCTTTAAATGTGATGATGATGATTGAATATGTATTCACTGCAATAATACATTCATGTTAATTTAAATAAAATAATTTGGTTGCACCTGTCCTTATTTGCACGGACGCCATATTAAAAATATTCCATTTCATTCTTACAATGTAAGACAAACCGCTCAGGGTCCAGAGCGTGCAAACAAAGTAGACATACATACATACGCTGGAAAATCTAAGCCTTCCTTTGTGGGGTCAGGTAAAAGTGAACGGTACTTACTGTTAAGTGGCGCTCGCTCGTAGAGTCGTGACGCCGGATGAACCATTCCGGAGACAGTTCTGTCTGCAGATATGGCCGCGGTGGTCTCCTCGAGGTCGGGCTGGTCCGCGCGGGTAACGCCGGCGTTGTTGAGGCGAGCACGGACCGCTCTCCCTCGTGGCTGAGCGCACACTGTGGCTGCGCGTGCGCTCGATCGATCGCCGCTGAGTCTGCGCTGCTCGTGGCAGGGGGGCGGGGGCCGAGGCCTCACCCCTCACGCACGCGCCGTAATATTACTCATTATTAACAATAATAGTAGAGCGGCCTGTTGTACTCTTCGGACTTCTGATTGAGCTGCCTAAGTGTGAATATGTGATCTATTGTTCCGAACCCCCTCCTAAATCCGGCTTGCTCCCTAGGTTGGTACTCATCAAACCGCTTCGACAGCCGCGTAGTCAGTATCCGCGAAAAGACCTTATAAACCTGGCTTAGAAGGGATATGGGCCGATAGTTTTTGAGTTGGGTCTTGTCACCTTTCTTATGAAACAATACCACAATGCTGTTAGTCCACTCAGATGGAATTGAGACAGTGTATAGGACCTCATTAAACAGAAGACTCAGCTCTTTCAACACCGCTCTGCCTCCAGCCTTCAGCAGTTCCACTGTGACTTCATCTCCACCAGGAGCCTTATTCTTTTTCAGATGTTTTAGAGCACCCTGGATCTCCGAACTCGAAATCTCCGGGAGGCTATCGGAGAAGTATCTAAATGGTGGTGCCCGCTTCTCTTCTGGATCTTCGAACTCTGAAGCTGTTGATGCATATAGCTCACTGTAGAATTGTTCGGTGATGGTTTGAATGTCAGCGACGTCTGATGTTATAACACCACTTTTGTCCCTCAGCGTATTTTTTTTTTTTTTTATAATTTATTGTCTAAAATAACAAATTGAAATACAAAGATAAAGCCCATCCGTGCAAAACCTAGGGAAGGTTTATTTGCCGATGGGGAGTTCGGTAATTAATATTAATATTAAACTTACATAATAATTAGCCTTAAGTTAAGATTAGTTTAAGCCGAGCGAAATGTCCATCCCAGCGCAATCAGACTGCGAAAAGCCAAATCACACCTCCCGAGGACAGTAGACACTAGCCTTGTGCTGCAAGTGATTACAGCACAAGGTCAGCCCCCACCGCCTCCAAAAAATGCGAGCCGACTCCCCGCACCCCGCCCCCGGTAAGATAGCCACTCCTCGCCTTCTCTGGCAATTCATTTAACATTTTGGGAAGTAAGTAGGTATAAATTCTAGTGCCATAAGTATTTTTGAATTTCGGCAGAATAAAATGGCCCTGTTTTGGCAATTTTCTTAATCCTAAACTAGTACATCTTTTCTTAATTTTTTATTTATGAACATTTGGGTATTCCTCTTTAAGTATTGCTAGTTTTGCCTTAAATTGTACAGGTAATAAATTACAATATTTTAATAGTGGTGCGTAATCTGACTTATACTTATTTTTAATATTTATTGGAACAATTGTTTTTATTAATCTTAATTGTATGTTGTAAATTTTATCCAAATACGTTCTGAATGTTCTTCCATAGGTACACAATGCATAACCAATCACAGAGTCAGCCAGGGCCAAGTATAACAATCTTAACATGTTATAAGGCAGTTTGTATTTTAGAATTGATAACCTGCTTAGTATGGCTCTCAGCTTATCGCAAATATGGTTGACATGAGGGCCCCAGTTGAATCTATGATCTATTGTTAGCCCTAGATACACATGTTCCGTGACCACTTCAATTGTCTCGCAGCGGCAGGGGCTGGTGATGACCTTTTGTAAGCAGTCATGTCGATGGGCAACAATGGCGACGTCGTAGTTGGTATCTCTATTTTGAGCCGAACAAATTTTAATATGCATTACCTTCGTTTTCTGTGAGTTTATTACTAATCCAACGTCGTGCGCCCACTTACATAAGGTATCAAAGTTAAATTGCATTGCGCGCTCAGCCGTCGCTACGTTTTTGTCAGCCGTAATTATGCATGTGTCGTCCGCGAACTGGTACACAGAGCCCTCCGTTATAGTGTTGCACATATCATTGACATACAGCAGGTACTCAGTTGGCCCAATAATTGACCCCTGTGCTGTACCTTTTTCAGTTTTGATAGCGTCACTGTAGGTGTTATTGATTTTGACTCGCGTATGTCTGTTAGTGTGATAGTTTTTAAACCATTCAACAAAAGGTACCCTGTATACCATTTCGCTCAAGTTTATCATACAGCGTTTCATAATTAAGCATATCAAAAGCTTTGCTGAAATCAATGAAAACAACGAGCACATGCCTTTTTTCGTGCAGATGCTCGTTGACTTCATTGCTAAACTGACAAAGCAGTTGCGAGGTACTCCGTTTTTTTTGAAATCCAAATTGTTTTATATTTAATTACATTATTTTGATCCAAAAATTTATTTATTTCGTCACCGAGGTATCTCTCCACTACTTTGTCGACGCAGGACAATATTGTTATCGGTCTTTAATTGTTATAGTCCTTATGACTACCTTTTTTATAAATAGGACGTATAATTCCTATTTTAAGTTCATCGGGATATCTAGAAGTGGCAGTGCAGGTATTTATTAAGTGAGTTATAACGGGTGTGATTTTAGTATCATGATTTTTTATGTCCTTGGCTCGAATTCTGTCATATCCCGGACTCTTTTTATCATTTAGTCGTTTTATTATTTTAAGTATGTCGTCACACGATGCTTTTTTAATCCTCATTGCCACCTCCAGATCCCCGGCGAACCCAGAGTGATCAAGGATTTGTGTATCGCAGGATAAGGATATACTATTAACACTATTACGAAACCCTTCCGCAAAATTATTAGTTATCTCATTCACATTAATTTTAAAATTCTTAAGAATAATGTCGTCTATTGAGTTTGTAATTTTGCCGCAGAGCTCGTTCAGTATACTCCAGATTTTCTTGGAGTTTTTAAAATGTCTACTAATTTCCGCTTTGTAGTACATATTTTTAACGTAATTAACATATTTATTTGTTTTATTACGATATTTATTATATAAAAGTCTATTTTCTACATTGTTTGGTCTTTTTTTCCAAATTTTATATAATTTGTCTCTTTGTTTACACATTCTTATTACTTTTTTATTTACCCATTTACATTTTTTTCTATTTCTATTTTTATATTTTAATGTTTGTTTACATTTGTCATATACACCTTGAAATTTGTCTCTAATGAATGTATATATTTTATTCGGGCAATCGTATAAGCGCTTCATCCCAATCGACCTCTTCCAGCTCCTTATCGACTTTGTCGTTGTTTAGTACCTACAGTGATCAGCTGCGAGCCGGCGCGCGCGCCGGCCGCGGCCGCCACTGCACAGCCGGTGATGTAATGATCCGCTATAGTCATGTTTATTACAGCCGTATGCACCGCGTGGCAACCAGTTGCTCTAATAAAAATGTGATCTATGCACGATTTTGTAATAATATCGGCCCTTTTTTCCACTCTAGTGTACTGATTTATGCCACAGTCTAAGCCTAGTTCAGAAAGCATATTTAAGTAAGAGGTTCTACAGCTGTTGTTTTTTTTTAAGTCAATGTTAATGTCTCCTATAAATAGAAGTTTGTTTTTGTTAGAAAATTTTCTTATGGTTGCATATAACTCGTCGATAAAAGCAGTTTTGCATTTATCGGGCGGTCGGTACCCAGCGCATATACAATTTTTTTCTTTACGGTTTATTTCAATGTAACCACATATTGATTCAAAGTATAATGACGGAGTTTGAATGTAGGTAAATGGGATGGTCTTACGCACATACAGAATAACTCCACCGCCCCTACGGGCTTTTCTAAGATTTGTAAACATCATACCCATGTAAATGAAATAATGACTTGCATGTGTCACTTATATTTACTTCTGTTAATACAATTAAATCAATTTCACGAAGACTGTTCATAACGGTGTATTCCAGCTGAGAGAAGTTTAATAACATCGATCTTATATTAACATGAAACGTAGTAATGTATTCGTGTCCTGTTGGAAGTGAACTTAAATAGTCGTTCCAACTATCGAAATTACTTTCTTCAATGATTGAAGTTTTATCCATTATTGAAAATCATAGGTCCAATTGACAGGCTTAAAGTTCGTTATAGTAATTAGAAGAGGTACATACAGGAGGTTATCCGTTTGTTTTAGAAGACGCCGCCCAGTGCTCGATGTCACTCACCGACCTGATCTGATAAGTTTTTCCTTGTTCGTCTTTCTTGATCAGTATACATCCTCTCTTACACCACACGAACTTGAATAGGTTTGACTCCTTCAGCTCTGATTTAGTTTTCCACAGGAGATAGGCGGTTGTGGGAGTCAGTGCCTCTCGCATAAAGATCCTAGCGTCGTCAGGTCTTCCGATATCGCGTCCGGTGAGTGTCATGTTCTTGGAGTTGTCCAACCATTGGTCCCGGCGACCTTCCTGGAGTGTCACCACCACTGTAGAAGCGCCTCTTTTTTGGCTGTCGGGTGCCTTACTTGTTTTTCTGTATGTCCGTATGATGTCCTTCGTATCCTGGTTAATTTTTACGCCAATTTTTTGTACGATCTCCTTTAGGTTTTCTCCGTCGGCCTTCTGTATCCCGCATATCTCAAGGTGATTCCCCATTTGGTTTTGTTCCATAACAGAAACCTTCTGTTCCAGAAGTTCGACTTTGTTTTTTATATTCGTAAACTTATTTTTCAAATCTTTGTTTTCATTTTCTACCCTCTTTGTTTTTTCTTCGTACTGTTCGATGCATTTTTGGTAATCGTCTATTTTATCTGAATAAAACTGTAAGCTACGCCTCAGTTCTTCCTGGATTACCTCTCTTAATTGCCGAGTTAGTTCGTCTTTCATCACCGTCTTGATTTGTATGGTTAATGCCCCCAGATCTCTGAAACACTTTCATTCCTCTGTTGTTCTCGATTGTTGAGGAGGAGCTCTGTAGGGTTCGTAATAAGACCAGGTAGCCAGTAGTAATGAATGTCTATTGAAGATTTGCACTTCCTTTATATACAATTTACACACATGAGACAGATATACTTAAACTATAGCTATTTCACAGAACTCGCATAAAATACATATCAGAAGGTAGATCTAAACGGAGAGATGAAAAAGTACCCTACGCAAACTCATAACATTTATTTGTTTACATTACGTATGCTGCTACAGGACTCCCCTTCAAGCGAAGCGTACTACGGGTTTAATTAGCCTTCCTGACCGAGTTGTCTTTACCCCGGGCGCTGCAGAGTCGGTTGTCGCGTCTTCGTTAAAAAAGTAGGCTGGCTTCAGGCGGTCGATCGACACATTTACTTCTCGCCCGGGTAACTGTAGTCTGAAGACTTTACCATCTCGTTGTATGACGCGGTATGGGCCGTCGTATGGCGGTTTCAGTGCTTTGTGGCCGGTCTCGACGCGTAGAAAAACGCTGCTGCACGATTGCAAGTCTTTATGTACGAATATACTCCGGTTTTTTTTAGAGTGCTCTGCGACTCGGTACTCGCTGATGGTACGATGTAGGTCATCGACGTATCCGTAATCAATCGTCTCGGTGGTTCGGTTCGTGTCGAAAAAATCTCCCGGCAGTCTAACGCCGCAGCCGTAGGTTAGCTGCGCGGCGCTAACGCCGGTGTCGCTCCTTGTAGCCGCTCGCAGTCCCAGTAATACGGTGGGCAATACGTCTAGCCATTTATCGTGTTTATTAATTATACTGGCTGTTATTGCTGATTTTAATGACCTGTGCCATCGCTCGACGATGCCGTTGGACTGAGGGTGATATGGTGTGGTTCTGGTTTTTTCGACACCGAGTAGCTTGGTAAGGGCTGCGAAAAGCTGGCTCTCGAACTGACGTCCTTGATCGGTTGTGAGAGTAGAAGGGCAACCGAATCTTGTAATCCAACACTCATATAATTTTTTTGCTACTGTGTCAGCTGTTATACTGTGTAGTGGTATAGCTTCTGGCCATCGAGTTCTTCGGTCAATCATAGTGAGTAGATATTTATGACCTAGGTGTGACGGCGGTAGCGGTCCCACGATGTCGACGTGTACGTGTTGAAAACGGTCGGCGGGTTGAAATGAGCCGTAGTCGCTACTTGTATGGCGGTGTACTTTTGATTGTTGACACGGTATACATGATCGTGTCCAGGTCGAAACATCTGCGTTCATGGATGGCCAAAAGTATCTTTCTGTCACAAGCTTCCGAGTAGTTCGCACACCTGGGTGGCTGAGATTATGCACGGCGTTGAATGCTATGCGTCGAAAACTTGCAGGCAAATATGGTCGAATGTGCGGCGTAGAGGTCTCGCAGTATATTTTGCAATCAGTGTATGGTAGCGAGACTTTTCTTAAATGCACGTTGTTTTGTTGCATTACTTGCTGAATATCGCTATCCTTCTCTTGCGCGGCCGCCAACTGAGCGTAATCTATAGTGGTGGGGCAGTTGATAGCTTCGATGCGCGAGAGTGAGTCAGCGACGACGTTATCTCTGCCGCTGATATGACGTATGTCGTCGGTGAACTCGCTGATGAATAAAAGTTGGCGGGCTCTTCTCGGTGTCTCATTATTCGATGCAATTTTCTTTAGTGCGAATGTAAGTGGTTGGTGGTCCGTAAAGATTATTAACGATCGTCCTTCAAACATTTTTCTAAAATGTTTTACTGCCATGTAGATCGATAGTAACTCCCGGTCGTAGGTGCTGTAGTTTTGTTGAGCGCTGGAGAATCTCTTTGAGAAGTAGCCTAGTGGAACCCACTTATTATCGATGTACTGTTGCATGACAGCGCCCGCAGAGAAATTCGAGGCGTCACACATAAGTGCTATTGGTGCGTTGTGTGACGGGTGGGCTAACAAAGCTGCATTCTGTAGGCTAACTTTGCATTTAACGAAAGCGTCGTTTGCTTCGTCTGTCCATACAATCGGAGTTTTGTCCTTTTTCTTGGTGTCGTGAAGATAAGCGTTTAATGGCATTTGTATGGCTGCTGCGTGAGGAATTGCATCTCTGTAGAAGTTTAATATTCCGAGGAATCTGCGAAGTGCTTCAATCGTGTTTGGCTTAGGGTAGTTAGTAATAGCTTCAACCTTTTCTTCGGGTGGTTTTATGCCGTGCTGTGTCACCGTGTAGCCTAAGAACTTTACTTCTTCAGCGCCGAGCACACATTTCGGAGGATTTATGGTTATTCCATAGTCATTGAATCTTCTTAAAATTGTGCGTAGATGCTCTGTATGTTCTTCTTCACCTCGCGAACTGATAATGACGTCATCTATAAATGGGTAGCAGAAATCGAGACCTTGTAGTACTTGGTGGATAAATCGTTGGAAAGTTTGTCCTGCGTTTTTCAGCCCTGGACACATTCTGGGAAATTCGAAGAGTCCGAATGGTGTGATAATGGCCGTCTTCTCAATGTGTTCTTCGAGTACAGGTAACTGTTGATAAGCTCTATTTAGGTCGAGCGTGGAGAAAATCTTGCAGCCGTTCAATTGGAAGGTGAAGTCTTTGAGACGCGGGACTGGGTAACGGTCTGGCTTCGTAATTGCGTTTAATCTCCGATAATCTCCGCATACCCGAATATCGCCGTTTTTCTTCGGAACGATGTGCAGTGGACTGGCCCATGGGCTTTTGCTTGGGCGGCACAGGCCCTGCTCGATCATAATGTCGAATTCTTTTTTCACCGTTGCGTAACGATGTGGCGGAATGGGTCGGGCTTTGCAGTGCAGTGGGGGCCCATTCGTCTCAATGTAGTGCTCCACGCAGTGCTTGGGCGTCGCCTTCATTGAGGAAAGTCGAGTGACGTCAGGAAAATCCGCTAGTATGTTATGGTACTTCTGCTGGATATCAATGCTTCTCACAGTTGGCTCTGGATAACTACAGACAGGGGCTTGAACTGCTAGTTTAGTTCGTTTGTCGATCAAGCTTCGACCGGCAACATCTACTAGTAACTTGTGGAAATTTAAAAAATCTGCGCCTATGATGGGTTTCGTAACTGCAGCGATGATGAACTTCCAGCGAAAAGGCCGACGTAGATTTAAGTCCAGTTCCATAACCTTCTCTCCATATGTAGGTATGATGGTGTTGTTCGCTGCGTACAATTTAAACGTTGTCGGTTGTGATTGTACGATTTTCCTTTTTGGAATGACGGAAATGTTCGCCCCGGTGTCAATAAGAAATGAAAATTTAGACTTCTTGTCGGTGATAAAAAGACGGTGTGACTCTCCTGTCACGCTGGATCCCGCCTCGTCCAACGCTGGTTCTAGTTTTCCTTCGATGGAGTAGCGTTTTGTTGAATAAATGTACACGGTTGTGCACATTTAAATGCTTCATGTCCAAATTTCTGATGATAATAACAGTACGACAAATTGCTTGGAGTTACGCTACGGTGTGAGCGGAAACCGCGTTTTTGTGACTGCGACCGGGATCGAATCCACGACCCGCGCCCTCGGCGCCCGGGCTGGCAGTCGCGCTGCGGCGAGCGTCCGCGGCGGGTGTGCGCCTGCGCAGTGACGAGTTGCGTAATTGCTTCCGTCAGCTTGTCAATTTTATCTTCTAATATGCTCTGTCTTGTAGGTACCCTCGGAAGCAGGTAAGGCTCGGAAACGGCGTGAACTTCGTGCTTCGATGAAGATGCAATATCTGGACAGCGCTTTGAGTGGACAGTAGCGATTTCGTGTTGCGCCTGTTGGTCCATCATTTTGTCAGCCATCAGTGCTATTTCGTTTAAACTTGCCGTTTCACTGAGTGCTAATACCGAGCTTATGTTGCTAGGTAGTTGTGACAACCACTTGCTGCGTAGCGTTGCTTCTGATAAATGGTCTCCTGCTAAGTTTTGCATCCTTCTTAGGAGCTGTGATGCTTTAAGATCACCGAGTTCTAGGCCGGCTAAAACCCGTTGGACATTTTTCTGCTCGGATTCTTCGTAAGCGTCGAGTAGCCGCTGCTTGATAGCTTGGTACTTGTTACCATCTGGAGGACGAAGCAACAAATCGTAGATTTCGTCGATGTCTTGCCGTTCTAGCTGGCTCAATACGAGTTCGTATTTAGCTTGATCTCCTTTCTTCTGTGATGCCATGATTGCTTCAAAGTGCGCGAACCACGCTCGAAGTTTGTCACGCCATATCGGTGGAATGCGTAATGCAACCGACACTCCAGATAACTCCGCGCTGCCGTGCACGGGGATCACAGTAGGTGGCACGTTTGCGGCAGGGTCCTGAGGTTGGTTTTGGCTCATCTTGGTCGTCGGGGTCACCAGTGTTGAGGAGGAGCTCTGTAGGGTTCGTAATAAGACCAGGTAGCCAGTAGTAATGAATGTCTATTGAAGATTTGCACTTCCTTTATATACAATTTACACACATGAGACAGATATACTTAAACTATAGCTATTTCACAGAACTCGCATAAAATACATATCAGAAGGTAGATCTAAACGGAGAGATGAAAAAGTACCCTACGCAAACTCATAACATTTATTTGTTTACATTACGTATGCTGCTACATCGATTAACTCCTTAATTTGCACCACGTTTCACTGACGGATTTCACGCCGTAACGTCCTGCTAATTTGTCGGTTCAAAAGTCTGTGGGCCTTATCGTTAAAGTCTCCGGCCAGTATCTTGCGACGTTCTTCCATCAGGGCTCTCACCTCGTCCGATATACAAAGCTTGGTTTTCGGTTTATTCTTGAAGTGTTTTTGTGCTGTGTAAGTTAGAGTAGAAACGAATCTGTCATATTTCCCTTGCAGGTCGTCCTCGAAATGCTGGATAGCGGATCTTTGTAGTGCATTATTCAGCTTCTCCTCCAGCTCTTCGTCTGGTACTCCTGGTATGCACAGATTGCCCAACTTTCTTTTCACCAGTTTTAACCTCTCAAGTTTCGTATTGATCACAACATGTCCACGGACTAACCTATGATCGCTGCCCGTCTGGTATTTATTTAGAACCGATACATCTGTTAGTATATGTTTATTATTCGATATTATGTAGTCAATTTCGGTTCTAGTTCTTCCGTCTGGGCTAGCCCAGGTCCATTTCCGTTTAGCTTTTTTCTGAAAGTATGAATTCATGGCATATAACCGATTTTCTTCCATAAAGTTGGCGAGCAGTTGTCCGCGTGGATTGCGGCTATCGACCCCGCGGGGTCCCACACAATTCTCGTTTTCCCTTCTAGTGCTTAACTTTGCATTAAACAACTCATTATGATCAGATAATGAGCTCGCTTTCCCTGTATCATAGCTTTCGAGATATCGTCGTAAAATTCTTCGATTTCCTCATCTGTGTGGGTGCTTGTTGGAGCGTAAACCTGTATGATTTTAAGGGAATATCTTTTATTTATTCTAAGAGTCATGTAGGCTACTCTTGGCGAAATGCTAGTTAGCTCCGTAATGCGTTTTTCAAGGTGGCGTTTTATAATGAATCCCACTCCTCCGTAAGAGCTGTTCTCCTCACCTCTAAAGTAAAACAAGTTACCAGACTGCATTCGCAGTGTGTCTTCTCCTTTCCGCCTTGTTTCGCATACACCCACGATGTCATAGTTTATATGTCCGAGTTCTTCTTCGAGTTCCTCTTACTTCGCTTGCTGTCTCAGGGTCCGTGTATTGTACGTTGCAATGTTCAGTTTGGTTTGGCAGCCGTATCCCATCCAGATATTCTTAGCACCCCCTGCCCCGCCGTTACCGAAGCCGCTGCCGTGACCCGGGCTAGCGAGGCTGCTGGGGACTAGGGGCCGTGTTACTTTTGTACTATCCATTGGAGGTTATAGCCCTATACCTACCACGTCGGCCACACGTCTTGGCAGGGTTCACACTTTCGAGGAGAATTTAGGTCCTCACGACGGTGATCGCCGTCTCCAGATTTGCTCAGAGTGGTCAGGTTATTTAACGCCGCCTGATACTCGGCGTTGTTTTCGTTTAGCACCACCCGGGGGACACGTGTAGGGTTTTATAAAAAGGTCAACTCCTACGGACGCGAGAACATCATCCCCCACGATGAGGATATTTTACTTTATTTTATTTTTTTATATATCCTTTGTATTTCTCCAAAATTATCTTTTTTCCAGCTTCAACAAAATACGATCAACCATGGGTAATAACGATTATGGTCAAAAAGAGTTACAAACACCAAAAGATAAAATCGGATGGAAAGCTCCCCAAGATGTTCGACCAATGCATCCTCCAACAGCTCCAGCCACTAACCTAAGAATGGTGCGTGATCATGTTGTTGCTGCACCAAATGATACTACTGCTGGTACTACAATTATTAAAAGTTTACCAATAAGACCGAACCTTTTACCGGTAAATTTAACTGTCCCAGCAACTCGAGATGCAGAAACAAAATTTAAGAAGGTTGAAACATATACTTCATCTAACGCAATTATTACGGACGCAAAGGCACCTTTTAATAGGCAATTGGCACCTTTGCAAAGAAATGAACATATCCCCAAAAAATGTGAACCCATCAAAGATACTTATGGAATAGCTGATATTGTCAATTCTGCAAATTCTAAGGAGGTTGGAACCAATATCCCAACTGATATAATCTATACAGCCGCAAAGTCAAATGTAATGCCTTTCCAAGGAGATGACCACATAAACATAAACTACCCCCAAAAAATCGATACAGCTGAAAAGGCAAATGCAATGTCTCACGAAATAGCTCACAGAAAAATAAGTTTTACGAGTTTCAAGGAGGTTGGAATAAATACCTTCAACTGATATAATCGATACCGGCGTCATTTCAAATAACCACATTTCCATAAAACATAAACTTCCCGTGCCTGTTGCACCAACAAAAAAAATTACGGAATATCACATAAACATGTCAGGCGTGTTAATTCAAAGGATGTTGGAACAAATACTTCTACTGATATAATGAATACAATCGCAAAGAACAATGAAAGTATAGCAAAATTGCAAGTTAATTCTGCTAATGAAGTGAAAAGATACTTAAAAACTCTAGTCATTACAAGTACTCAAACGGATAAGATTCCTATAGCTAACGAAAAGGAATTGCAGATATTAGGCATTGTTACGAAGAGTGGCGTAACAAACGATGAATTGGTTGATGCACTGGAAAGCTTCAAAAAGGTAAAGGAGCTTATTAAATATAACGTTACTGAAGTTATAGACTTAGATGGACCGGCTGACGATAATGGTGCCAAGTTGTTAGAATTAGCAAGGTTTCACAGTGAGAAAAATAAAAAAGCCATTTATAAAAATTGTGTTCGTGCATCAACTTCTACAAAATCCGCTCCCACCCCAGTCGATCTTGAACAACAGAAGATCTCGGAAATGCATTGTAAATTAATTAATTCTATGAATTATGAACAACAGAAAAATTGTATTGATTCGGATAGACAAAGTAATAATGAAGAAAATAGTAATAAAAAGAGGACAACAACAGAATTTGGTGATAACTATGACGAAGCTAATATGGATATAGAAATAGATGTTCCAGAAATCCAGAATATTGTGAATCAACCTGCCACAGCAACACCATTACCAAACCCATCACCCCAAAAGCAAAATAAAGAATCAAGCATGCCTCAATTACATTCACCATCCATACAGCAAATAATACGCCAAAATGCGCATCAGGAATACTTGCAGCATACCTATTTTGATGTGGACAGAGTCGCGTGGAAAAGCTTGTATTTAGTATTTCAATTGCAACATACCTTTTCAGTCGGTAACAGAACCATTAATTAAAAACATTGATTAAAAAGTAATATTTATGATAGAGTTATAGAATTATGGCCTATTATTCTGACATTGTCACTCTCTTACAAATGGCCTACCTGTATTAAGAAACCTGTATAAGTAGTTGCATCTTAATGTTTACATTAAAGTATCGATAAATATAATTTTAAAGTATCGATAATACTATGCGAGGCAAAAAAGTAGCGATTACGGAACAATAGACAGGTGTGCAAACGCGTAGAGGAAATTTACCTATCGCGAAAAAAACCTCTGCGGAAAAAACACTATCACGGAGCAACGAGATATTAAATAAAGCTACGAGTAAAAAGGCGAAGAGGAAATTTAACAATCGCGAAAAAAAACTCTGCGGAAAAAACACTATCACGGAGCAACGAGACATTAAATAAAGCTACGAGTAAAGAGGCGAAGAGGAAATTTATCGATCGCGGAAAAATGCGAATCGGAAAAAAACTACAACGAAATAACGCTTTCGCGGAATCCATCTAACAAAGCCCTTTTACCAGTATTCCTGATTAATAAAAGAGTTATTTTGGTATGGGTATGACGAGCTCGAAGTTTGAGGGTTAGCGTTGTAGGAGGACATCATGTGAGGAGCACTGGGCATCACATGAGGTATCTGAGACAGAAACGTCAGGATCCTCGGGTCTCCAGGATAAAGTTGTAATTGCGGTTGCTGAGGACAAAGAACAATTACGACGTAAATAATAGAGATGAAAAATAAATAAAATAGTAATAAATAAGGAAAAGCAAAGCATGTGATAAGTAGTTACATGTAGTTTTCCAGTTTTCTATTGTTATATTTTTTTTGCTAAAATCTGGATTATGTTAATAGAGCAATCTTCTTGTTTAATCATGTCTTAGTGGAAACTGTTGAGGAGTAGGACGCATGTTTTGTTGAAGGTCAAGAAAGTAAGTTTATTATGTACGTTTTACTCTGTTTGTTTTCCAAATAAAAACATAAATCATTATTTTCGACGAATATGTACCCTACCTAAGTAGTTTTTGTTAACTATCCTTACACATAAGTGGACGGTTTTTTTTAAATCAAAAATTTCAACATTTATTCAATTATTCAACTCGCATAACTTTAAAATAGAGTGCAACATAAAACATTTACGGGTATAAAATGAATGTCTTTCATTCTTGTTGTAGGTTCGAATCGAGAGAAAACTAAAGCTATGGCTTAATTAAACTTACTTGTGTTGAATTTATCAGTTGAGGAACTTGTGAGTAGACTGGGTCCTGGTAGCCGTTACTTGCCGATTCGTATTGATAGTGCTGCTGCGGCAAAGCTGTCTCTTGCTGATCTCTTATTCGAATCATGCGGTCTAACGGATGCTGTAGTTGCTCTAGCGATTCTTGGAATTCGGCTGTTGAATCTGTGGAATTATTGAATACGCCTCCCCAATCTGTGGACTTTTTGAATGCAGCTGTTGAAACTGTGGACTTTTTGAATACAGCTCCCAAATCTGTGGAGTTTTTGAATGCGGCTGTTGAGTCTGTGGATTTTTCAACTGCTGGGTCAGATCTTCCTGCAGTTGCTCTGGATTTGCACGCATGCGTCTTTGCTTTAGTTCTTGTAAATATTGCTGCTGCTGCATCTTTTGATGCTGCAAGTATTCCTGATGCGCATTTTGGCGTATTATTTGCTGTATGGATGGTGAATGTAATTGAGGCATGCTTGATTCTTTATTTTGCTTTTGGGGTGATGGGTTTGGTAATGGTGTTGCTGTGGCAGGTTGATTCACAATATTCTGGGTTTCTGGAACATCTTTTTCTATATCCATATTAGCTTCGTCATAGTTATCACCAAATTCTGTTGTTGTCCTCTTTTTATTACTATTTTCTTCATTATTACTTTGTCTATCCGAATCAATACAATTTTTCTGTTGTTCATAATTCATAGAATTAATTAATTTACAATGCATTTCCGAGATCTTCTGTTGTTCAAGATCGACTGGGGTGGGAGCGGATTTTGTAGAAGTTGATGCACGAACACAATTTTTATAAATGGCTTTTTTATTTTTCTCCCTGTGAAACCTTGCTAATTCTAATAACTTGGCACCATTATCGTCAGCCGGTCCATCTAAGTCTATAACTTCAGTAACGTTATATTTACTAAGCTCCTTTACCTTTTTGAAGCTTTCCAGTGCATCAACCAATTCATCGTTTGTTACGTCACTCTTCGTAACAATGCCTAATATCTGCAATTCCTTTTCGTTAGCTATAGGAATCTTATTCGTTTGAGTACTTGTAATAACTAGAATTTTTAAGTACCTTTTCACTTCATTAGCAGAATTAACTTGCAATTTTGCTATACTTTCATTGTTCTTTGCGATTGTATTCATTATATCAGTAGAAGTATTTGTTCCAACATCCTTTGAATTAACACGCCTGACATGTTTATGTGATATTCCGTAATTTTTTTTGTTGGTGCAACAGGCACGGGAAGTTTATGTTTTATGGAAATGTGGTTATTTGAAATGACGCCGGTATCGATTATTATATCAGTTGAAGGTATTTATTCCAACCTCCTTGAAACTCGTAAAACTTATTTTTCTGTGAGCTATTTCGTGAGACATTGCATTTGCCTTTTCAGCTGTATCGATTTTTTGGGGGTAGTTTATGTTTATGTGGTCATCTCCTTGGAAAGGCATTACATTTGACTTTGCGGCTGTATAGATTATATCAGTTGGGATATTGGTTCCAACCTCCTTAGAATTTGCAGAATTGACAATATCAGCTATTCCATAAGTATCTTTGATGGGTTCACATTTTTTGGGGATATGTTCATTTCTTTGCAAAGGTGCCAATTGCCTATTAAAAGGTGCCTTTGCGTCCGTAATAATTGCGTTAGATGAAGTATATGTTTCAACCTTCTTAAATTTTGTTTCTGCATCTCGAGTTGCTGGGACAGTTAAATTTACCGGTAAAAGGTTCGGTTTTATTGGTAAACTTTTAATAATTGTAGTACCAGCAGTAGTATCATTTGGTGCGGCAACAACATGATCACGCACCATTCTTAGGTTAGTGGCTGGAGCTGTTGGAGGATGCATTGGTCGAACATCTTGGGGAGCTTTCCATCCGATTTTATCTTTTGGTGTTTGTAACTCTTTTTGACCATAATCGTTATTACCCATGGTTGATCGTATTTTGTTGAAGCTAGAAAAAAAATAATATTGGAGAATTACAAAGGATATATAAAAAAAAAAATTAAAGTGAAATATCCTCATCATCATTCACTTATAAGCTATGCTCTACAACAAATCAATATCAAGTTGAGATTGTTATCTCAACTTGATAATTTGTATTTTTTAATGAAAAGCACTTTCGGTGAAAATACTATTAGAGCTGACAGTTGGTTACTAAATAATAAATAACTGGATTTATTAGATCACAAATGTTTTTTTTTTTTTTTTTTTTTTTTATGTCATAGAGAAGACAAACGAGCACACAGGCCACCCGATGGTAAGCGGAAACTGTGACCCATAGACATTCGCATTCACAAGACTGCAATGCAATCTTAAGACTACAAATGCGTTGCCAACCCTGAGGACTAAGATGAAATGCCTCTATGCTAGTCATTACACCGGCTGTCTTATCCCCAAACCGGAACACAACAATGCGAACACTGCTGTTTGGCGGTAGGTTAATGGATAAGATGGTGGTAGCGATCCGGACGGACCCTGCACAAGGTCCTACCACCCGCAAATGTGTTGTCAGCCCTGAATACTAAGATGAAATTATTGTAATTTTGCTGGTTGTCTTGAAACACAACAAAATGAATACCGTCCCTGAGGCCCTGAAAAGACGGTATATTTTCAAATTGTAGCATTACTTTTTTAAGTCATAATTATCGCAACTCATAATGCATATTTTTAAAAATATTCTGTTGAAGCGTAGGGTGAGTAGGTTGAAATGACCACTCAAGAGTCTCGGAGAATACTGTATACTGAATGCTTTATTCGAATAATGTTCTGCTTATATACTATGGTTTCTAGTCATTATCTAGGCTTAGGGTTAATAGTGTGGAACTTGCGATAATGCATCGTAAGCAGAATTATAAATAAATGTCAAGGTGTAAACTTGCAATTTTATATGAACTTTGGCGCACCCTAGTACTATTATAAATATAAACCGGTAATTAATCGCTTAAAAACATATAAAAATATATTGAGGCTACTCGTGACCGCGCTCATTACAACACGATTGAAAGGTTGAGGTGTATATAATATGTTTACGCGGTTAAGTCCCGTTTTAGATTTACAGGTTAGGTTAGGTTAGACTTGTGTCTACCAAGAAAAGTCATGGGGTGAAACATAACTTTCGATTAAATAAAAGCTCGTAGCATAATTATATGTTTTTTGAAAGTTGTTCCGATAAGATAATATATACATACGAGTACATACCGTCACGCCTGTAATCCCAGAGTGGGATAGGCAGAACTACTGAACTGTCTACAACTTTAAAAAGTTCTTGATAGTTCTGTAACCACATTAAAATAATATACAGTTAAAGATAAACCATTGCTTTAGCCGAAAGCACTTAAGAAACAATTTACCAATACTTGTCGCGTGGCGCACGAATCTAAATAACTTAAAACATTTTTATCCGCACACAGAAAAAATGCCTCATTTAATAAACAACACAAATTAGGAAAAATACGTCAGTATTTTAACAAAGAAGACAGTGATCCCAGCGCTAAAGCGATATTTTCCAGACAACCTTTAAAAGAAAAAACAGTGCACAACTACAAAGATATTAAAAACAATAGGCGAAATAAACAAAACAAAAAAACAGGGTTGGCAATTTAAAAATACGTTTCTGGTAAATAAATGTTTATAAAACATCACCTTATTATTTAACTGTTCCCAATAATATTTTGTATTCCAAATAGTAATTTTGACTAAGGACACCTTTTAGGAAAAATGCATATAGCTCTTTACACCGGTACAGTTACGAAAAAATAGGCGAACATTATTTTCGTATGTAATTTTCAAAATATAATCTGTACTTCATTTATTATTAAAAAAAACTACCACAACTATAATTTTGCGTTATTTTAAAGTAGAAAGATTAAAAAGTGACGTTTTGAAGATTGAAATTTACATAAAATACAGTTATCACCTAATAATTACCACAAAACGATAACTTTTTTCCGTTGAAAATGTATTCCTTTTGTAAAGTACCCAACAATAATTAACAAAACATGGTAACTTAATCTAGCTCAAGTTCAACTAACTTTTTTATAATTATTGTATGCTTATATGAGTACGAACTATTTCTTAACGACGGTGTCTACCAACTGTTTTTTATTTTAATTTAATAATTAATAAGTCGCATAGCGAATCGCAACAGTTTAATGTGATATATACAGTGTCTCTTATTTAATTGGGACAGTATAAAGAAATATGAAACCGTAGGAGATACAAGGGAACTTCTGTACTGACAACTTTTTATCTCCATACAGTGAAATGATTTTTACAATACTCTATGTTGAACTAAACAAAAAAAACATTGAAATTTACAGAAATAAATATTAAGCTTACATGAAACGGAGTCGAACTTCAGTACAAATAATTTAATAAATTTTATTATTTTTATAAGCAACTCACACTTGGTCAAAAATGTACAATAACAAAATATTAATATTGAAACGAAATGTTTTTGTATTTCTTATTAATTTTACTTACTGTTTTATGGGCAGGGACACGGGAACACTCGGCTTTTGTTTTTCAAAAGTAGTAAGTAGTATCAACCCTAACGACGCAAAATACACCTTAAATCTGCGCGGCGAGAGTCTGTATTATTTCGCCCGTCATGAGTTTTACTGACTCCGCCCACCTCCCAGGGCTGGCACTTACTTGTACTTTTACTTTTCCGTGGCAGGTCTAAGAAAACCAATTGAATTTATAATAATTTGTAGTTTTCTTATGTAGTTCTTACTTAAATGACGAGAAAAAATAGTTCATGCCTGGAGGGCTAGCAAAAGTTGTCCGCGACTTGTTTGTTGTTTGCTCCGATCTCCCTTTCTATCTAAGTACCTAATAAGACGTAGTTTACTAGTATTAAACTTCAAAATACATGTTAAATTAATTATTTATTTTTTTGCATTTTGCTGTTATGTGATAAATGCCTATTTTTTAGTTTTATTGAATCCCGACTGTGCATACTGTTGCACACCTGTAACTGGTACTAACTATTGAACTTTTTTCTTTATACATAAATACCTTTTGTATTTGTATTTGTTTGTACAACTATTGGTGTGTCTAATTGAATAAATAAATAAATAAATAAAACAAACAAATCAAGTCTGTAACGATAGAGACGCACTGAGCGACAAGCGAGAAAATACAACTTGTGCTACCAGTACTAGTAGTCTAGGAGCTGACGCACGTTTTCGACAAAAAATAACCATTTATTGTAAGGACTTTGAAGTTTCATTTTGTAAAAGTTGCAATAATTTTTTTTTGTTGTTAACATACTATAATATCTTCGATTTAAACCTTAAAACTTTTTGTTTGTTATAAACTCAAGCACTATCGTTACCTATACACTCCGTTACTTAGAAAAGCTGCCATTTGTTTGTGTGTTGTGTTTACCTAATAACTAGCACGGCGGCGCGCGTCGAGACGAGCACTCGCGTGACACTCAACCGATTCGCCCCTTGCAAGGGGCAGCACATTTTGTAGGCGATTGCGCGGAGTGTCACCGGCCTGGCTCTAGGCTTGTACTATGGGTACTAGACAACGATATAAATACTTATATAGAGAAATATATACTTAAATACATAGAGAACATCCATGACTCAGGAACAAATATTTTGCGCTTATCACACAAATATCTGCCCTTAACGGGATTTGAACCCAGGACCTCTAGCTTTGTAGGCAGGCTCACTACCAACTAGGCTATCGCATCGTGAAACATTATGCTACAATTGTTTTTTTCTTTTTCTAAATTCCTTTTCTTTATTGTTTAATTTTGTTTTCTGTGTTGCCATTCTTTGTTAATGTTCAATTTAATCTGTGTTTTATTTTTTTCTTGTGATCGTCGAATAAATATTTCTATTTTTTCTATTTATCTGTAATTGTGACATTTACATCTGACAGAAAGTGACAAAGCATGGCATAAACTATTCCAAGCTTATTCCACGTTTATAAGTATGGGCGTATGAAGTTAAAAAATAACACTTACGCATATAATTTTACTCTCACCATCATTTTGCTGTCCTTGGTAGCTACCTCGATCATGTCCACCAGCTTTTTGGGAATGTTAAAGTTCCTAAGTATCGTGTACAGGGTGCCTCGGTCGATGCTGTCATAAGCTTTCCTGAAGTTTACAAATAGCACGTGAACGCTTTGGGCGTATTCCCACATTTTCTTTATAGTTTGCGGTGATCACAGGACTGAAACAAGGCGACGCCCTATCTCCTATGCTCTTTAATTTAGTTCTAGAGTACGCTCTTAGAAAAGTGCTTGCACTAGACGTAGGAGTACAATTGAATGGAAGGCATAAGGTAGTGGGGTATGCAGACGATCTAGCCTTGCTCGGGGAAACCAAAGTAGAAGTTACCGAATCAGCAGCAGTCCTGGAAGCGGAAGCTGAAAAGGTGGGCCTAAGTATCAACTACGACAAGTCCGAGTACTTCCACATGAAGCGCTATAATATAACACGTGCTAGACGAGAAGACCTTCATGTTGGAGATACCGTATACAAAGGCGTGCAAAAATTCAAATATTTAGGCTGCACAGTCACCGATACCAATACACGGAAGGAAGAGATAGACATCCGAATACAGAATGCCTTACGCTGCACAGCGGCCCTTCACAATGTACTAGTGTCCAAACTCCTAAGCAGAAGAACCAAAATCCGAATTTATAAGACGGTCATAAGGCCGATTCTCACTTATGAGTGTGAGACTTGGACGCTGACACAAGAAGAAGAGCACAAGCTTTTGGTAGCCGAGAGAAAGGTGCTCCGTAAAATATTGGGACCGGTGAAGAGAGAAGACGGAAGCTTCAGAGTCCGGAAGAACGCCGAAATAGAAGACCTGGTGGCCGAGCCCAACATTATTGGCGAAACTAAAGCTCACCGCCTGCGATGGCTCGGCCATGTCCAGAGAATGGGTGAAGATCGCGGAGCCAAAAGAGCGTACCTGGGCCAACCAGTGGGACGACGACCGGTCGCCCGGCCTAGGTACCGCTGGAGCGATGCCGTGGAGTCGGATCTGCGTGATCTTCAAGCCGTCAACTGGCTAGAGACGGTGCAGGACCGGGACAAGTGGCGCAATCTCGTGTCGGAGGCCAAGACTCACTTTGGGTCCCTGAGCCGCATCAGTAAGTAAGTAAGTATATAATTTTAACTGTAGCTAATTCCTGCCGTCAGCGTAGAATTAATTTATCGCTACTCGCGGAAATAGTACCCTAGGCCCTTCCTCTCAACGCACACATGCATATGCGTGTTGTAAATGTACCTAGGTACAACATTAAAGGTAAGCGTCCACATGTCGGTATCGTACGCATCGGACGCATCGCACGCAACGGATCGTAGTATTATTTGTATAGAAACTCATATAAGTGCGTCCACCTGTCCGCATCGTGCGCACCGGACATCGGCAATGCCGACACCGTTGCTCCGAGAGGCAACTTTTGCGATGCGTGCCGATGACGTCATACGGAATGCCGATCAGTGGACGCACCCCGCGCGCTCGCTCTGCAAGGGGTTCTTGAAAAAATAATTGGAGGTGAAACTGGGCATGGGTTGGCAACACTGTCTGCATCGTCGGCCATTTGCATTTTAAGCGTTTGACGTGTCAACACGCGTGATTTTTGCAGGATGGACGCGTCAAGACTAATCGCAATTGTGCAAGAGTACGAAGAAAAGAAGGGACAATATCTGGGAGGAAATTGGGAACAGGTTAAAACAAAATGGTAAGTTTATAAACTTTTATTTAATTACTTATACAACTCGCCTTCCAGCCCGAATTCTCCTCAATTGCCAATCTACCGACCCTGCTTCTAAGTTAAAATAATTTTTGAAGCTGTCCCTGACTGCTAAAGCATCTGTGCGTGATTTACCACCTAAATTCCTTAGATTTTGCAGTCCTCTCATAGATGTGTTATTATCGTTTTCTGTCCAGTGGCATGTGTCATTTCTTAGAAAGTTGTGCAAACAGCATGTAGCCATTACAACAGTTACAATGTGCTCTTCGTGCATAGACAATCTTCGTTCGAAAATTCTAAATTTTCTTGCCAATATTCCAAATGTATTTTCCACAGTATTCCTCGCACGACTGAGCCGATTGTTAAACACTTTTTTTTCTTCATTTCTTTGGGCATCGTCTCGAGAGTATGGTCGCATTAAATACGTGCACAGTGGAAAAGCTTCGTCACCGATGATGACATGAGGTAGTGCTTCAGTGCCTCCTGGTGGTATTTTTCGTGGAGGTATGTTTAGAGTGCCATCCTGTAAACCTTTGCCTAAACTCGAATTTCTTAAAATACTAGCATCAGAGTTCTTACCAAAAGCACCGACATCTACGACGATGAATTTTTTATCTGCGTCGACTAAGGCTAGCAGTACCAAACTAAAGTGTTTTTTATAACAAAAGTAATTTGAACCACTGTGCGGTGGAGCTTGAATAAGCACGTGTTTACCATCAATGGCAGCGATTGCGTTGGCAAAATTCCATTTCTCGTAAAAACCTTTTTCTGATTTAATCCACGTATCTTCAGAAGGTTTTGGCATCACTATGGGCTGTAGGACTTCAATAATGGCTTCGCAAGTCGAATACACAATTCTTCGCACTGTACGTTCGCCAATCCTGAAGGAAAATGCCAGTGATCGAAAAGAATTCCCAGTGGCTAAGTACCTGAAATAAATGATTTTATTTTTATTGTTACAGGCAATGTATGCAAGGAGCGATGGACCAGAATCAGAGACAACCATAGGAAGGCTTTGAATTTGCGTAAGACCAAAAGCGGCCAAGCAGCATCGAAACTAAAACCTCCCAAATTCTTCCAAGAACTTTCTTTCCTAGTACCATACCTAAACGATGAGGAAGAACGGCGGTCAAGCCTATCGCCTAGAATTGTCAACAATAACGACGAAACACAGGTTGAAGCACCGTCTGATTCTAGTAATCTAGATACAAGCGATGCAGGAAGTCAACAATCCATGGAATCCGTTCGAACTGTCGGTAGGAAATCAACTTACGCAGCTTCACAAACTTCACAAGGTTCAACTGCAGCCAACGTTCTACAACAATACTTAGCAAGAACGGAACAAAACAGAAATCTGAGTGATCCTCTACTGGATTTTTTCATCAATATGGCTAAAACAGTAAAGACTTTTCCTTTACAAGACCAAATTCAAATTAAATCTCAATTGTTTCAAATGGTTAACAACGTGGAGATGAGGCTTGCGACAACTCCAATCAATCCTGAATATCGTGATTCTAATCTTATGGCATCTGGTTCAAATGAAAGAGAGAGAGTGAGAATTATTTCAAATGTAATGGCTCCGGCACCTACTCGTTCAAATACAACGATGTTTTTGCCTGCTATGAACAAAATCACAACCATCAACCAACCAACCAATAATACTCCATATATGATGTCTCCTCCTCCTCCTCCTCCTCAACCTGCCATGAACGAAACTATGTTTTCTCGTTCATCTACACCTTACGAAATGCCGCCTTCACCCATTGATGAAACGATGTCTTCACGTGCGATTACGGAACGTTTACATGCAGTGGATAATACGCAGATTCTCAGCCAATATTTACAATTTAATAAGTAATAATGCATCGGATGTTTGTCAATAAATACCTTAAACACACAGCAAGCCTTTCTTCTGATCCTATAGCCTCCCTGTATGTAGTATTCTGTCTTAGTAAATGTGGTTTCAGGATGTCAACAAGATAATTGAATTTATCTTGCGACATGCGAAAATATTGGAAGAACTTTGTGTCATCATTTAACAAATCAGGAAAGAGGGTGTGATATTCTCCATGTTCCCATCTCTTCTTGAATGTGTTGTGTATCCAGATACTATGTTTTCTTTTTTTAGCTTTTTTTTCTAATTCTTCCTCTTCTGCTAACAAACAAGCTACAACGACAAATTGTTCTTCATCGCTTTCCTCCATTCTCACAGAGTCCACACGTGCGCTCACTACGAAAATCCGAATGAACTGGCATCGTCAATCCGTATGCTGGTACTCACCGTCGGTAATCCGTACGCTGCCAATACAGTGGACGCACTGTGAAAAATTTATCCGTTTGATGCGATGCGTCCGATGCTTACGATACCGACATGTGGACGCTTACCTTAAATACACGCCATGCAACAATGTTTGCAACATTGCAAAATCGATCTTCGTCGTCAAAATATCAGGAGTTCGCAAAGTACGAGTGAGAAGTATCTAAAATAAATAATTAAATAAAAGTAACCTCGCCTACAAAGTCATAATTGACGAACGTCATTGAAACATAATTTAAAAAAATAATAAAAGAAATGGTCCATAAATATCTTCATTTAAGTAATCATAAGAATTATAGTCAATTTGTAAACAAATAAAATCTACATGACAATAGCTGCTATCGCAAGTAGGTATCACCTAGCTATCTAAATTGTACAGTCACCACCCGCGAATGTTACGCCACTTGCCACTCTTCTTAATTTAGCCGTGTACTACACTCGGGTAATATGTCAAGTCGGCTGTCAACCCAAAATGCATTACAGGGTTAAATTAAGAAGAGTGGCAAGTGGCGTAACCTTCGCGGGTGGTGACTGTACTAATGGTAAATATTGGAGCAGTTTTATATTATTACGTTCTATAGGGTGGAAAGATAAGTCGGGCTCTGGAGGGAAACTACCTTTAATCTTTAAGTTGTCAGTTGCAAAGAGCGCACGTCAGCGCAACTGAAGAACACGTGCAACTAGACCGCGACTTTTAAAGAAAATTTATGAAAAAAAAATGGTGTTGTAACAAGACAAGTAGTAACGCATCAAAACACCAGTGGTTGCACCGCACACTAAGACCATCTGTGACATCACGTTGCACCAACGCACACATGCACACAGCCGCAGGGTATAAAACCAGCACCCGGCGAGATCAGGATTCATTCAATCGCTAGACGGCAACGAGTGCGATAGCCACGCGGTCCACTCGAAGCCTAAAGTACTTGCCCTGTGCGATAGCCCCGCGGTCCTCAGGTGTCAAGGTAGCTAGGACGGATAGGAGGTGCGATAGCCACGCGGTCCACCTCACGATCCTGAAAATAATGTATGAAAGTTGCCACAATAAAAATACATCAAGACATTGGGCTTTTACTCAACTAGCAACCCTACATCTGGCGCCCAACGTAAAATAGCCAACACCTTGTAACAATTAATGTGGAAACTACCCTCAATAAAAATAATCAACAAGATGGCGGTAACATTGACAGATGAACAGTTTGCACAATTGATCCAATCATTGTCGATTATCAACTGTGAAACGGAAGAATTTAAGTTCCTGTTCCGCACGCTTTTCTGGAGAAAGAGATTACGACACCGTCAATGAATTCATCACTGCAATATCGATATTCAAAAAAATTGAACAAATATCGGACGAAGACGCAATAGAAAGCCTACCACTACTACTAAAAGGTACTGCCTCATCTTGGTGGCAAGGCGTGAAAACTGAAGCGAAGTCGTGGCAAGCAGCAATCAAATTAGTAAAAATAACATTCGCACCACAGAAGCAACCTCACGAAATTTACATACAAATTTTTGCTACTACCTAGAAACATACGCCGATAGACGAATTCATTCGAGAGAAAAGAGCTCTCTTGGCACAGTTACCGGCCAAGCGACACAAGGAAGAGGAGCAGATAGATCTAATCTACGGTCTACTTAATATAAAAATCAAGAAAGACCTTCCCCGCAAGGATATAAAAACCTTTGCACAGCTACTGGAAAAAGGTCGTTACTTTGAAGATTTAGAGAAAACGTCCAGTATCGACCCCATTTTGGCAGAACGACCAAAAACAAAGCGTTGTACCCATTGCGAGAAAAAAGGACACACCATTGAAGAGTGTCGCAAACGCAATGCAGAGCAACAGCTATCTACGTCACTGACAAAATAAATAAATTGTTTCGGATGCGGTGCTCCAGGAACCTATCGCGCCAACTGCAGCAACTGCAAAAACAAGAAAACCCCGCCAAGACCTGTCCAATTCTACTCTATAGAGACAATGGTAGAAAACGACACGAAGATCCCAACCATAGAGATACAGATAGAGGGAAAAACAGGCTACGCCTATGTTGATACAGCTGCACGCACCAGTATTGCTGGAAAAACACTATACGACATTCTTGTTCAAAGTGGAACAATGTTCACTGAAAGGTCCGCCGAAATTAAATAAGCAGATGGAAGCCTTAAAAACCGCTTATTGAAAACGGCAAAAATTACGATTATTATCGGAAATCGAGAGCTGCCACTTACCATAACAGCAATACCGGAAGCAAACAACAACCGTATACTCTCTTGGGCATTGACTTTTTGGAAACTTCAGGAATAGTCTTAAACCTGCCACAGAGAGCCTGGCATTTTCTGGACAATCCTAACAATAATTTCAATTTCATTCAAGTGGGGTATTTTAAAACAACCCCGACCCGTAAAAGATCACTCCAATTCACAGAAGACAAAGAAGAAGAAGAAGAAGAGCCCCTATCCGACTTTATGAAATGGGCTAGAGAACTTCATCAAATCTCCCCGCTACCCGTTACGCCATCTCCGGAGAAAAAACCCAGGTGGCAACTACACAAGATGGACACCCCTCCGCGTCCAGTACGTCCAAGAGAACCACGATCGGAAACCGATCCCAAACCAGAAGATCCTCGTATAGACTATTTACCAATAAACCCAGTCCAATTGTATTCAATTGATTTTGAAGAACAGTTCAAAGATGAGAAGTTGAAAACCATAATTAGAGCACTAGAATGTATGGATAATCTTGAAGATCAAGCAGAATGGACAAAAAAAGGATATTTGTTACATAGAGGAGTACTCTACAGATTGACTTTAGATCAAGATGACGATGACGCTAGATTAGTAATCCCACAACAAGAGAAACAAAATATCCTGAAAGCTCACCATGATATCCCTACTGCTGGGCATATGGGCATCGAACGAACTGTACAAAGAATTTCGAATAAATATTTTTGGAAAGGTTTAAGGAAAGACGTAGTCAAATATGTAAGTACTTGCAATGAGTGTCAAAAATACAAACCCTCAAATCAAAACCAGCAAGACTATATCAATCAACCAGTAACAATCAACGTTTTGAAGTACTATCCATTGATCTATTTGGACCACTACCAAGACCCAACACAGGGGAAAAATGGATATTTATTGTCGAAGACACTGCCTCGAAAAGGGTCGAGCTGTACGCCCTTAAAGAAGCAACAGCAGAAACGTGTGCAATCACACTATTGAACGAAGTTTTACTACGATACGGACTTCCAAGGAAAATAACAAGTGACAACGGACCACAGTTCATCTCTGCAGTGATGCAAAAACTTACATACTGCCTTCAAATCCAACAAATTTTTACACCAGCGTACCATCCAGAACCAAATATTGATGAAAGGAAGAATAGAGATATGAAGACCCAAATTGCAATTATGGTAAAAGATAAACATAATGCTTGGCCTTCAGCATTACCCTCCATAAGATTCGCAATGAACACAAGTACATGTCAAAGCACGGGCATAGTTTTGTTACGTGGTCTTTTTTATAATTTTATTTCTACGTTTAAAAGCACGTTAGAGTTTTCGGAACGTCCGTATAAAAATTGTTGATTCATATCATCAAAATCAGTCTGTTTTAAAAATGTCAAAAAAAATCATTTACTTGAAATACAGAGAAGAACGGGACTACGCGAAATACTTAAAGGAATTTAAGAAAAACACCTGGCATACCAAGAAAGTTCCAAGGGTCCAACTTGAACGAGTCGATTTGAACGCGTTGATACTACGAGTACTTACTACTTTTGAAAAACAAAAGCCGAGTGTTCCCGTGTCCCTGCCCATAAAACAGTAAGTAAAATTAATAAGAAATACAAAAACATTTCGTTTCAATATTAATATTTTGTTATTGTACATTTTTGGCCAAGTTTGAGTTGCTTATAAAAATAATAAAATTTATTAAATTATTTGTACTGAAGTTCGACTCCGTTTCATGTAAGCTTAATATTTATTTCTGTAAATTTCAATGTTTTTTTTGTTTAGTTCAACATAGAGTATTGTAAAAATCATTTCACTGTATGGAGATAAAAAGTTGTCAGTACAGAAGTTCCCTTGTATCTCCTACGGTTTCATATTTCTTTATACTGTCCCAATTAAAAAAGAGACACTGTATATATCACATTAAACTGTTGCGATTCGCTATGCGACTTATTAATTATTAAATTAAAATAAAACACAGTTGGTAGACACCGTCGTTAAGAAATAGTTCGTACTCATATAAGCATACAATAATTATAAAAAAGTTAGTTGAACTTGAGCTAGATTAAATTACCATGTTTTGTTAATTATTGTTGGGTACTTTACAAAAGGAATACATTTTCAACGGAAAAAAGTTATCGTTTTGTGGTAATTATTAGGTGCTAACTGTATTTTATGTAATTTTTTTTCATATAAAATTACTAAATTGCTAATGTTTACTGCTGAACTGGAACGTCACCGTAAATGACAGTCCTGAGCTTTGACGTCTGTCAAGGCCTGTCACTCATGGAAAAGCAGTTACGATGGCCGGGGATACAAACTTACTTGAAAAAGTAAATCGGAGTCGATCGGAGGATTTCCGTCCTCCAACATGGGGGTTACGTCGATAGTTTATGAGCTGCTTTATCAGCCTTAGGCGGGTTGACGTCGGTTTCTGGGACACCCCGTATACAGGGCTATTTATAAAATACTAATAACCTCTCAGGGTTAAATTATTTACATCATAAACAACAACTTTAGATCGAAGACTAATTCCAAACGTAAAAAATTACTTTCAAGTTTTTGTTGTACGGTCACGGTCAAAGTTGCATGGACACCTCTAAGGCGATAACCCTCTGAACACTTGCGCCCACGTTCTCAAACATTAAACTAGATGGCGGTGTTGACTAAACCAATTCATTTGTCTTTATTACAACTTCCTAAGATCGATCGATTTTTCGTCCACCCACTTAGACGAAGTAATGGCTTAGTGGGTTTACGTCTGACTATTACACGTTGGATCCACATAGACCGAAGTTCGAATCTCTTCGGGATGTCCTTTTTTCTTTTTGTATTTTTTTTTTAAAGACAAGGAATATATGCAACTGAATCTTTGTAAAGAATCTACTCTACCTAAAACGAATCCAAAAGTTTTTCAATCTAATAAAACAGCTTATGAGCCGAAAGCCAAAACAGATATTACACAACCAGTGTTTATTAAAAAAACAACTCAATCAAAAAGAAACACAGACACCTCAAGACCAACAGATAAAAAACAACCCACTCATTCAAGATCTGACGAAACAATTCAAACAAATATCAGCAAATATTATATATAATATTAGAATAGTGCCACTCCGTATCTTTCCGTGGATGTCGTAAAAGCCGACTAAGGTAATAAAGGCGTGTAGTATTGTTAGGCGATGGGCTTGCAACCTGTCACTAATACACTGGTAAACATCTTCGCCTAAGTGTGCAAAATGTGGTTACAGAATCATCAAAAAGTTTTTGATTTGTTAGATGGATTCCGCGAAAGCGTTATTTCGTTGTAGTTTTTTTCCGATTCGCATTCCACAGTTATTGACGTCTTTGGGTATGACATTGTCTGGTGGTTTTCTGCCATACGTCGCTGCTTCGCGGGACTCATCAACTGCGTTAATTGTGTACGTTCGATGAAAATTTTCATTTTCAATTCTCATTTTGTCATTGTATGCGTCTACTTGCCTAACCGTAGGATAAATACGAACGGCGACTCCATCCGCAAATTCACCAGTTGCAGGCTCGTGTCGCCGCTCACACAGTAACTGCAGTCGTTAACTCGCCTACCCTTGAGCTGTTTAGTAAATCAATAAATTTGGTCTGACATTTATTGACAGTTTGCAAAAAGAGAACAGATACCACAAGTTAACCTCGGCTGAGAACCAAGGTGGCTGCACAAAACACCAGTGCCCTTTCACAGCAGAAAGCTAAAGTATATCACCGAAGAGTAAAATGTTAACCGCCGAATAACTGATCGTTACTCTTGTACTCTTGGAGACGTAGATGAATAATTATTCGTTAGTTTTCGTACGAGACCATTGAAATTTCGTCTATTATGAGCCAATTTATGCATCGTCATTTACGTCTTCATGTGACCATTATAGTTAATGTCCTCGAGGACGGTGACAACTACATCTTGCCTATTATTCGTAATTGTTGTTTTGAGGTCTGTCACGGCACGATACTCCGGGTTGACTTCACCAGCCGCAGGATGACGTCTGGCAGCGATGCAGTCGTTGCAGTATTTATCTTCAATTATTAGGCGTACTTTTTCGAGTCAAATCGGAGGAATACTGGAAAAGGGCCGAATCTTAAGTACCCGAAACCGACGTGCGTGCATGACTCGATGTATAAATGTGGAAAAAGCGAAAGAAATTTGTCAAGATCGTAGCAAATGGAAAGAAGTGGTCTCTGCCTACCCTTCTGGGAAACAGGCGTGTTACGAACTAGACTGTACAAAAACTGTTACGTTAAAGAGATTTTTGATTATGTCCAACCACAGCAAACAGACCTGGAGATGTGGTAAATGTATTACTCTTGCACCAATGACCTTGCATTCGACACCGTCCACATCAAAACAAAAATTGATTGTACCTAAAAGTCCACAGGCAACAAGCAATGTGACGATTAGGAGGCGAAAAGCAATACAAGAAAAATGCAACAGCTTATCGCCTGAGATTCGAGCCAGTAGCCCAATAGGGAGTATCTCGTTCTATAGCTCAACAGAGTCGACCCCTAAAGATAAAGAAAATAATACAAGTGCTCGCAGCTTACCGGACTATACTGAAAGTACACAAATTCTCGAACTTAGGGATGAAATTACAATCCTTACGACACAACTTAGTACTGCCCATATAGAAATTGATAATCTTAATACAGAAGTAAGAAGATTGACAAAGGGTTACTCAGAACTAGAAAGACAGGTCCTAGTGCTTAAAAAACTTTTAGATGATCAAGATTATGCGGTGCGAAAGAAATCAACACCTAAATCTGTAAAACAAAAAAAGAGAATAAGTTTGAATAAGAAATTGACTGGCACGCATCCAAACGTTGCGCCGATTGCCGACGCTGCAGAGGTCAAAGCTAAAGAACTCTTGACTGAGCCCACTCCTCCAGGAAAACCACCTACATAAATTCAAATTCAGAATACTAATGACCGGAAGAAAAAAGAAAAAATCTTTGTGCTCGGCGGGGAGCAATGCGTAGGAATAGCTTCAACACTTATCCGAATGCAACAGGACAGTCAGTGCAATAAATATGATATAAGTGCAGTCAGTAAGCCAGGTGCCTCGACTGAAACTATCTTGGAACCGATCAGCCAGCTTAGTTTCTCCGAAGATGATATAATAGTTTTATCAGTTGGGGAACATGATATAAATCCCATGAAGATTCTCAGTGAGTTAAATAGTGTCTTAAAAAACATTAAATGTTAATTCGGTATTTGTTCTAGGTATTCGAAAGACTAATGATATTGATGTTAATGTTTTAAACTACATGTTACGGAAAAGCTGTAAAGATGTACCTAACTTACGATTTGTTGGAAATGTGAATCCAAAGCCAGCAGTCAAAAGCAAGCAGATGTACTTGAAAGAAATGTGTAACAAAATTCATTTGATTCATCATCATCATCATCATTTATTTATTGCATATCACATTACAATTCAAGGTGGAACAAACAGGAATAGGTATACATGTGACACCCTGCAAGGGCGCAGCAACACGAGATCAAAATTTCTAGACCAAATGGCTTACAAAAAGGCGTATTATGAGTTTAGTAAAGTTAATAAAGAATCGGTAGTCATGTTTTCAAAAGCGAATGAAAGAAATAGAAATATTAACATTAACGTAACTACGAGCAAAAAATTTCACACGGCAGTACCATTAAGAGGTACAATACCATACTATTTTTTTCCCTGTTGAAGATAATACATCGAAAATTTACTGTAGTACTACGAAAACTGTCAACATAAACACGAATACTCTAAACATATTTCACCAAAATATGCAAAGTCTAAAATCAAAAACAAGCCAAATTGAAATTTTGTTGAGTTCCATTTATACGGATGTCTTATGTTTTTTTGAAACATTCCTTAAAAATAATGAGACATCAATTCTACAAATTGAAAATTATAAAATGGTCGCACATTTTTGCAGGACTAAAAAGTCTAGAGGAGGTGTATGTATCTACATCAAAATTTCGTTAAATTGTGTAAACTTGCACTGGATTTCGGAAATGTCAATTGAATTACATTTTGAGGCTTGTGGAATCTTAATCCCTGAACTTAACTACATTGTTGTATGCGTATATCGAACGCCAGATAGTGATTTTGATGTTTTCGTGACGAAAATGGAATTTCTTTTAAATAAATTAACACTTCGATCTCGCACATTAAAAAGAAAAATTGTTATAGCAGGTGATTTTAATATCAACATCCTTAACAATGACAGAGCAAAGAATGTGTTTATCTCTACGCTAGCTGACTTTAATATTACTTATACAATAAATGAACCCACTAGAATAACCCCTGAATCGCAGACATGCATAGATAACATTCTAACTAACATAAATCAATACACTTCCACGGTAATGCATTTGGGTATATCTGACCACACCGGACAAATGATTGAAATACCTACGAGTCTCAGCTTTACTGAGAGGTTTTGGTATGTTAGTAAACGTAAAATAGATTATCATTTAGACATTTTTATGAAGTATATAGCCGAAATAAGTTTTGACGATGTTTATTTAAAGTCGGATGCAAATGAAGCATATAAAGTCTTCATAGATACTTTTACTTTGATTTTTAATCTTTGCATTCCGCTGGAAAGGATCAAAGTTACTTATAAGAAAGGGCCAAATTGGAAATCAAGAGGTATTCTGAAATCTTGTAAAATTAAGCGTGCTATGCATCTATTCAAGCAACGAAACAAGTTGCATTGTAATAAATACAAACAATATAGTAAAGTTTTAAAAAAAGTGATACGGACCTCAAAAATTATATCGAACGACCAATACATTAATAAGAGTGTAAACAAGTCAAAAGCTACATGGGGATTAATTAAACAAAACACTAGTTTGTTCAACTCTATTCCTAGCTCGATTGTCAGGATAGATGACAATGGGAAAATGTATTCGAATCCCTCTGAAATTGTAAAAGCATTTAATAAGCACTATATCAATCTCAACAGGAAGATCGCATTTGGGAGCTACAAATACAAACCTACGTCTAAATGTGTTTGTAAGACTATGTTTTAAATCCGGTTGGTAATCATGAAATAAAAAAGATTAAGTTTTAAGTCAACTTAAAAATAAAAAAAGCACGGGGTACGATAATATACCAATACAAGTTATCAAAACATGTGTAAACCATATCGTGGAACCTCTGGTGCACATAATAAACTTAACACTAGAGTCCGGGTGTTTTCCGGAAGATTTAAAGAAAGCCCTCATAAAACCGTTGTACAAAAAGGGTTCAAAAACTGATATGGGAAATTTTAGGCCAATAGCCCTGTTACCAACATTTAGCAAAATATTTGAAAAGGTAATACTATTAATAGTTGTTGGAAATTCTGTAGCTCTGCCTACCCCACTCTGGGAATAAAGGCGTGAGTTTATGTGTGTGTGAGTGTGTGTGTGTGTGTAATACACGAAAGGCTAACACGATTTCTTTTGAAAAATAATATTATAAGTCCTTCACAGTTCGGTTTCCAAAAAGGTAAATCGACTATTTTAGCCTTATTTTCAATTTTTAAAGATATCTGGGAAAGAATAAATTCCAAAGAAACTTGTGTTGCGTTAATGCTTGATATGTCGAAAGCATTCGATTGTGTTGTATAAGACGTAATCTTACGACAGCTAGAGCATATCGGAATAAGAGGTAATGTTCTAAAATTGTTTAAAACTTATTTATGCGATAGGCAACAGGCTGTACAAATTGAAAGCTATAACAAACAAAATAAAACTATAGAGCAAGTGCTGTCGTGTTTTGAGAAAGTTTTATTAGGGGTGCCCCAAGGAAGTGTGCTTGGCCCAATTTTATTTCTCATATATTTAAACGAGTTTCCCCGTATAGTAAAAAAACGATGTGTGTTATTTGCTGACGATGCCACAGTATTTTTTTCTGCAGATAAATTGGGAAAAAACGTACAAAATGATATACATAATATGCTTAGTAAAATAACAGGATGGCTTAATTCAATAAACCTCGAATTAAACCTAAAAAAAACAAAGCTTATTCAATTTAGGAATCATAAAGCCATCCCCTTGTCCCTAAATGTATCAGAAGCTGGTACTACCATAGAGGAAGTCAGTAGTATAAACTTTTTAGGTGTAAAAATAGATTCGCATTTAAATTGGAAGGCTCATGTGAACCTGATAAACAAGAAGATTTGCTCAGGCTGCTACGCCCTATCAATCCTATCAGAAACATGCTCAGATAGAATAAGTATAAGTGCCTATTATGGAAATATATATCCTTTACTTACCTATGGGGTCATTTACTGGGGTAACTCTGTCGACGAAAAGTATATACCATATAAATAAACATATGTTTGTGTAAGGTATTTGCATGTGGTTTTTGTATTTATTTTGCCACAACTATAAGTATTTGTTTAATAGGATATAAATAATATATAACACTTTATTCGTTTAGCGTACCGTCCGTCTGTCACACTTGGAGCTGGCTGAAAATCAGCACTGTGTTGTTTAACACCTCAACGTTATGCTGAGCCAGTGTCCGATTCACTGCCGCGAAAACACCCACTACTTGTTTATTGCTTTTTTCTGTTGATACTTGATTCTGTGTGTGTTATGTGTGTAGTGAATTAATGTATTTTTCTTTTAATTCTTTCTTTAAGTACATGGACATGGATATGGATAGTTATCTGCTTACCTTTGGGACAGTTACATGGATAGGTTAAATATTGCTTTGAAGCCAATGGTTTTGAAGAAGACAGTGCTAGAAAAGCGAAATTCTTCACAGTGTGTGGTGTTTAAGTGTTTGAAACATGCTTATCATTGATTACACCTAAAAAACAAGTGAGGTTACATATAACTAGCCACTTAAGCCACTGTTTCAATAAATATATTTCATTTTCATTTCATTTCATTTTTTTCATTTCATTTTTCATATAAACAAATATAAACTATTTCTCATGTCTCATACTCTGAAGTCCTGTCCACCCCATGGAAGAAAAGTAATTTACTGAAGATGTCTATAGATCTAACATGCCAAAGTCATAGACCCAATCCGAAGAAAATATCAAAAACCATAAACTAATCGATCTCATTAGAAAATGCGTAATGTCATACAACGAAGAAACCATTCAGGTGTCGCGTGTGCCAGAAGCAGTTCAACAATCGGTCTTCTTGGCCATTCATGGCAACTTCTGTTAATGCGAAACAAATGTTACTATTAACAAAAAAATTAAACATCGTTTCATTTCCAGACTAATGAAGGATACGGGTAAAGACAGGAGTACACGCACAGCCCAAACTTGACGAAGAGCTCAAGCAGTGTGAGAGCCGAAAATCAAGACAATCGTCAGCCACATCATAACAGAGGGCCACATATGTTGGTGCCGTGCGCTGAACACAGTTTAACTCAGTTTAACTCTGTGAATACTCCGGACTCCAGACATATCCTCCAGAAAAAACCAATAACCCCAGCCAAAAACAAGGGCACAGCGAAACCAATAAAAGGAAAACATTCTTTAGCCGAAGTGCGGAATCTGTACAGTACTTAGCTGTAGAACCTGGGAAGATCGCAATGTTCATGTAAAGATAACATAAAAAACACAATGACATAAAATTACATACAAAACAAGTCAAACAAAACTCAAAATAAAGTCAGGTATACAAGATATGCGAAACTTTTGAAAAAATGCATACATAAAGCACAACAGCTATATAATACTAAATCAATCAAGCTGGCTAAAAATAAATCTAGAGCTACTTGGCGAATTATTAATGCACCTTCTGACACCGAACTGAACACCATAAATTGTCTTAAACTTGACCACACAACTTATTCTGACTCCACTGAAATAGCTACACTTTTTAATGATTTTTTTATAAACTTGACAAATATAAATAAACCAATAAACGAAAAGGGCAGTGTAAATTATTTGACAATACCATTGAATCAGAAAACTATATTTCTTAAGCCTTATGAAGTAGATGAGATACATAAACTCATTATGTCTCTAAATAACAGCAATGCAGTAGGAGTAGATGGCATAATATGTACTAAAGTCATAAAGTTTTGCGCAAAATATCTCAGTATACCTTTGACTCACATAATAAATCTATCCTTTGAACAAGGCTGTTTTCCTGATGGCTTGAAACTATCTATAGTTAAACCCATATACAAAAAAGATGATAAGACATTGATGGATAACTACAGGCCCATCACTCTTACACCGACTATTTCAAAAGTCATAGAAAAAGCCATGCTTAAACACTTATCATCTTTTCTAAACTGCATCTTAGATGCAAACCAATATGGCTTTCGTAAGGGTAGCTCAACAACTATTGCATGCTTTAACCTAATGAAGTTGGTGACTGATTCAATAAATAGCGCAGTCCCTGTGGCAGCTATATTTTTAGACTTGAGTAAGGCATTTGACTTTGTTGACCACTCGATCTTACTAACTAAAATAGAGAGGTATGGTATCAGAGGGAACGCTTATAGTTGGATAAATAGTTATCTCTCAGATCGGAAGCAGTGTACTGAAATACAAAGTATTGAAAATGGACAAGTTATAACGGGGAGGTCACAATTCAAAACCAACATCTGTGGAGTACCCCAGGGGATTATTTTAGGTCCTCTATTATTTTTATTATATATTAATGACTTACCACGACATAGTAAACACAATTGCATAATGTTTGCCGATGACACTACATTAATAATCAGATCAAACAATAAAGATAATTATAATAATGAGATAAATAACACTCTTAAAGGTATAATTGAATGGCTAAATAACAATAATCCGAAAATAAATATAAATAAAACTAATATTATGCAGTTTGGGACACACAAAAATACTGACATTGCACTTAATGTAAAATATAATGATAATGAAATAAAACAAGTGGAAACCACTAAATTTCTTGGAATCCACATTGATAAATTTTGTAATTGGAAATTTCATATTGCCAATGTCTGTGAAAGGCTGGATAAGTTTGTATTTGCATTAAGAAGATTAAGCAGAACCTCGTCTAGAGACTTAGCACTAACAGCTTACCACGGCTATGTATCCTCTTTACTTAGTTACGGTTTGATTATTTGGGGCAACTCTGTAGATGTAAATAGAGCATTTTTGCTACAAAAAAAATGTATAAGAGCTGTGTGTAACACCCACTACTTAGAACCATGCGGGCCTTTATTCAAAACAATTAAAGTATTACCACTACCATGCTTATACATTAAACAGATATGCATGTTTGTGAGAGAACATCCTGAATTTTTTGAAAAACAGATCGTCAATTACCCGAGATCAACTAGGAATAGGAACAAATTGTTCTTACCACGCTCTAGAGTCAAGCTTCACAAAAATAACTCTTACTGTATGGCTATCCAAATTTACAACCAGCTGCCTAAGTTTATTGTGGAATGTCCTGTGAGGCAATTCAAGAAAATACTTACGAAATGGCTTCTAGACAACTGTTTTTACTCTGTCAAGGACTATTTTGCCAACAAGCCAAATATCTAGTTTCTCTCCAATTTAATTTAAGATTGTATTAATTTATTTTGAATCGAATGTTATAATTAATTAATATTTTGACAATTATAATAATATGATTAATACAATAAAAAAGAACTTGAATTTATAATAATAAGATTATAATACCTAATATGATAATAGTAACATTTATTTCTAATGTAGATTAAGACTTTTGCATGCCAAATTGTGGCAGAACATATCCATGTACCTACTACTACTGACATGTATATTTATAAGATCCGAGTATGTACTTGCAAATAAATCAATTTGAATTTGAATTTGAATTTGAATTTGAATTTGAATTTGAATTTGAATTTGAATTTGAATTTGAATTTGAATTTGAATTTGAATTTGAATTTGAATTTGAATTTGAATTTGAATTTGAATTTGAATTTGAATTTGAATTTGAATTTGAATTTGAATTTGAATTTGAATTTGAATTTGAATTTGAATTTGAATTTGAATTTGAATGTAATCAAGGCAATCGCCAGCCACATCGTAACAGCGGGTAACATAATAATAGTACATTACTACAGAGGCCGAGAAGTAGGGGGTTGCCGGCCGACTGATATAGACGGCCGAGCGAAGCGAGGCCGGATAGTTACGAGGCTGACAACACCTTTTCAAAAAAATACTTCCCGGCCTAGGCCTTCAATTTTGTATGAAATTCCTTTTCAGTTCTCTCGAGTTGTTCCGTCGGGAACGTGGCACTTTGAAGCCTAAAATAACTAACATAACGCCGACATTACATAGCATGTTTGAGAAAACACTTTCTTGAATCACCCGAGGACGTGCTGCTTTACGAGAAAAGACAGGAGTACGCGCACAGCTCGAAGACGAGGAGCTTAAGCAGCGTGAGCGCCGGCGAAACAAGACAATCGTCAGCCACATCACAAGGCGGGCCACATATTGGACTCGAGGCGGTGGACCAGGACGAACTGCTTCATGAAATATCAGACAGTATCAGACCTCCGTCGTCTGTGAGTGGGACGAGGTAAAGTGTTGGAGGCTACAGCTACTACCTCAATGATTGGACGCATGTTACATGAAAGATTTGGGAAGCAAATGGAATTCGGAAATTTGACGCACTAGCTATGAGGTCTTTCAATACCCTATGTAGAATTTAATGAATGTCATACACATACTGAAAGATGATTCACTAAAAAAACAAGGTGGAACAATGAACCGGGTCCCCATACATGATTCGCATTTTTTTTCAAACATCCCGATGTCGAATTTAGTATGATTAATTGATTACACTATATACTCTGAAGAATAACAACGAATTATATATCACCAGGATGACTTGAGATTCAATTCGTCCCGAGGCAAGCAATGCACAGGGATAGCGGCTTAATTAAGCTTTTAGAGTTATTGGTAATTCTGTAGCTCTGCCTACCCCACTCTGGGAATAAAGGCGTGAATTTATGTATGTATTGTAACGAGGTGTATCTACCTTTTCTTTTATATTTCACCTCGTTCAGTTAAAATGATTCTGGCATTCACCTATATGGCTATTTTTAATCAAAATTCTAAATTTGAGTTCATTCAAAATCTACGTTCGCCTGGACACAACGACTGATCAGTTGCTCACGAGTTTCCAAGCTATGAACAAGTTCCAATCGTAATTAAAATGATCATTCCTCATCTTACTTTAATATTTAGGAAAAATCCATCCGGACTAATAATAGTCCCTCAGGATTTTCCCTTCCAGGGCAGCCCCGGTATTGTAACGAGGTGTATCTACCTTTTCTTTTATATTTCACCTCGTTCAGTTAAAATGATTCTGGCATTCACCTATATGGCTATTTTTAATCAAAATTCTAAATTTGAGTTCATTCAAAATCTACGTTCGCCTGGACACAACGACTGATCAGTTGCTCACGAGTTTCCAAGCTATGAACAAGTTCCAATCGTAATTAAAATGTTATAAAACAAGTCAATTATATAAATATTTTAAAAAGTGAAGTAAATTATATAAAGTTCCTTCATCTAAATAACCCTGTTAACCCTGTTTATGGCACTTATTGTAAGTTTATACCTTTTATATCTAAGACCATTTTAAATTCATCTTACCACAGCTTTATTTTATTCTAAGTTTTCCTTTGTTGTTGTCCTCAGGTGCCTTATTTTTAAATTATAATTACTAGAGGCCTTTTTTAATAAATAACCCTGCCCTGGACTCCTGGTGTTCGTTATTACCATCCCCGTTCCTGTACCTGATCCAGGATCCCGCGACATTACCTGATCCGGCATCCTGTGACAGTATGTACGAGTATGTATGTAATAACAACGAATACTAAGAAATCGAATTCAAATCAGAATATAACTAAACAATACTGTGCAGCTGTACGGAACCCTCAGTGTGGAAGTCCTACTCGCACTAAAGCGATTTTTTTATAATCTCGTGCCGACAAAGACCCTGATTGCGCACTCAATGCACTGAATACTAAACGGCAATGTAAAAGCTGTGGAAAGGATTTGGGAAAGTAAGAAAAGAAACCCCAAAAGGCATATGAGGACAGAACACTCTGTTGATCCACCTACGGACTTGCTGCAGTAGCTGTGCGCACAGTGGTCACGAAAGATGCAGAAAACATACAGAGAGGGTACACTTTGTTTATCGCCTGATGAATCACCTTTCGGCACTGACTGAGGAGCAGCACCGGCACCGCTTCTTCAGATTAAATGATAACATCGCGATACAACACGGCACATATCACCAGGATGACTTGAGATTCCAATTGTCCAGTGGCAAGCAATGCACAGGGATAGCTGCTGTTGCTTGTGCAGCATTTCGGGTACTCGATCCAAACGCATGGGTCAGGAGTGATGTAGACTACATTTTAATAATTGGCGATACAAAATACTACAACGACTGCATCGCTGCCAGACGTCGTCCTGCGGCTGGTGAAGTCAACCCGGAGTATCTTGCCATGACAGACCTCATGATAACAATCTAAATATATAAAAGGAGAAGCTGACCGACTGACATATCAACGCACAGCCTAAACGGCTAAACGTAGGCACTTGAAATTTGGAAGGGACGTAGCTTAAGTACCGTAGAGGTGCACTAAGAAAGGAATTCCCGAAATTCCCACGGAAACGGGAATTAGCGGGAAAATTATAAACTCAAAAAAAATGTTTTGGCCAACGAAGTGGACACGGGAACAGCTAGTTACGTATAAAAGGCAAAAATTTGTTGTCACGTCGGTTAAAAAGAAGGCGCATTCTGATGAATTGCCTGAGGAAAATGCTGCTGTGCGGGAAATGACGAGAGCACTGAAAGATAATTCGCTGTCGACAGGAACACTAAAAGTGCCTATGAAAAAGTTCACCAAGTCTGTTATGTAGGTGTGGCGAGACCAAACGATGGTTATTGACGTTTCAAAAGACTTTATTATGTAAACCTACTTGAATAAAAATTATTCTGATTCTGATCCTGACTGAATCGAGGAGTGCCTTTATGGAGAGATATAGTGATAGTGAATTTGAAATCAGCAACCATCAGTCGTTCGAGACATTCAATTCACTCGCACAACTGAATTCAATAGCATGTCTTCTCCGAAAGATAATTGACTTACAAAATGATACAAAGTCGTGCAAAAACAACAAAGGTAACTTGATTGCTACTGGTAGCTCCATAACAGCAACGGCAACGTGACAGCGTCAACCGACATAACGGAGCGAGAATAATCTCATTACCATACTCAAATGAGGGAGTAACAAAGTAAGATACAAAATTTCGCTTGAGCTGAGCCTTCACGAAGAAGACCATAAGACTCATAAAGATCTGTGATTCAGAATCGTTACATTCAATAATGAAGGCGATGTGCACTTTAATTGCACTTTAAAACACCCTCGGTGTGCAAGTCCTACTCGCACTAAAGCGATTTTTTTATAATCTCGTGCCGACAAAGACCCTGATTGCGCACTCAATGCACTGAATACTAAACGGCAATGTAAAAGCTGTGGAAAGGATTTGGGAAAGTAAGAAAAGAAACCCCAAAAGGCATATGAGGACAGAACACTCTGTTGATCCACCTACGGACTTGCTGCAGTAGCTGAGCGCACAGTGGTCACGAAAGACGCAGAAAACATACAGAGAGGGTACACTTTGTTTATCGCCTGATGAATCACCTTTCGGCACTGACTGAGGAGCAGCACCGGCACCGCTTCTTCAGATTAAATGATAACATCGCGATACAACACGGCACATATCACCAGGATGACTTGAGATTCCAATTGTCCAGTGGCAAGCAATACACAGGGATAGCGGCTGTTGCTTGTGCAGCATTTCGGGTACTCGATCCAAACGCATGGGTCAGGAGTGATGTAGACTACATTTTAATAATTAGCGATACAAAATACTACAACGACTGCATCGCTGCCAGACGTCGTCCTGCGGCTGGTGAAGTCAACCCGGAGTATCTTGCCGTAACAGACCCTAACACCACCAAAAATTATTCCGATTCTGATCCTGAATCGAGGAGTGCCTTTATGGAGGGGAATAGTGATAGCGAATTTGAAATCAGCAACCATCAGTCGTTCGAGACATTCAATTCACTCGCACAACTGAATTCAATAGCATGTCCTCTCCGAAGGATAATTGACTTATAAAATGATACAAAATCGTGCAAAAACAACAAAGGTACCTTGATTGCTACTGGTAGCTCCATAACAGCAACAGCAACGTGACCGCGTCAACCGACATAACGGAGCGAGAATAATCTCATTACCATACTCAAATGAGGGAGTAACAAAGTAAGATACAAAATTTCGCTTGAGCTGAGCCTTCACGAAGAAGACCATAAGACTCATAAAGATCTGCGATTCACAATCGTTACATTCAAATTATGAAGGCGATGTGCACTTTAATTGCACTTTAAAACACCCTCGGTGTGCAAGTCCTACTCGCACTAAAGCGATCTTTTTATAATCTCGTGCCGACAAAGACCCTGATTGCGCACTCAATGCACTGAATACTAAACGGCAATGTAAAAGCCGCGGAAAGGATTTGGGAAAGTAAGAAAAGAAACCTTAAAAGGCATTTACATATAATACACAAAATTTTGTGGTCACGGTCCTTGAAGATATAAACTTGAATGGTCACATAGACAATGATAATAGTTCAGAGGGCTTTCCTAACTTAAAAATTGCACTGATACATTTTTCAGAAAACATTCATACGGGATATTTACAGCAAACGCCGTATCGGTAGCTGTATGTTGTAAAACTAGAGCTGAAGATCAAACATACTGGTTTCATGATTCTCATGCGCGTGGTCCCAAGGGCGCTTCAGCTTCTAGGCATGGAGCCGCTTGCTGCATGAGTTTTCGTAATATTTATGCCGGATTTGCATTTTGCTTTGCAACGCAATTTGTTAATATCGAGAAATAAAGCTACCGAGGAGCTACGGAACAACAATAAATGTGTTTTCACTAACGCCATTAATGATAGATCCGGGTAACCAAATCTAACCGCCCAGACCCATATTGGAATAATCGGCAATGGGAAGGACAGAAAGTTCAACATACACATCAATTAGCAATTCTCACCAATCAACGATTGAAGAAGCTTCAGTCCAGGCCCAATCACTACAATTGGCAGTTCCTAATCCCCTTGATGCGTTTTATATCGAATCAACAAGTATAGACAAAGCATAGACGAGACTGTACCTGATTTACAGAATGTGGTAACTATGAATAGCCACCATACAGATGATCAATTGAGATTGGCTGAAATCCCGAGAAAAACAGCGCCGCCCTTAAATTTGGAGCGTGAACGCCGAATGGAAGAACTGTGCTGGCATTTGCTTTTCCAGACGGCAAGAATGGTTTTGGTGAAGAGAGGGAAATTTCATTAACTGCCCTGGACTATTTTCAAAGCCGGATAATGAGCGATGAAATAAGATTCCATAGGAACGATTATTTATTTTATGCCCGATCGATTGTTGAATATTTCCGTGCGAAATCGAGTGTGTCTGTTTCATGTAGGATGCGACAAGGACACGGAGAGGAAATACCTCAGGGCCTTGTAGATAATATGCATCTCACTATGAAAAATATAAGAGGCTCAGCGGCATATTGGCAAAAATGTTGCTCAAAATTGATTGCAATGGTTAAAACTTTAGGGCCCCCGACATGGTTTCTGATATTTTCTTGCAATGACTTAAATTGGTCAGATATAATACAAGTATTGCTTATTGCAGATGGCTCGATATTAATGACTCTGAGGGCCTGACCTTTCCAGAGTGCCTTGAACTAGTGCTGCGTATGAGTGCTCTCATGCGATTTTTAAAACGCAATAATGATTGTTTGGAAGGTCCCATAAAAGATTTCTGGTATCGGATTGAGTTCCAGAACCGTGAAAGCCCCCATGTGTGTGTTACTATTATAGTGCAGGGATATTCCGGAATTTTCAACTCTAGAAGGGGTGGCGATGATTGAACGTGTGATTTCAAGTTCCTTAAATTCCAGTGATCCGGTAGTGCGCAAATTAGTTAAGGATTTACAAATACATAAACAAACTGCAGCATGAGAAAGAAATCGCGAGGATAATGGCTGTCTATTAAGCTGCCATGTACTTAACACTAATTCTCTGTATGGAGTTGGTCAACAACCGATTAATACACCGGGGACTGTAGTTAAATGATTTATCAAACCTGTAGGAGCTTTCCTACCCGTGTACCCGTGGGTACCCGTGGTAAAATGTAACGTCTTGTCGGGTTCCTTTCCTGATAAAAATCAACTAGACGAACATCAAATAAAACATCACGGACGTCAAGCGCATTTTATTATTTGCAATAAGTATTTCGAGTCAGCAGGTAAAAATACTAGACGGTAGTGTGGACGCTGTTGGAAAAGTTTCACTTGCACAGGAAACCTTAACAGACATGTGACAATGGAACACTCTGTTGAACCTAAGGAAGCTGCTGTGACCGAAAAGACAAGAGTGATGAAAGAGAACTCGCATCCGACTAAAGCTCTAAGTGTGCCTGTGTCAAAGTTCACAAACGTCAAGTGTAGGTGTGGAGTTGGAGGGCCTGATCACAGAAACCCGAACCCAATGTGAATGGTCATCAACAAAACTGGCATCAAGTCTGTATAAGTACACTAGACGTGTCAAGCTGAACTAGCATTCAGAAAATGGGGGAACAAAGAGAAGGGCACTCGGTGCCTTTGTACAAATGTGGTGCCTGCGACCAATATATCGAGCCGGCCAAGGTTCAGAACCATTGCGAAAACTACCATGCTTGCGTGGATTTGGGGCCTCAGGGTCATGTCAAAGATGGTTCTACACCCCTAAAGCGCTGAGCCTTCACGCATTCGTTTCCAGATAAAAAACAACTTGATGAACATCAAATAAACCATCACGGACGTTAAGCGCATTGTATTATTTGCAATAAGTATTTTCAGGAAAAAAGGAACAAAGAGAACGGCACTCTTTGCCTTTGTACAAATGTGGTGTCTGCGACCTGTTCATCGAGCCGGCCAAGGTTCAGAACCATTGCGGAAACCACCATGCTTGCGTGGATTTGGGGCCTCAAGGTCATGTAAAAGACGTTTCTCCACGCCGAAAGCGCTGAGCCTTCACGCATTCGTTTCCAGATAAAAATCAACTTGACGAACATCAAATAAGTAAAACATCACGGACGTCAAGCGCATTGTATTATTTGCAATAAGTATTTCGAGTCAGCAGGTAAAAATACTAGACGGTAGTGTGTAAGCTGTTGGAAAAGTTTCACTTGCACAGGAAACCTTAACAGACATGTGACGATGGAACACTCTGTTGAACCTAAGGAAGCTGCTGTGACCGAAAAGACAAGAGCAATGAAAGAGAACTCGCATCCGACTAAAACTCTGAGTGTGCCTGTGTCAAAGTTCACAAACTACAAGTGTAGGTGTGGCGAGACTGAAGATTTTAACAATGCATCCGTGCGTCATGCACAACAACATCTGGTGGAGTTGGAGGGCCTGATCACAGAAACTCGAACCCAATGTGAACTCAATTTTGATCGCCTCGACCGTGGAAATAACAAGAAACGCTCATTGATAAAAACAATATTCGACTACAAGACGTTGTTGAAATATACGTGGTTCGATATGTTTGAACCTACTGAATGGTCCATGACAATCCTGGCATCAAGTCTGTATAAGTGTACACTAGACGTGTCAAGCTGAACTGGCATTCAGAAAAAGGGGGAACAAAGAGAAGGGCACTCGGTGCCTTTGTACAAATGTGGTGCCTGCGACCAATTCATCGAGCCGGCCAAGGTTCAGAACCATTGCGAAAACTACCATGCTTGCGTGGATTTGGGGCCTCAAGGTCATGTCAAAGACGTTTCAACACCTCTAAAGCGCCTTCATGCATTCGTTTCCAGATAAAAATCAACTTGACGAACATCAAATAAAACATCACGGACGTCAAGCGCATTGTATTATTTGCATTAAGTATTTTCCATTCAAAGACTTTGTTGGTCATGTTAAAAGTAGTCATCCTGATGAAGTCCATGGCGAAAACAAAGTGATTGTGGAAAACATTCAACGCTCCAAATAAGGGAAAGCCCGTTATTTGAATTGTACTGATTGTACGAAATGGTTTTTAGACGAGGACAAAGCTAAAAAACACCATGTAGTCCAGGTTAGGGGGTATGGAATACAGAGAAAAAGAAAAAACCACGTAGACAATTCTGACACTAATTTAGTACATTCTCCGCGAGAAGGCAACATATTATTCATATGTGAGGCGTGTAACATTGCAACAGACTCTTGCGACAATGTCGTTGAACACTCGCAGAACCATGTAACCAATCCTACTACGAAATTCCAGAGCGTACCAGGCGATGAATGTAAGCTTCATTTGAGCCTGCGTGTTTCAAAAAACATATGTATATATGTCAGACATTGTAAAGAAAAACAATGTTGTAATTACAAATACCATTTGCTGTTTTGTAACAATTGGACTGCCGCATTCAATATGGCCGTCGAGGAAGTTAAAAAGCTTTTTGGTAAAAGCATATAAGCACACACACGTAGCGTTTAAATGATGGTCATAGGACCCGTAAACAACTAACAACATTTGGGAACCAGATTACGAACAAAATCACCATAAAGAATATAGTGATAATTCAGATGAGAATCCCCAACAAGATGTGTTATCCAATCCAAATGTATCTGTGTTTCAATCTGACAGTTTAAATGAGACATCATTTCTTGAGAAACTACCGAAACTGGAGCTACTTGAATTAGGAATGAGTGCGTAATTTAATAAATACAAGAAAGAAACCCCTCTCATGTGAAAAATGTAATAAAAAGTTTACTCATCAGTCTACTTGGTCATTCAAGGCAACGTGTATTAATGTGAAACAACACGCAGTGATCAATAAATTGCTAAAAAGTAAGCCTCGAACCAACGAGATATTCAACAAATATTTCGATGATAGATACACAGCTTCTACGGCAAAAATGTACAATGAAATGCGTTTCATAGAAAAATTTGACATAGATACTATTGAAATTCGATATGACGCTCAAGCTGTGTGAACGCTGGCAAATCAGGACAATCGTCAGACGTTCATGGTATGAAAAGAAAAACAAATTGGCTCTACCACAAATACCATCCCATTGGTGAGCAATGTAGCGTTCCTAAGGGGTTTAGGATTTGTTTGTTACGTGTATTCCCGACGAACACGCCCATATTGTTTTTGACAAGGTTTTTGATTTACATATATCGGAAGGTGCTACATTCAGGAAATTCGAGTCAGCAGGTAAAAATACAAGACGGTAGTGTGGACGCTGTTGGAAAAATTTCACTTGCACAGGAAACCTTAACAGACATGTGACAATGGAACACTCTGTTGAACCTAAGGAAGCTGCTGTGACCGAAAAGACAAGAGTGATGAAAGAGAACTCGCATCCGACTAAAACTCTGAGTGTGCCTGTGTCAAAGTTCACAAACTACAAGTGTAGGTGTGGCGAGACTGAAGATTTTAACAATGCATCCGTGCGTCATGCACAACAACATCTGGTGGAGTTGGAGGGCCTGATCACAGAAACCCGAACCCAATGTGAACTCAATTTTGATCGCCTCGACCGTGGAAATAACAAGAAACGATCATTGATAAAAACAATATTCGACTACAAGACGTTGTTGAAAGATACGTGGCTCGATATGTTTGAACCTACTGAATGGTCATCAACAATCCTGGCATCAAGTCTGTATAAGTACACTAGACGTGTCAAGCTGAACTGGCATTCAGAAAAAGGGGGAACAAAAAGAAGGGCACTCGGTGCCTTTGTACAAATGTGGTGCCTGCGACCAATATATCGAGCCGGCCAAGGTTCAGAACCATTGCGAAAACTACCATGCTTGCGTGGATTTGGGGCCTCAAGGTCATGTCAAAGACGGTTCTACACCCCTAAAGCGCTGAGCCTTCACGCATTCGTTTCCAGATAAAAAACAACTTGACGAACATCAAATAAACCATCACGGACGTTAAGCGCATTGTATTATTTGCAATAAGTATTTTCAGGAAAAAAGGTTCAAAGAGAAGGGTACTCCTGTGCCTTTGTACAAATGTGGTGCCTGCGACCTGTTCATCGAGCCGGCCAAGGTTCAGAACCATTGCGGAAACCACCATGCTTGCGTGGATTTGGGGCCTCAAGGTCATGTAAAAGACGTTTATACACGCCTAAAGCGCTGAGCCTTCACGCATTCGTTTCCAGATAAAAATCAACTTGACGAACATCAAATAAGTAAAACATCACGGACGTCAAGCGCATTGTATTATTTGCAATAAGTATTTCGAGTCAGCAGGTAAAAATACTAGACGGTAGTCTGGACGCTGTTGGAAAAGTTTCACTTGCACAGGAAACCTTAATAGACATGTGACGATGGAACACTCTGTTGAACCTAAGGAAGCTGCTGTGACCGAAAAGACAAGAGTGATGAAAGAGAACTCGCATCCGACTAAAACTCTGAGTGTGCCTGTGTCAAAGTTCACAAACTACAAGTGTAGGTGTGGCGAGACTGAAGATTTTAACAATGCATCCGTGCGTCATGCACAACAACATCTGGTGGAGTTGGAGGGCCTGATCACAGAAACTCGAACCCAATGTGAACTCAATTTTGATCGCCTCGACCGTGGAAATAACAAGAAACGATCATTGATAAAAACAATATTCGACTACAAGACGTTGTTGAAAGATACGTGGCTCGATATGTTTGAACCTACTGAATGGTCATCAACAATCCTGGCATCAAGTCTGTATAAGTACACTAGACGTGTCAAGCTGAACTGGCATTCAGAAAAAGGGGGAACAAAGAGAAGGGCACTCGGTGCCTTTGTACAAATGTGGTGCCTGCGACCAATATATTGAGCCGGCCAAGGTTCAGAACCATTGCGAAAACTACCATGCTTGCGTGGATTTGGGGCCTCAAGGTCATGTCAAAGATGGTTCTACACCCCTAAAGCGCTGAGCCTTCACGCATTCGTTTCCAGATAAAAAACAACTTGACGAACATTAAATAAACCATCACGGACGTTAAGCGCATTGTATTATTTGCAATAAGTATTTTCAGGAAAAAAGGAACAAAGAGAAGGGCACTCTGTGCCTTTGTACTATCAGACCATTGGAATCTTGACCCACCATAGAACTGTGTCACAGAGACGTTATGATTCAAGTCATAAGAAGTGTCAAACAAATTGTTTTATAATGTCACTGTGACACCGTTCTATGGTGGGGCAGGGTTCCATTGGGCTGATAGTACAAATGTGGTGCCTGCGACCTGTTCATCGAGCCGGCCAAGGTTCAGAACCATTGCGGAAACCACCATGCTTGCGTGGATTTGGGGCCTCAAGGTCATGTAAAAGACGTTTCTACACGCCTAAAGCGCTGAGCCTTCACGCATTCGTTTCCAGATAAAAAACAACTTGACGAACATCAAATAAACCATCACGGACGTCAAACGCATTGTATTATTTGCAATAAGTATTTTCCATTCAAAGACTTTGTTGGTCATGTTAAAAGTAGTCATCCTGATGAAGTCCATGGCGAAAACAAAGTGATTGTGGAAAACATTCAACGCTCCAAATAAGGGAAAGCCCGTTATTTTAATTGTACTGATTGTACGAAATGGTTTTTAGACGAGGACAAAGCTAAAAAACACCATGTAGTCCAGGTTAGGGGGTATGGAATACAGAGAAAAAGAAAAAACCACGTAGACAATTCTGACACTAATTTAGTACATTCTCCGCGAGAAGGCAAACATATTATTCATATGTGAGGCGTGTAACATTGCAACAGACTCTTGCGACACTGTCGTTGAACACTCGCAGAACCATGTAACCAATCCTACTACGAAATTCCAGAGCGTACCAGGCGATGAATGTAAGCTTCATTTGAGCCTGCGTGTTTCAAAAAACATATGTATAGTCAGACATTGTAAAGAAAAACTATGTTGTAATTACAAATACCATTTGCTGTTTTGTAACAATTGGACTGCCGCATTCAATATGGCCGTCGAGGAAGTTAAAAAGCTTTTTGGTAAAAGCATATAAGCACACACACGTAGCGTTTAAATGATGGTCATAGGACCAGTAAACAACTAACAACATTTGGGAACCAGATTACGAACAAAATCACCATAAAGAATATAGTGATAATTCAGATGAGAATCCCCAACAAGATGTGTTATCCAATCCAAATGTATCTGTGTTTCAATCTGACAGTTTAAATGAGACATCATTTCTTGAGAAACTACCGAAACTGGAGCTACTTGAATTAGGAATGAGTGCGTAATTTAATAAATACAAGAAAGAAACCCCTCTCATGTGAAACATGTAATAAAAAGTTTACTCATCAGTCTACTTGGTCATTCAAGGCAACGTGTATTAATGTGAAACAACACGCAGTGATCAATAAATTGCTAAAAAGTAAGCCTCGAACCAACGAGATATTCAACAAATATTTCGATGATAGATACACAGCTTCTACGGCAAAAATGTACAATGAAATGCGTCTCATAGAAAAATTTGACATAGATACTATTGAAATTCGATATGACGCTCAAGCTGTGTGAACGCTGGCAAATCAGGACAATCGTCAGACGTTCATGGTATGAAAAGAAAAACAAATTGGCTCTACCACAAATACCATCCCATTGGTGAGCAATGTAGCGTTCCTAAGGGGTTTAGGATTTGTTTGTTACGTGTATTCCCGACGAACACGCCCATATTGTTTTTGACAAGGTTTTTGATTTACATATATCGGAAGGTGCTACATTCAGGAAATTCGAGTCAGCAGGTAAAAATACAAGACGGTAGTGTGGACGCTGTTGGAAAAGTTTCACTTGCACAGGAAACCTTAACAGACATAGGACAATGGAACACTCTGTTGAACCTAAGGAAGCTGCTGTGACCGAAAAGACAAGAGTGATGAAAGAGAACTCGCATCCGACTAAAGCTCTAAGTGTGCCTGTGTCAAAGTTCACAAACTTCAAGTGTAGGTGTGGCGAGACTGAAGATTTTAACAATGCATCCGTGCGTCATGTACAACAACATCTGGTGGAGTTGAAGGGCCTGATCACAGAAACCCGAACCCAATGTGAACTCAATTTTGATCGCCTCGACCGTGGAAATAACAAGAAACGATCATTGATAAAAACAATATTCGAGTACAAGACGTTGTTGAAAGATACGTGGCTCGACATGTTTGAACCTACTGAATGGTCATCAACAATCCTGGCATCAAGTCTGTATAAGTACACTAGACGTGTCAAGCTGAACTGGCATTCAGAAAAAGGGGGAACAAAGAGAAGGGCACTCGGTGCCTTTGTACAAATGTGCTGCCTGCGATCTGTTCATCGAGCCGGCCAAGGTTCAGAACCATTGCGAAAACTACCATGCTTGCGTGGATTTGGGGCCTAAAGGTCATGTCAAAGACGTTTCAACACCCCTAAAGCGCCTTCACGCATTCGTTTCCAGATAAAAATCAACTTGACGAACATCAAATAAAACATTACGGACGTCAAGCGCATTGTATTATTTGCAATAAGTATTTTCCATTCAAAGACTTTGTTGGTCATATTAAAAGTAGTCATCCTGATGAAGTTCATGGCGAAAACAAAGTGATTGTGGAAAACATTCAACGCTCCAAATAAGGGAAAGCCCGTTATTTTAATTGTACTGATTGTACGAAATGGTTTTTAGACGAGGACAAAGCTAAAAAACACCATGTAGTCCAGGTTAGGGGGTATGGAATACAGAGAAAAAGAAAAAACCACGTAGACAATTCTGACACTAATTTAGTACATTCTCCGCGAGAATGCAACATATTATTCATATGTGAGGCGTGTAACATTGCAACAGACTCTTGCGACACTGTCGTTGAACACTCGCAGAACCATGTAACCAATCCTACTACGAAATTCCAGTGCGTACCAGGCGATGAATGTAAGCTTCATTTGAGCCTGCGTGTTTCAAAAAACATATGTATAGTCAGACATTGTAAAGAAAAACTATGTTGTAATTACAAATACCATTTGCTGTTTTGTAACAATTGGACTGCCGCATTCAATATGGCCGTCGAGGAAGTTAAAAAGCTGTTTGGTAAAAGCATATAAGCACACACACGTAGCGTTTAAATGATGGTCATAAGACCAGTAAACGGGACGTCTTCAAAAATTTCCAAAATGTACAAATGTGGTCAAATGTAATGCATTTGCAGAACCTGCGTCGGTGGCTAACCACACGTTTAATTTTAATTCATGCGTTAAAATGAACAAAAAGTTTGCTTGCCCTATTTGTGCTAGAAAGTCGTGTCCAAACTAGCTCGAGACAACCATCAAATAGAGCATAATGACGGGGAGACTATTAGGATAGTCGCGTTCCATGATATCAGGGACAGAGAATTTAATAATATCCTTACTGATCCGAATCGGCAGCTCGTGCAGCAGAAGCAAGAGAATGGTAGAGCTATCCCGCGAGTCGTTATACAACGACAACATATTTACAACGGAAGCAATATTTAAATTTAAAACACTTTTGGTCTCCACCATAACAAAACAACCATTTATTAACATTGTGTAACGCATCAATGTATGAAAACATTCAGTGGAAGTAGAAGGATTCGCTCGAATGTGTTAACAATTCCGAGATTATATGTGTACCAAAACTTTTGATAATAATGTTACCCCCGGCAAGATGTGCGAGTGCTCTACGTAGTGCAGGGGTGACCAAGTTCCTAGGTCATATTGTTTATTTTATATAATTTTTATATTCAGGGACAGAACCTGATTGAGATCAATGTAATTGCCACTGCCTTTTCAACAGTGTTGACTTTTGATTATAATTTTACACAAGGTTCTAGGCCATAATATTGTATATTTTATATTTTATTTTTATTCAGGGACAGAACCTGATTAAGATCAATGTAATTTTCATTCTTTTCAACAGTGTTGACTTTTGATTATAATTTTACACAAGGTTCTAGGCCATAATATTGTATATTTTATTTTTATTCAGGGACAGAACCTGATTAAGATCAATGTAATTTTCATTCTTTTCAACAGTGTTGACTTTTGATTATAATTTTACACAAGGTTCTAGGCCATAATATTGTATATTTTATATTTTATTTTTATTCAGGGACAGAACCTGATTAAGATCAATGTAATTTTCATTCTTTTCAACAGTGTTGACTTTTGATTATAATTTTACACAAGGTTCTAGGCCATAATATTGTTTATTTTATATCTTATTTTTATTCAGGGACAGAACCTGATTAAGAGCAATGTAATTTTCATTGCCTATTTAACAGTGTTGACTTTTGATACCAATTTAACCCCAGCACCTTATGCGAGTGATATATCCAGTGCTGGGGTGACCAACTTCCTCGGCCATATTTTCTATTTTTTTGTTTTTTATATTCAGGGACAGAACCCGATTAACAACAATGTAATTTTCATTGGATTTTAAATGGTGTTGACTTTTGATAATAATTTTACCGTTGTCGCTGTAACAACAAATTTACAACGAAAGCAGTATTTAATTTTAAAACACTTTTGGTTTCCACCATAACAAAACAACCATTTATTAACAATGTATATGATAACATTCAGTGGAAGTAGAAGGATTCACTTGAATGTGTTAACAATTCCGAGATTATGTGTACCAAAACAAAGTTGAAAGACTTTCTAGAACATATATCGGAAGGCGCTACATTCATAAAATTCGAATGTGAATCTCAGGAGGAATTTGAAGTGATAGTGCATGGTCGTTGAGGCTAAACCAATTTTAATGATAACGACTTCGCGAAAATATGGATGGAGAAATTCTCTTCGTTTACCAAGTTTGGATGGATTTTTGAGAATAATTTTCCTTGAATGATGAGGATGGTGGTTAGAAAAAAGTTATCTCGTCTGTTGCCATCGCAGAACAAGCGGACGGCGGCGTCGTGGAGAGGTCGGAACTACAAGTGCAAAGTCAAGATCGACTTCAAGACGAAGTTAACAAACAAGAACTCGACGAGAAATAAACCGACCTTCACCCGGGTCCAACATGCTCATTTACATACAGCGCGAGCACAGACACGCACGAACGCAACGTGCTTCAACATGCCAAAAAGGACATGGACATTTTTATATTCAGGGACAGAACATGATTAAAAACAATGTAATTTTCATTGGCTTTTCAACTGTGTTGACTTTTGATAATAATGTTACCCCCCGCAAGATGTGCGAGTGCTCTACGTAGTGCAGGGGTGACCAAGTTCCTAGGCCATATTGTTTATTTTATATATTTTTTATATTCAGGGACAGAACCTGATTGAGAGCAATGTAATTGTCACTGCCTTTTCAACAGTGTTGACTTTTGATTTTAATTTTACACAAGGTTCTAGGATATAATATTATTTATTTCATATTTTATTCTTATTCAGGGACAGAACCTGATTAAGATCAATGTAATTTTCATTCTTTTCAACAGTGTTGACTTTTGATTATAATTTTACACAAGATCCTAGGCCATAATATTGTTAATTTCATATTTTATTTTTATTCAGGGACAGAACCTGATTAAGAGTAATATAATTTTCATCCTTTTCAACAGTGTTGACTTTTGATTATAATTTTTCACAAGTTCCTAGGCCATAATATTGTTTATTTTATATCTTATTTTTATTCAGGGACAGAACCTGATTAAGAGCAATGTAATTTTCATTGCCTATTTAACAGTGTTGACTTTTGATACCAATTTAACCCCAGCACCATATGCGAGTGATATATCCAGTGCTGGGGTGACCAACTTCCTCGGCCATATTTTCTATTTTTTTGTTTTTTATATTCAGGGACAGAACCCGATTAACAACAATGTAATTTTCATTGGATTTTAAATGGTGTTGACTTTTGATAATAATTTTACCGTTGTCGCTGTAACAACAAATTTACAACGAAAGCAGTATTTAATTTTAAAACACTTTTGGTTTCCACCATAACAAAACAACCATTTATTAACAATGTATATGATAACATTCAGTGGAAGTAGAAGGATTCACTTGAATGTGTTAACAATTCCGAGATTATGTTGTAACGGGGGTCTAGTTATGATGGAGATTGAAACCACCGTCTACAAAATTATTATAATTTAATGATAACTTAACGAAGAAGGTTAGTAACTAATCTAGGCTTATTCTAAGTAGGTAATGATGATGGGTCGTGGGTGACAAGAGATAGCGGTCTCTGCAGTCCGGCAGTAGGTATTTAAGGCGAAGACTGTGACCGACTGAATAGGTTGGACGACCTTCGTCTTTTCAATATTATAGACCGAGGTAGGACCCTGAAAGGCCAATGCGATTGTTGGCATTAGTAATAAACTTAATAGTTCCCGTGTTACTAATTAATCAACTAAGTACTAACATCTAGTATACAATTAGTATGGGATATTAAAAGTAACAACTCACCCTAGAGGGGTATCCAGCACTACACACAGATAGATAGTAGGTACACAAGTACTTTATAATATTCGTCAGTTGAAAATTGAGTATTAGAAACGGTGGCGTTTATAATAGCAGCTGAGCCGACCGAAGATTAGAATGAAGTGTCGGCCGCCGGGCGCTCATCGCCTGCACGCTGACCGGTATTTTTAGAGATCGCTAGGGCGCGCCTACGAACCCTTCGCGAGCGTCTATTATTTTTGTGGTTCCGTATTATATGTTATATAATTAGTAAATCATATAGATATAATATGGTAAGTTGAAGTAATGTTATTCTTTATAACGTTACAATGTGTACCAAAACAAAGTTGAAAGACTTTCTAGAACATATATCGGAAGGCGCTACATTCATAAAATTCGAATGTGAATCTCAGGAGGAATTTGAAGTGATAGTGCATGGTCGTTGAGGCTAAACCAATTTTAATGATAACGACTTCGCGAAAGTATGGATGGAGAAATTCTCTTCGTTTACCAAGTTTGGATGGATTTTTGAGAATAATTTTCCTTGAATGATGAGGATGGTGGTCAGAAAAAAGTTATCTCGTCTGTTGCCATCGCAGAACAAGCGGACGGCGGCGTCGTGGAGAGGTCGGAACTACAAGTGCAAAGTCAAGATCGACTTCAAGACGAAGTTAACAAACAAGAACTCGACGAGAAATAAACCGACCTTCACCCGGGTCCAACATGCTCATTTACATACAGCGCGAGCACAGACACGCACTGACGCAACGTGCTTCAACATGCCAAAAAGGACATGGACATTTTTATATTCAGGGACAGAACATGATTAAAAACAATGTAATTTTCATTGGCTTTTCAACAGTGTTGACTTTTGATAATAATGTTACCCCCCGCAAGATGTGCGAGTGCTCTACGTAGTGCAGGGGTGACCAAGTTCCTAGGCCATATTGTTTATTTTATATATTTTTTATATTCAGGGACAGAACCTGATTGAGAGCAATGTAATTGTCACTGCCTTTTCAACAGTGTTGACTTTTTATTATAATTTTACACAAGGTCCTGGGCCATAATATTGTTTATTTTATATTAAATTTTTATTCAGGGACAGAACCTGATTAACAGCAATGTAATTTTCATTGCCTTTTTAACAGTGTTGACTTTTGATTTTAATTTTACACAAGGTCCTAGGCCATAATATTGTTTATTTCATATTTTATTCTTATTCAGGGACAGAACCTGATTAACAGCAATGTAATTTTCATTGCCTTTTCAACAGTGTTGACTTTTGATTATAATTTTACACAAGATCCTAGGCCATAATATTGTTTATTTCATATTTTATTTTTATTCAGGGACAGAACCTGATTCAGAGCAATATAGTTTTCATTCTTTTTAACAGTGTTGACTTATGATTATAATTTTTCACAAGGTCCTAGGCCATAATATTGCTTATTTTATTTTTTATTTTTATTCAGGGACAGAACCTGATTAACAGCAATGTAATTTTCATCGCCTATTTAATTTTAACAGTGTTGACTTTTGATTATAATTTTACACAAGGTCCTAGGCCATAATATTGTTTATTCAATATTTTATTATTATTCAGGGACAGAACCTGATTAAGAGCAATATAATTTTCATTATTTTCAACAGTGTTGACTTTTGATTATAATTTTACCCCCAGCACCATATGCGAGTGATATATCCAGTGCTGGGGTGACCAACTTCCTCGGCCATATTTTCTATTTTTTATTTTTTATATTCAGGGACAGAACCTGATTAAAAACAATGTAATTTTCATTGGCTATTCAATAGTGTTAACTTTTGATAATAATTTTACCCCCCGCAAGATGTACGAGTGATCTCCCTAGTGCTGGGGTGACCAAGTTCCTAGGCCATTTTTTTATTTTTATATTCAGGGACAGAACCTGATTAAAAACAATGTAATTTTCATTGGCTATTCAATAGTGTTAACTTTTGATAATAATTTTACCCCCCGCAAGATGTACGAGTGATCTCCCTAGTGCTGGGGTGACCAAGTTCCTAGGCCATTTTTTTATTTTTATATTCAGGGACAGAACCTGATTAAAAACAATGTAATTTTCATTGGCTATTCAATAGTGTTAACTTTTGATAATAATTTTACCCCCCGCAAGATGTACGAGTGATCTCCCTAGTGCTGGGGTGACCAAGTTCCTAGGCCATTTTTTTATTTTTATATTCAGGGACAGAACCTGATTAAAAACAATGTAATTTTCATTGGCTATTCAATAGTGTTAACTTTTGATAATAATTTTACCCCCCGCAAGATGTACGAGTGATCTCCCTAGTGCTGGGGTGACCAAGTTCCTAGGCCATTTTTTTATTTTTATATTCAGGGACAGAACCTGATTAAAAACAATGTAATTTTCATTGGCTATTCAATAGTGTTAACTTTTGATAATAATTTTACCCCCCGCAAGATGTACGAGTGATCTCCTTAGTGCTGGGGTGACCAAGTTCCTAGGCCATTTTTTTATTTTTATATTCAGGGACAAAACCTGATTAAAAACAATGTAATTTTCATTGGCTATTCAATAGTGTTAACTTTTGATAATAATTTTACCCCCCGCAAGATGTACGAGTGATCTCCCTAGTGCTGGGGTGACCAAGTTCCAAGGCCATTTTTTTATTTTTATATTCAGGGACAGAACCTGATTAAAAACAATGTAATTTTCATTGGCTATTCAATAGTGTTAACTTTTGATAATAATTTTACCCCCCGCAAGATGTACGAGTGATCTCCCTAGTGCTGGGGTGACCAAGTTCCTAGGCCATTTTTTTATTTTTATATTCAGGGACAGAACCTGATTAAAAACAATGTAATTTTCATTGGCTATTCAATAGTGTTAACTTTTGATAATAATTTTACCCCCCGCAAGATGTACGAGTGATCTCCCTAGTGCTGGGGTGACCAAGTTCCTAGGCCATTTTTTTATTTTTATATTCAGGGACAGAACCTGATTAAAAACAATGTAATTTTCATTGGCTATTCAATAGTTTTAACTTTTGATAATAATGTTACCCCCCGCAAGATGTGCGAGTGATCTCCATAGTGCTGGGGTGACCAAGTTCCTAGGCCATATTGTTTATTTTATACATTTTTTATATTCAGGGACAGAACCTGATTAAGAGCAATATAATTAGTATTCAATAGTTTTGACTTTTGATTACAATTTAACCCCAGTACCACATGCGAGTGATCTACCCAGTGCTAGGTGCGACACAAGGTCCTAGGCCATATTGTTGAAGCTGAATAAGTATAATAATTATTATCGTTATACTTATTTAGATTAACATAAGTATTATAATAATAGGCCTACAAACTACGAAGAGATTAATCAAACTGCATTATTTCATAAAATTGCGTCAGAGAAGAACGTTGCGGAGCGAAAACAATACATTGTGAACGTGCTTATTACAAACACTTTTGACTTGCTATCAGATCTGGCGGAATATGACTCAATCCCCTTCACGAGGTCATCGTTATTTTTAATAAATACTAGGCTTAATAGAAGTTGTCCAGAGATCGGAGAAAGCCTTCAAGATGCGATGGAGAAGAAGATTAGCAACTTGCAGGATCAGCGACAAAGCGCAGAGCAGGACATTGTTTTACTGACGGAAAATGGTCAGCTCAATAAAAACAATTGAAGTTTATGCACACATTTGCAACTCCGACACAAAAACATCTATTAGCATCAAGGAAGAACTCTGCGAAAATCAAAATTGAATTTTACACCAAACGATAGTAAAATGGAACCTAATAAATAAGTGTCAGGATCTTAACCTTGGCGTGGAAAGAGGGAGCACGACCCAGAGCCCCCCGTGACGTGTGACGTCACGGGGCCCGAAAATACTGATGGAAATAATAAGCAACAACATCAACAACAACAACAAACAACAACAACAACAACAACAATCAACCACCAACATCAACAACAACAATCGGCAACAACATCAGCTACCGTGACCATTGAGGAAAAGGAAGAAAATGAAAATAAAAACAAAATCTGTACATTAAGCGCCAATACATATAATAAATTGTTAGGTATCACCAATCGCTCACGAACCGACGACTATGAAATTAATATGCCATTACCTTGCTCCGCATGTTGGGATAAAGGCGTTGTTAAGTAATTTAGAAATCAAGTTAAAAGATTATACAACGAGTGACTATTGTCTGATTTTATACATGAAGATGATCTTAAATCTCTCAATTATTCAAACTTAGTGTATCTTATTCAAATTCAAATTAATTTATTTTGTCAAAACATAGGTGAAAAATTATAGGTTGTTTAAAAATGATATCGTATGACTATGTTTCACCCTTAGGTGTACAAAGCTAATGTTGCTTATGCAGCAAATACAACATTTAAACCTAGTTTTATGCAAGCATGCTTGCATTAATAATTCGATACTTAACTACTTAATTACTACGGCATTAACAATTTAGTTATAGGGTAGATGGTGATTGGGCTATTATCTGTTTATGTCAAAGTTTACATTCATAAATTACTCTATTTTAAAAATTAACTATTGTCACTTAACAATTCTTTAACTGTGTAATATATTATTTTTCTAAATATTTTAATTTAAAGCGACTTCATGCCATTTAAAATTTTATTATAAATCACAGGAGCTATACCAAAGAATTTTTTACTATATAAAGCAGTGTTACTCTTATTGATACGCAGTTTGTCCTCATATTGAGATCGGACACGAAATGCGCGTCCCTGAGATACAGGTACAAACAAACGGGGATTGGCTTTAATAAGTGTTGCCACCTCCAAAATGTACAGTGATGGAACGGTTAATACATTCAAAGATTTGAATTTTATTAAAAACAAGACAGTGAAATTGAGGCATAAAAATATATATTCGTAATATTCTATGCGCTAACATATAACTGTGTTTTTTTTGCCAATGTATTTATTTAGAGAATAAAAGTGTTTCACAATTTTTTTAAACACTGATTTTCTTGTTTGTAGACCGACTCACTGAGGAACGAAAATGGCCTCTCCATAGAAATAGGGACTTAATTTTCTAAGTGCCTATTTTTTTAATTGAAATCGAATCTACTCCTCATAATTAGGTAAAAAAATTAATATGGGTCAATTTGGCTGGAAAACCGCCGAGTAATAATTTTTTTACTAAAATTTTGTATGGAGCGTATATGAAAATACGGAATATCTAAAGTGCACAATTTCCCGTAATATCCTTCCGCAGGAATTTAGTACCAATTATTTATGATTTTTCGGCGTTCTCAAAATTTCCCGGGCAGGTGCACTTTTTAAAAAAAAAATCAAAAACGTTTTATATAGGGAAAACTTGGTTTTTAGGAGGTATTTAAGTTTGCACGACACGTTTAATCGTGGGATAAAATTAAATAATGGCATTAGATGAGATGGATGTTCAAAAATGAGGTCATTGGATTAATGACATTTCTCACTTTTTGGCCCTTTATCTCCCTGCCCCCTTAATGATCACAATCGGTGCTCATTAAGTGTATGATTAAAAGTAAAAATTAACTAAATCACTCTTAATTATTCTTAATTAGTTGGCATTAAGTAAAAGTATAAATTAAATATTATCTTATTATCATTAAGGATGATGATTACCCAGATTTCATTAGAAATGTGCAATAAATAGGTTGCAGTTTAATTTTATTATTCTGCGTCACCTATTTCGGCATCCAATTCCGAATCATTTTGCGATTCGGAATTGATTAGAAGGTCCAAGGTCTCAATAAATAAGGTTTGTTTGTTCCTTTTATTCAGTGTTGGCCTCATTGCGGTAAGTTTGGGATCCGATGACAGAAGTAACATATTGAGAATGTCATGATTTGAATCTTGTCTACTCTTTTTCTGTGAGTTGTGTTCCCTGAACCTTCTAAAGTCTTTATTCCGGGCCTCTGACGCTTCTTCTGAGAGATTGCCGATCGGTATAACTTCGTTATGGGCTATAATGTCTGCTCCATGCACCAGTAATTTATGAACCGTTGCGGACATATGATACCAGTTGTATAATTCCACATATTTTTTTACTGTATCGTGGGCGTAATCTTTATATTTGTTGACGTCTATAACCTCTCCTGAAGTAACTGCTTGCAAGATTACTGCAAATCTCCTGATTAATCCCTCATCTAGTCCTGTAATGCTTGCTGTTTTACAGGGGTCCTCAAAAAACTTTCTGGCTGTGTTTCCATCATTAGTTGTCCCTGACCCCTGTTTGACCACATCTATCAAGAGATTCATTTCTTCCTTAAAACGATCTTGAATGATTTTCTTCCTTGATGCCATTTTTTCTTTTAGGTCATTTCCTCTCGCAGCCCATTGTTTAAAATCCTGGCGATATGCTATGTGAAGAAGGCATTCCATCGTATTGATGCGAGCATGTAGAGATGATAACCCATATTGGTATATACCAGTATCCACAGGTTTTGTAAGAACTTTATCAAGAAGGTTCATCTCCGTTGGTTTAGCCAAACATAAACTGCAAGTTGCATTTGATCTGGCTTTTGAAAGAAAAGTGCATATTTTGCCGTCCAACATCGTCATCTTCAGTTCATGCTTCACTGTGTTGGTTTTGTGTTCTGTGGGTAGTAGATCTTCAATTTCCTTGTCTATCTCCGTTTTCTGAGCAAGCACAACGGCTTCGTTTTCCTTAATGAACTTGAACTGTATTGGACGACAATATAACGCTGAACAAGGCTTGGGATTCGTCCATATTGTATCAGTTCCTGAAGTTAATTTTAATGGTACCAGGGTTGTCATGAAAACACTAGAATCATCTTGCTCGGAGTCACTCATCTTTTGCTTGTACCTGCTTTGGCTCGAAGCACCATCAAACCCCCATTTAGAAATAAGTACCATCTGTTTGCCTTCTACGTGCTCCGGTATACTATCCATTATTCTGTTCACTGTAATATTCAATAATTCTTGCAGTTTAATTTTGGCTGAAGAATCCGTAATAGTTATTGATTCACTCGGAGGATAGCAATCTAGTTTAGCTTTTTGTACTCTGTAGTATGACGGATACACATTTTCTGCACCTTCTCTAATAGCACTCTCTCGCAGGATCATATATTGCCATTTAGACAACTTGAGTGAAATAAAAAGACTTAGTGCTTTTTCAGGTGTATATATCGTAGATGTTACGGGTTTCTTCGTAGAGATTGTCACTTCTCTTAATTTAGATGCTACTTCTGGGTTTTTCAGCATATATTCAATTACGGCCGCAATATCATCGAGGCCATCCTGCTTAAAACGTTCTGCTGCAGCATATGCCAATTCATCAGCGTTTTCGGATTGTAAGTCACTCGATCTTTTTTTCTTCTGTTTGGTTCCCAGATCTTCGAATGACTTACGTTTTGTTGTAGTCATTGTTCCAACCGATGAGGTCGATCCTTCATAGTTTAAATCACCTGATTCTTGGGTGGGTGAATCGGATCGCCAAACTACAAAGCTTGGCCAATCAACATTTTCCATAAGCCAATGTTCATAAGTACTTCTAAACTTTTTCGTATCTCTTCGGCACTTCTGCCACCTTTCCAAAGCAGCTCTTGAAAATCTTTGGCAAAATTCCTTGAGGGTATCATAGTCTTCTTCAGATAGTTGTCCATTGATTTTAGTAACCACTTCTTCCATCAAGGCTTTGTAGTTAAAAGAAGGTTCCTGATTTCTCAAAATCACGTAAGTTGGTCGTTAAACCCTCCATTGCTTGCAGTTGAAATGTTCCAGAAGGAATAAACAATAAAATTGAACTGCAACCTATTTATTGCATATTACTAATGAGAACCCATTGAAATCTGGGTAATTATCATCCTTAATGATAATAAGATAATATTTAATTTATTTTTTTACTTAATGCCAACTCATTAAGAATAATTAAGAGTGATTTAGTTAATTTTTACTTTTAATATACACTTAATGAGCACCGATTGTGCTCATTAGGGGGCAGGGAGATAAAGGGCCAAAAAGTGAGATTTATGTCATTATTCCAATGACCTCATTTTTGAACATCCATCTCATCTAAAGCCATTATTTAATTTTATCCCACGATTAAACGTGTCTTGCAAACTTAAATACCTCCTAAAAACCAAGTTTTCCCTATATAAAACGTTTTTGATTATTTTTTAAAAAAGTGCACCTGCCCGGGAAATTTTGAGAACGCCGAAAAATCATAAATAATTGGTACTAAATTCCTGCGGAAGGATATTACGGGAAATTGTGCACTTTCTGAGATATTCCGTTTTTTCATATACGCTCCATACAAAATTTTATAAAAAAAATTATTACTCGGCGGTTTTCCAGCCAAATTGACCCATATTCATTTTTTTACCTAATTATGAGGAGTAGACTCGATTTCAATTAAAAAAATAGGCACTTAGAAAATTAAGTCCCTATTTCTATGGAGAGGCCATTTTCGTTCCACAGTGCGACTGACACATGACATGACTTATGCCTGTAACATGTTTTGTGCACGTTCTGGGTGGCGTCGGCTGTTGCAGAGATCGCTGGTCGCCCTCCCTTTTGCGAGATCTGAAAACAAACCCTTAATATAACAACATTTTATTAATAAAAATCCTATCAAGAGCATGGCAGACCGTGCTCAATGTAGGGCTCCGAAGCCGTTACGACAAACTCGAAGAAAACTATCTCAAAAAACAACATGTATGAACTAATTTTCTATTTAAAGTTATCCGGGGCTGTCTTATGACACTTGACTCTAACAAAAAATAGCACATTAAACCTTAATATTTCATAAACGGATCGCTTAATTGGTTTTATTTACAAAATCCCGCAATATTTTATAAAAACCTATCCAACTACCCCACACTATGGGTAGATGAGAAAAAACATACTCGTACATCCCCAAGTTACGTGTAAAAGAGGTAGGAAGTACACTAAAAATCATTTTTTCTGTACCTTAATTTACCACTTGGTTTGCGCGACTAATATGACGCATGTTCACGGCAAATTACAGCTTTCTAGTAAATACTAAGTCTCTGAGCTAGGCTGCGGACGGACAGACGGACGGATGGACGGACGGACGGACATGGCGAAACTATAAGGGTTCCTAGTTTGACTACGGAACCCCAAAACCCGGACAGAGCAGACCAAACTCAGTGTAATATTCTGAAGCTGATGCCACAAACACCAACAACTAACCAATAAACAGCAAGTAGAGGTAGCTGTGGAAATAGTTTTGTATTTAAAGATATTTGGTGAGTTTTTTTAAACTGCGGAGGTTCTCAAGTCAACCCGTATTTATTTTTTATGTATGACCAAGCATAGCTTTTTGCTGAGCCGTCAAATTAAAAATAAATGGTTTTTTGGAGTAGTAATGCCTTCGAAGTGGTTATATTGTCACCAAATCTGAATCTTATACTTAAGGGGATCCCTGAGGAACGGACGGAACTGCTCAAATATTGTTGTCATACATAATAATATAGCGATTTTAGTATATCATGCAATCCTCAACTAATGAAAGTCATTATAGACATCAGCTAACCAGCGGGTTATAATGAGATTTGAATTCGTATGAAAAACTGTCCTACAGCAAAAAAAAACTTATTTGAAAATCGAACTGGCCACAGCAAGCCATATACGCAAAACAAAGAAAAGGTGAGAAAGTACAGTATTCTCCTCTGGGATAAAGCTGTTTTCGCCTTGGGCTAGCTTGAATCCCTCGCTGCGCTCGGGGGTTAAATATGGACTCCTACATTTGCTCAGGATTCAATATCGCGCCCGTGACATAAAACAGTACTTTATCCCCTCGGTTTATAATCTACTATTATTAACAAGTCGAGCATTTGCATTCAGTCATTTTTAATAAATTTGTAGAAGTGGAACTGATAATAAAGACCACGAATGGCCACCGGAACTCCTATTCAAGGATGGCGATAAGGTATCTCGATTAAGATAGTTAAGCGACTATAAAGAACAACATTGAACTGTTTAAAAAGCTCAAAATGTCTTAAGGTGTCACTAAGAAGTGGGACTATAAATATAACAGCTTATTATGATCACTAAAAAGTAAAATATAAAACAAATATTAAATCAAGCGACAACCCATATATCCTGATAATAAATGAATAGATTTCATGATATACAAATCTAAAGTGAGTGGACGGGTCGGAAGGGCCCTAGGCGTACTTTTTCGAATCAAATCGGAGAAATACTGGAAAAGGGCCGAATCTTAAGTACCCGAAACCGACGTGCGTGCATGACTCGATGAATGAATGTGGAAGAAGCGAAATAAATTTGTCAAGATCGTAGCAAATGGAAAAAAGTGGTCTCTGCCTACCCCTCTGGGAAACAGGCGTGATTTAATGTGTATGTATGTAGATTTCATGGAATTAATGATTTAAGTCCCCTACAACTGAAAAATGGTTTTCTTCCTAAAGTGGCGTCATCTATAGGTGAATACCATATATTTAAGTCGGCAATGAGATTGCTTGTGATCGGGTTGACAGCCAGACTGAACAGAACGGACTCAGGCTGCTGACGACGGCACAATTTAGAAGCCAAGCGGCGTAAGGAGCTAGACACCGCTGTAGGGCGGATACCACCGTCCTTATACCTAGGAAACCTTGTAGTTTCGCCATGGCCGTCCGTCCGTCCGTCCATCCGCAGCTTAGCTCAGAGACTCTTAGTTCTAGGCAGCTGTTATTTAACGAGCTTGAATATGCATATTAGTCACGCTGGCAAAGCAGTAAAATAATAGTAGTTTATGCAATTGATGCATAATGAGAGGCCTTAAAATACGAGTGTACTTTTATGAAACGAGCGTCAGCGAAAGAAGATTTTACCTATTACCACAGACAAAACAGTTCTTATAGTTAAATTGGTTGTAATAAATAATGCTGGTCATTTCCTACGGGTTTTGAACGCATAATACAGGACTTGTGATATGTGTGTAGGTAAAATCTTTAAAAACATTATTTTTAGGGCATCTCCACTACACGTAACCTGGGCATGGTTTTTTAATTGGTCGTCTCCCCCATGCTGGTTTTTGAAAACAATATTTTGATTAAGGGATCCGTTTGTGAAATATTAGGATTTCAAATGCTCACTTTTGTTAGAGTCAAGTGTCCCCCCTCCCCCCACTCCAACCAAAACTACAAATAGGACATTATAACGAATTTTAAAGTACAACGATCACGACTTAGTACACTTGATTGGTTCCTAATTCACACATTCGCGGCGGCTGCCATTGGTAAACGATAACTTTAAATTTAAATTTGCTGGGGTCTGTAACTGAGAACGGCGGGCTGATTTTACAACAGTAAGGTTAAAATTTCTGAGTGTGTGGGAGAAATGGTTCATTTTGAACCCGCACGATCGTATAATTCTGCGCTGTAAGGGCTAGTTGTATAATTCAATGCTCACCGTGTGGCCGCGTCTTCCGCGTAGACGACGGAGGTCTGCTAGCTCCGGCCGTCTCACAATGCTTGAGCTCCTCGTCAAATTTCAGCTGCATCTGTGGAAAAGATTGTAATTAATGGTTTGGAGGTTTGTTTTGTTCAATTTGTTTTCTTAAGCATAAGAAATTCGAAAAACAAAGAAGCAGGCGTCGTAAACCTGTTTCTTGGGAAGAGTTAATTTATATTAAATTAAATTGTGAATAAGCTTGGGTACTACACAACGATGAACACAGTTATATCCTGTTTTTTTATTTCAATTATATCCGTTAGGGACAAAAGGCTAGATGAAATTGGATATTTTAGCGATAATGTTGCCGTTGAAATAGTCACATAAAAGTGTTAAAATTAATTTCATATTATTCAATATAAAATACTTTTGTTGTTACTGTCCTTTTTTGTACGGACAACATATTAAAAAATATTACATGTCACTTACACAATTTCAGACAAATCTATTGACTCCGCATCAAATAAAATTCATCAAGAAAGAAAGAATAGAAAAAAAATACATTTATTCACTACACACAAAGTAAAAACAGAAAACAGCAATCAACAAGTAGTGAGTGTTTTCGCGGCAGTGAATCGGACACTGGCTCAGCATAACGTTGAAGTGTTAACCCGCAGCGCTGATTTCCAGCCAGCTCCGAGAGTGACAGACCGTTATTTATTTTATAAATCCTGTTATATTTACTGATACAGGAAACAAAGCGGGTCGGCAAATAAAACGGCCGGCAGTAAAATATTTCGCCGAAACAAAAGAAACCTTGTACTACTTACCCTTATGGGGTTCTTGTTCGGCCAGGGTGCCGCGCGTCCCGCTCCGGAGACTCCATCCACTAGTCACTCGGCACAGGACTCGGCGAGTTGACTGCAGACATGGCCGCGGGTCTGGTCCTAGGGCTTCTCTACCCTCCTGGAGGAGGAGGCGCCGGGGTCTGTCCTTGGAGGGCAGCCGGGCGACAACACCGGGTGTTACACTGCTTCTAAGGGAGGATAAGACGAGTTCACAGCTCCGTGCGGGTGAGGTCGCTATCGTTGAGGCGAACATGGCCGCTCTCTCGCAGCCAAGCGCGCACTGCGGCTGCGCGTACACTCAAATGATCCCCTCCGCGCCTGCGCGCCGGGGCCGGTCCTCGCCCCTCGCGAACGTCATTGTTAACACTTTCGTTGAAAAGGGCTCCAATGGTCATGCAAAACTGAACTTTATGTCATAGAGAAGACAAACGAGCACACAGGCCACCTGATGGTAAGTGGAAACTGTGACCCATAGACATTCGCATTCACAGGACTGCGATGCAATCCTAAGACTACAAATGCGTTGCCAACCCTGAGGACTAAGATGGAATGCCTCTATGCTAGTCATTTCATCGGTTGTCTTATCCCCAAACCGGAACACAACAATGCGAACACTGCTGTTTGGCGGTAGCTTAATGGATAAGATGGTGGTAGCGATCCGGACGGGCCCTGCACAAGGTCCTACCACCCGCAAAACAGATGGATAAAGTTAATCTAAAACTTACGAAAACCAAAACTCGTTGACATTCACGTCCATTAATCACAATAAGTCAATAACACACAGCGAAGGATCCGCAAAAAGTGACATTTAGGTAGAATAGTTAAACTAAATGTAAATGTATGCTTCGGTTTTGGTACGTTTTAGATTAACTTTTTCTATGAGTTGAAATAATTTGAAAACATTTTTAGAACCAAAATTAAACGGGGAATAATAATAATCAAAAAAAGGGATAAAATATCTGCAAAAAATTGAGAAAAACGTGTTTTTATGAAAACAAAATAACATTTTTGCAGTAATTTTTCACAAAAAAAGTAGCTACTCGGTTGTTTTTTTATTGGTCTAAAATTGTTATCAATGATTATAAACCTTACTAATGTCAATACTACGCATTTTGTTTTATCTTTTTTGGGCTATAAGATCAAAAGTTACACCGTACTACCCAAACTTCATTAAATAGTTTAAAAATCTGTAAACAATAAACCAGGAGCTAAAAAAAATTTAAAAAAACATGTTTTACCGATAAATCAACATAAAATTACACCCCTTTCAATACGTAAAGTTTATTGAGTACCACCCTGTATATTTATATTATCATCACTACATAGTATAAAACAAAGTCGCTTCTCGCTGTCTGTCCCTATGTATGCTTAGATCTTTAAAACAACGCAACGGATTTTGATGCGGGTTTTTTTAATAGATAGAGTGATTCAAGAGGAAGGTTTATATGTATAATAGATTCTGGTTTATGTACGGGTGTTACAGAAAACTCACATAAACCGAAGCGAAGCGAGGGCGGGTCGCTAGTTTATTATAAATATTTTTGGGAACGTTATATCCGTAATATTGGCATTGGTTCATATTTTTAACCCCGAATGCAAAAAAGAGGGGTGTTAAAAGTTTGACTTGTAAGTTTGCGTGTGTGTGTCAGTCTGTCTGTGGCACCGTTGCTCTTTTACCCCTAAAAACAAGTCTTAAAAACCCGACTGCAAGTTTCGATACTGTCGTCGACTTATGTTAAAAACATAAAAAAAGGTACATAAAATTCGAAAGAAAAATGTTTTTAAGAATTTTAGTTAACTTAGTGACACTTGCGGCCTCGAGATGAATCTAATGACGTATCAATTATCAAATTCCGTTGACCCGTTGAGCTGTTACGAGGGGACATACATACATACAGGCAGCTGTGAACACATCGGTAACCCCAAGGTGACCCTTATTTTGGACCTCGCCGCTACGCAGGGGGACAGCGGGCGATCACGAGATCGTAATTAACTAATTATATGTTAAAGTTAAAGCATGATAATATGGAAAGAAATCTTGAAAAACTTTGACATAAAATTGCAAATTGTAGTTAATATTAAAATAGTAATATATTGGATAGTTCCTCACCGCGAGGACCTGTGACTGTGTCATGCATATGATGACAAAAACATTAAAAAAATTAAATGCTATTGTTTTACGCAAGCTGAGTTTGCCTGTAATTGGGTAAACACCCTGTCACTCTTCCCTAGACATATCATTTTAAAATTAAGTTAATGGTGTTATATCTGTCGGCGAACCTAATAAATAAATAAAATAAATAAAAAACCGGTCCGCTACTGACGAAGTAATCTCGTAACAAACAGAAAAAAAAACGGTCGGGTTGGAAACCTCCTCTTTTTTGAAGATGGTTAAAAATAAGTAAACACTTACTAAAATTAGGAGTGTGAAATTTTGTTATTAGTTAATTATACATAAAACAAGAATGTGTAATTCTATTGACCCATTATAGTGTGCGTATCTTGTTTAATAAACTGCAAGTTAAACGTCTAAAGCTGCCTTTGTATTGGAACTTCATTATTGTGAGTGGCGCATTAAAAAGTGCCGACCGGTAAACTAGCAGCTATGCGTGCAATTGCAGATGGGCGGCGTACTCGTACGAGGGTCTTCGAACAAAGGCAAATTCCAAATGGCATTGAGATGTTAGAGAAGGGATCCTCCCTAGGGGCCCTCGGCACAATGATGCATGTAATACACAACATACAGTACAATACAATACAGTAGCGTACAATATTAATATCACTTTATTACAAAAAAGGGTCGTGCAAAGATGAAAGACATTTATTCAGTACTACCGACACGCCCTCGCTTCGCTTTGGTTTATGTGAGTTATCTGTAACACCCCTATATAAAACAGATTTTTTTATACGCTCAACCTTCCTCTTGAATCACTCTATTACAAAAAAACCGCATCAAAATCCGATGCGTACTTTTAAAGATCTAAGAATACATAGGGACAGACAGACAGCGGGAAGCGACTTTGTTTTATGTTCTATGTAGTGAAGTATGCCGCATGGGCACTTTTGCTCGTCAAAACGAGACCACCACTGCAAGAAACGCCGCAAGAAACTCAACAGTCAGTCATTTTCAGGGCTTCGTACCTAAACGGTAAGTAAGGAGCCCTAGGGCTGCAGCTGTGCCAGTGTTAACCAACAGAAGGCGCACGCGGTCACGTCGAGCGCCTGGCGCGCGTTACTGTATCCATCGGTTAATGTTGGCACAGCTCCGACCTCTCCACTCTGTTCAGCATCATCTGTGATTGACCCTCTTTTGTAATAATGGTGATATTATTACTGAAGCGGCACCCCCTGTGCCGGCGCGGCCAGGGCCGGGGGGCGCGGCTATTGTGCGCCGACAACGTCCGCGACGCGGTCTGTTCTCACGCGTGTACCAGCTGCCGAGTTGCTTCAATAACACTGAGTTAACGAACGTTTTGTATCGTTTCAGTATTGTATCAGGGTTCCGTCTCCGGAGGGTCGCCTGACGAGACCCTATTTGCCTACGCTGTCCGTCCATCGGTTGGTCTCTCCATCCGTCCATTGTGTTGTATCTTTTGAACCATATTAGATAGTGGGCTGATTTGTTTCCAAAACATGGGTTTACTAAAAAAGTAAAACACGTGAAACTATAAAACGGGTCTTCATACATGAAACGCCTTTTTTCAAACATACCGGAGTTGAATTTAGTATGATTACCTACTGTAGGTACTAAACAATCGAATTCAAAATTTAATATAACATTAAATACTTTGCGGCGGCACGGAACTCTCGGTGCGCGATTTTAGGATGCGTGGTGCGTGTCTGTCTTTCTATCTGTCGCAGCCAATTTGCTTCGAAACTACTGGACCGATTGAGTCGAAGGTTGGTACACGTGTAAAGTGATAACACAAACACAGAATATGTTGCAAATAAATTTATTTTTTTAAATATGGGTCATTTTTGGGAACAAAATTGAAAATAAAAAAAAGTTTTACAAACCTTACTGTGTCAAAGGAAAGAGCTAGTATGAGGATCTCAAATATATTATTGTTATTATTGTAAAATAAATAGTATTGATTTAATTAATGAAAGAAGACGAACATTTATCATTACCCCCCGCTCCTATATATAATTTTTGACATTGTTTATTGTACTACCATTTGTATATTTAACTTTGTGACTCGTTTTATTATTATTTGTGTTTTTTTAATCCATTCATTTATGACATTGGCTTTTGCTAGATTACTTTTTTTGTTTTTACTTCTTTGACGATCATAATATGAATTCTGTATAATTGACATGTGTGCAATATAACTGTATTTTATATTATGAAATAAATAAATCTAAATCTAAATCTAATCTGATCTCTGAAACTACTGAACCTAAAATATAAAAAAACAAACGAAATATATTATACTAGCGACCCGCCCTCGCTTCGCTTCGGTTTAGATTTTTCATACAAAAGGATTTTCCCGCTAATTCCCGTTCACGTGGGAATTTCGGGAATTCCTTTCTTAGTGCACCTTTACGGTACTTAAGCTACGTCCCTTCTAAATTTCAAGTGCCTACGTTTAGCCGTTTAGGCTGTGCGTTTATATGTCAGTCAGTCAGTCAGTTTCTCTTTTTATATATTTAGATTGCTTGTAGATTACAGAAAAACCTATAAGAATTCGATCGATAAAAATGATAATAATTGCGTATTTACGGTACGGAGCCCTCTCCGCGCAAGTTCATCTCGCACTTGAGCTTTTTATTAATCTCGCGCCGACAAAGCCCCCGCGGCTCGAGGGTGGAATAATTAGCAGGTCGGTCTGCTGGAGCGGCAGCCGGCCGGCCCCCGCGCGCCGCGCCCCCCGCGGGCGACACGCGCGGCCGTCGGGTAACAACCGCCGTCGTCGGAAAAACGGAACATAATAATAGCAGGTACAAAACTACCTGATGGAACTCTCGTGTCACTTTAGTGTTGGGACCGAGACCATGGCTGTTGTTAGCTTTAAGCCACCATTTCTAGCAAGCCGGCTTAGTTTTTGAGGAAACGAATCTTTAACATCTGAAAGGAGGATTATCGGTCCAAAAATTGTCTTTTAACTTTCATTGAAATTGTGTAAAGACATATTTTAGGGCGTGGAAATAACCTCAAAATTACAACTGTGGAAACATATTAAAAAAAACTATTTAATGTTGTAAGTCTCACACTTTCAATGAAAATTCCATTAAAAGTGTGATACTTAGTTTTGCGGGCCAGTATATATATACTTAAATACATAGAAAACATCCATGGCTCAGGAACAAAATATTCGCGCTCATCACACAAATATCTGCCCTAGCCGGGATTTGAACCCGGGACCACTAGCTTCGTAGGCAGGGTCACTAGCGACTACAACGCGGCGTCGTCGTTATAGCTAGCTTTAGTCCCTTATGGAACAATTATCTGATATATTTTAAACCATCGGACAAAAAAGCCCGGTGGTGCTACAAAGTGTAATGTGTGTATGTCTGTCTGTCTGTGGCACCGTATGCCCCAAACGGGTCATCGGGTTCAACCGGGGATTTTTCAAATAGACAGCTATTACGATCGGGAGGGCCCTTAGCTAGGTTTTATCTAAATCGGTCCAGCCGTTTAAGAGACATCAGCTTTAGAAGCAGTGTTTGTGGAACCCTGTCGCATCGTTGATCATTAATTTTAGCGTAATTTCTTTCATATGGTTTGACGCTGTCATTATGACAAGGTTCCATACCTAGTGGCTTAAAAATTAAAGTCCTTGACTGTACACATAAATAATAAGAAAAAATATGATTCAAGCGTCGGTACCTCGGCGGGCCATTAACTATACTAAATAATATAAAATACCCCAGCTACTTAGCGGTCCCCGATGTAGCGAGACGCTTGAATCAAAATATTAATACCTTCTTATAATTAAACTTATAGCGCCAATACTTATTATTTTTAACTTTTTAGAAGTTTTTCTTTACAGACTGTTAATTGAGTCTGGGGTTTTTTTTTATCGATAAATTTTTAATTTCACGCTTTTTAAATATCTCCAAATAAACAATATGACTATAGGTAGCAACGTCTCTTTAAAGACATTAAATGAATAATAGGAGGTTAATAAGTAATGACTGTAATGAGTAAAAAGAGGGGTGTTAATTTATAACGTGTACCACGTATATCTTTGTATCTGAGTGTCTGTCTGTGGCATCGTAGCTCCCAAAGAGAAGAACCAATTTAGATGTTATTTTTTTTATTTGAAATTTGGTTTATTAACGGTGGTTTTAAGTAAGATTTCATGAAAGTTGGTTAAGCTGTTTGATAGATATCAGCTCTGCAAGTTGGTGTCGCCGCTTGATCGGGGCTTTTAACCCTCTAAAAGATTAAATCGGTTTATCCGTGTAAGAGCTACGGTGCCACAGACAGATGCACAAACACACACACACACACACACACACACACACACACACAGGAACTTACATGTCAAACTTATAACACTCCTCTTGTTGCGTCGGGGGTTAAAAAATAAATCAAGGTAATAAATAAAACGGTTTTTCCATTAAACACTTATTTTTGAACTTAAAGCCATGTATGTTTGTGTGTGTGTTTTGTTATAATCAACAATTTAATAAAAATCTTGTTCCTCAATATACTAGTCGCAAAACGAAGTAACTTTTAGTTTTACGGGCCAGTGTAGTATCACGACACTGTGCTCATAATTTGTCTTATGCTTGGTTCCTATATTCAAGAAACGAATCGTTTTCCTTACGTCTCGTTAAAATTTGACATTTGCTACGTACAAAATGTGTCAAATTTTAACGAGACGTAAGGAAAACGATTCGTTTCTTGAATATAGGAACCGGGCATGAGTCAGTCGATTTATTTAGTGAATCACTCAACGAATTTACCCACAGGCCCAAAATCATTAATAAAATATAATTATATATGTAGAACCTCAGGGCGGGACACCATGATGAACTCGTTGATACTTACCCTCCCGGATTTATTAACACTATTTAGTCCCGGAGATACTCGCACCAGTATGAAAAATATTCCAAACTAAAGAAAGTGAATTAACAACGTAATAGCAATTATTATCAATCATACGCCTAAAAAGCTTTTACTAATACCTAAAAGTTATTTCAATATAGCAGCACGACTTTTGTTCTTGAGTTCTGCTGACAACTGACGCTCGCAGGTCACAATGCTTTTTTAGCTTCTCATGCTCTTAAAATGTTACTTTAGTCTTTGCACATCGGGACTAAAACTCTTTATTAATCTCAAGGAACTCTAATAATATTTTTTTAATTTATTTTGGAATCTCCTAAACATCCAATCACGATGTTTGTGAATGGAGGATTGTCGCCATTTTCAGTGATTGTGTATTTTTTTGAGCGTGTTGATAACCTCGAAATGACAACTGTGCAAAAATATAAAAAATAACGATTTAATTTCGTGAAACATGATTAGTGGTTACGAACATGAATCTATTTAACCACAGAACAATTTTGTAAGAAACTTTGTTCTAATCCATATTGTAATTTTATACTGAACGTCGCTTGGGTGGCTAAACATCTCGTGTCATTATGGCTTGTTTTAGTCCCTTGTTGAACAATCTACTATTATCATAATCTATGAAAGGATTAAAAAAATCGTTATGGTATTTTGCCCACTAATAATCTGTTGATACCCGACCCTTGATCACAAGATCAAAACATACAGATGTTAAAGGCGATTTTACATACAACTATTTGGCACGTTATAAACGCTGGATGAACATTCGGATCGACGCCGCGTTGGGCTAGTCGGTAGTGACCCTGCCTACGAAGCTAGCGGTCCTGGGTTCAAATCCCGGTACGGGCAGGTATTTGTGTGCTGAGCGCGATTATTTGCTCCTGATACATGGATGTTTTCTATGTATTTAAGTATATATTTACTTATATAAGTACGCTGGCCCACAAGTATCACTCTTTCAATGGAATTTTCATTAAAAGTGTAATACTTGGTTTTGCGGGCCAGAATATCTATATCGTTGTCTAGCACCCATAGTACATGCCTACAGCTCAGTTTGGGACTAGGTCTTTTGGAGTGAAATAGTCCTCTGATATTGATTATTACTATTATTTCTGAATGTTTAACACCTAATCCTTAAGCTCGCGCTGGAAGGGTACCTGCCGGACCTCGGGCTGCGTCCGTCCGCGGCTTAACTCCGACATTCTTGGAACGACAAAGCTGCAATTTTGCATTTTTATACAAAAAACGCGCCGTTAAGTAAATCTTTAAAATAAAAGTTAAGTAAGCGTAAAGCGGGGTTGTTTTTTTATCTACTTTTTTTCGTTGTACACAGTCGCCATGGATAATTATCGGTCCGAAAAAAGTAGGGGCTTGTGAGAAGCGTTTTTCGATTCAGCGCTTCGGCATTAAAGTGGTAATTTTTGATGAGAGTCAAGTCTTGGTAGCCGAGTGGGCTACTAGCTCAACCGTTGTTGTTGGATGTTATGCATAAAGTCACGGTGATAGTTCTGTTAATATAATAGAACGAAGTAAAACGTAAAACTATCACGACTAATCAGAATATGATATTGTTCTTGAGTCACAAGAGAGTAAAATGTTAAATAATATTAGTAGGTATTATTTAACATTTTACTTTCTTGTGACTTAAGAACCAATATATTCTGATTCTCGACCCGATACCGATACCGAACTCATTCAAGCCACTTCAAATGGAAAATTGTTAACTGGTTTTTAGGGAGATATTTCTTTGTGTTTATCTCTGTAGTAACGGCGGCGGGTCCTTACACTGAGCATGGTGCGACACGCTGCGGGTTACTAAATGTGTGATAATTAAAAAAACCGTATGAATCGTTATTATTATGTACGGTAAAGTTTGGAATATCTAGACACGCGGCAGCGTGTCAAAGCCAAGTTCAAGCTAACAGAACTGGCGAGCAGCACCGTGTGTAATAATTATTACACGAACCATTTGGAGCCACTTTTGACACCTTAATAACTCAAAATCTATTTAACATAGAAACATGAAATTTGGTATATGTATTAGAATTCCTTTGAATAACTAGAATCCGAAATTTCATATATATAGGTAAAATGGTTATTGAAATATTTACGTGTAAAAATCGGCATTTTTATCACCTAACTATTGACTTATTGACTGACCTATAGATCAAAACTTTAACCCAGTTCCAGATGACCTAGAAACTTCAAATTTGGCTTCCAGAGAGGTAGTTGGGTGAACACAAAGAAACAAGTCAGAAACTAGTAAATTTTCATCATTTTATTATAATTTTTCAATTAATTGGTGAATCTATGAAAACGGGTCACTTTCTATGGAAACTCTATACAAAGTGACCAGTTTTCATTGCTCTTGACTATTAGGAACGCTTACTTATAGTGCCTGTAAGTATTGTAAGAAGAATGTAAGAAGAAAATCAGCAATCAAAATGTATGACATCCGGACTTCATATGGATTTTAAGGTCTTCACGTGAATATATAATGAGTGGAATACCACCCTTAATTATTTTTTTAATTCAGACACGCGGCATCGTGTCCAGCCAAGTTCAAAGTCAAAAGGAACTAGCGACCCATTTGGAGCCACTTTTGACTCCTTAATCCATTTGGTATATGTATGTATATGTGTATATATATATAAATATATATAAATATGCATATATTTCGGGATCTAGTTAATCTAAGAGCTTTTATATATATAAAAGCCCTTAGATAAACTAGATCCTGAAATATATATATATAGGTAAATGGGTTATTGATATATTAACGTCTAAAAATCGCCATTTTTATCACTTATAAAAAAGTAAAAAAACGAGGAATTTTCAAGTATTATCTATTATTATTACTTATGTTTGTTACCTCAGAACTCCATCATTTATAAACCGATTTGAAAAAAATCTTTTTTTTCTTGAATATATGTCTTGAGAAACACAATATTTGGTGAAGTAGAAATGATGATGAAGACCACAGATGGCCACTGGAACAACTACCTAATCAAAAATAAGTATTTATGGGCTGCGATTCGATTACATTAATATGGTTTTTAAGCTAAATATTTATTTTATGCTCCTCAAAATCAACTAGTATGGTGAAGTGGAGCCGATGGTGAAGTACCAGGACGCCTTTGGGTAAAACATTTTTTGATAAAAATGCTTGCGAACGTTTTACCGCCCTGAATTAGCCACTTTAAAAATAATCAGAAAACGTATAAAAAATTTTGCAGATAATGAATGGGCAATACGCTCTAATATTTCTAACGTTCAAGAAAATGTAGAAAATAGCACAAAAAACAGATATCTTGTTGGTATGTAAAAACTAGCCAAGTCAAATCTTGAGCATCAATTTATCCTAAGATATTTGCTTTGTGTAAATAATTAGTGTTCAAATAAAAGAAGTTATACTTTTATATAGCAAACATTGTTGTAGTAGAAAAAATAAGAAATTGTATGTTCTTAAGAAAACATTTTATTTTAGAATTTCCTACTGAACTTGGCACCCATTTAGATCTCAATTCTTTTGTCGGCGAAATTGACAACCACGCTTATTCTTAATATTGAACTTGGCTCCTTTTTTCACATTTATGTTTTTGGTGGGATTAATTTTAACCCGAACTTTTCATGTTTAACTGAGGACAACTAACGCCATCTTTGGTTTTCTGGTGTAACTAACGTTATACCCTTTAGTAAGAAGAACTAAACTTTCGAACTTTACCTACACCTGATGTAACCCTTTAATGACGGTACACACAATAAGGAGCTGTCATAGCTTGAACAGTGTGATACGATATAAAAGCAGATGGGTTAAAACAAAAAATAAACCTTGGAATAAAGGTCTAAAAGTTGGTTAGCTACACCATCTCTTGGCGAGTAGCTGCGAGCTAGTATACGAACCCACTGGCAAGACTGGCCTACTCGCTAAGAGATGGCGTAGGAAACCTACCCCTGGGCTTTTAATTCATATTGGTTTAGCCTGTCAATGTCGTAATTATAATCGTTGACGTATAAAATGGTAATAGTAACAAGCGACTGTTTTTTTTAACATATGTATTTTTACGGATCACTACGGTTCCGTAGCCAAAATGTAACCCTTAATAGCCTCGTTATGTCCGTCCGTATGTAATAGGGGTTTTACTAAAAACTAAAGAATGTCTTTCGTTAAAATTTGTTTGTATAAGCCGCTACTTAGTTTGGTAGTTTTTTTAAATAATGAGTTTATGTAGTGCAGTTTCAATTATGAGTACAGCTTGCGCCATCTGTCGTCAAGTAGCTCTAGGTGACATTCGTTAACCATCATAATATGGTTTTATTCATATGGGAATTTAGCTGAATTTAGCTATGTATCGCACCGAAATAAAGTTAAACTTTAATTTGTATTGAAATAGGTCTTAGCCGCTATATTTGTCGTAAAAAATACTTTCATTCCATATCAAATCTAAGTACAGCTTACGCCATCTGGCATCAAGTAGCAAAATAGCACCCGTTAACAATCTTGCAGTTTTGATTCAGATGTAACTTTTGCCATGTATAGCGTCAGAAATAATTTATACTTTACTTCATATCGTAGATGATTCTAGCAGCACTCGTACCCGTTCAAAATATAGAAACTCCATTTTAATAATAAGTACAGCTGGCGCCATCTGTCGTCAAGTAGCTCAATGCTACATTCGTTGACCATCATATTGTTTAATTCAGATGAAAACGTAATTGGATTTCCCCGCAATTGTGGCATTCAACGGGGTCGGCACATCGAGGTATTTATTTGATCTTTTGGAGGATCATTTTCAAGGTCTCAAAACACTAGACTAGTGTAGCAATCAGGCAACCTGAGATTGAGGTACGGATAGTACAGTAAACACTGATATGGCTTACCTATGTTTCTGCAGAAGGTGATACACGCGTTGCAAGGTTGAACTCTGTGCTATTATTGGTTATTTTTAAAGTGACACGTTGACGTACGCCCGCATGTCATTCATTCAGCCGTTAAACGTTCGTGAGTGAAATGGAAAAAATATATGGAATTTAATTTGCACCTTACGAGTATAACTATTACGTACAAGTCTGATCGTGGGCTTAAGTCGTGCTTTCGGAAATAATCGAAATCGTTGTTCGTGTCGGCGCGAACGAAGATTCTCGACCAGCCATATAAATTGTGTTTTACTGTAATTCGATTATCTTGAGATCTTTGACCGTTGCCCTGATTTCGGATATGATTGCATCTATTATTAAATCAGATTCAAATTCAGATTCAGATATTTATTAGCAAAACATTTTAATTTCACACAAACAAAGAAAAACAAACGATAGTACTTACAAACTTACTTAAAACTACGCTAATCTATTAAACCGCTACCAATGCTTACGCATATAAACTTTACATTTAAGAAAAAAAAATAAATACATCATTTAGGCCGTGTTCAAACCAAACTGACTGTAAGCCGCCGAAAGTGAGCGAACGTTACGCAGTTTATTGTATTTCCATACATATGTAACTTCTCGTTCACACCGAACCGACCATACGCGATTACAGCAAACAATACAGGCAATGAGCCTGCTCACATTCGGCGGCTTGAACACGGCCTTACGTCTACACGGTAGTATAGTGGTCCCCGCCTGACATGCGGGAGACCGAGGTTGAACCAGGAGCGGTGGGCCGCGCCCACAGGAGGAGAGGAAGAGGTGGAGGAGGTGCAGGAGGCAAGTACTTTTAACATGACCGACAAAGTCCTTTGAATGGAAATATATACTTATTGCAAATGTCGAGTGCGCTCAGCGGTGGTCTCCATATAACACCTATGAAGCTGCGCAGCGTCGGCGCAGGTGCCATTCAACAGTTGATCATTGTATTTGAGCTTAGCGTTTGCTATTTTTTATGTAGGTACTGTATAATATGTTCTCTGATTTCGTTATTACTTTAGAAAGATTTGTAAAAGTGGTTTAAATGCCAATAAGGCTTTTCGACAAAGATTTTACTCCGCACTTTTTAGAGACTTGATGCCAGGATGGTTGAGGAGCATTCTGTAGGATCAGACATATCGAGCCACGAATCCTTAAGTAACTTCTCCCACAGTGATCGCTGAGTACGAGTAGTGCATTATTCAACCAGATACTAAGTTCTTGAGCGAGGGCGCGGCGGGGGGCGCCGTCGACTGCTGCAGTCGTGGCCGAGTCCTGAAAAGAAACCGTTAATTATAACAACATTTATATTAAAAAAACCGGTCAAGTGCGCGTTAGACTCACGCACCGAGGGTTCTGTACTTCAGACACCCACAGAGGTACGGTTGGAAAACGCAAAAGAAAATACTCATTTTCTATCACCTTGACTAGCATACATTTTAATAAAGACTTATCAAGCTTTTTGATATTTTTTCCAAACCTGTAGACTTTGACCACTCTATTTTGTTTTTCGCGTGAAATATAAAATGATAGTCATCTTTAAATAAAATACTTGGGTTGCACCTGCACTTTTTTGCATGGACACCATATTAAAAATATTCCATTTCACTTATACAATTTAAGACAAACCGTTGAGGGTCCAGAGCGTGCAAACGAAATAGACATACATACATACGTTGGAAAATCCGAACCCCTTCCTTTGTGGAGTCAGGTAAAAGCGAAAGGTACTTACTGTTAAGGGGCGCTCGCTCGTAGTGTCGTGACACCGGATGAACCATTTGTAAAGGTACTGTATATATTTGCCATATTTCTCCATGTGACGCATTTCATGGTGCCATTTTGCCATAGAAACTGTTGTAGCTGTCATAGAAAAAAAATAATGAAATTTAAAATTAAATCCATTAAATAATAAATAATTACACTTCCCGAGTGGGTAATATTAAGCTCATCGATCGAAGGAAGAGGGTCTCCGTCTTTTACAATTACATTATCAATAACTGTGTAATTACTGTATATATATTTAAACATAATCTTAATTCTTATTGCTCACTTGTCTATCGCATTAGGTAACAGCCTGTAATGATAGATTTAAGTTATTTAATAAATAAATAAATTATTTAGAGTCTGCAAGCATTATTTCGGATCCGTCTTACTTTTCTACAAGCAAAACTTTTCCTTTAAGTCACTGTCATCACTAACGATGTCAGTTTTATTGATATTGTCTTGAGTTGTGTTTGACTCTTTTTTCATTTCCAGCTGTTTACTTTGACAATCATTAACACTTTCAACAATTTCGTCTATATTGAAGTCAGTAAGAAAACTGAGGTCCGTGTTTTCGTGAAAATCATTGCCACTGCCATTGTTGCAATTACTGTCCAAGGATGAGTTCTTAATATGATTGATATGAAGGGTTTGGTCCAAAGTAAGTGTCATTTTCGGGAGACAAATAAGAAATTAAAAAAAACTTTTGTAAACCTTAGTGTCACCTTATCGCCTGCGTTGTTGAATGTAACAATTCTGAATCGCAGATCTTTATGAGTCTTATGGTCTTCTTCGTATGGTGTCCTTGGAGGGCAGCCGGGCGACAACACCGGGTGTTACACTGCTTCTAAGGGAGGATAAGACGAGTTCACAGCTCCGTGCGGGTGAGGTCGCTATCGTTGAGGCGAACATGGCCGCTCTCTCGCAGCCAAGCGCGCACTGCGGCTGCGCGTACACTCGATGGACCCCCGCCGGGCCCCGGCGGGCGGGGGCCGGGGGCCGGGGGCCGGGGCCTCACCCCTCATGCACACCATTGTTAATACTTTCATTGCCAAGGGCTCTAATGTTCATACAAAATGGACCCGCCTAGCACCACCTTGATGCCGCCGGGCAATCAGTGTCAAGACGCCATTTACTCACGGAAACGAGGAGCTACAAGCTTTGTAAGCGTTCGCTTATCTGCAGGGCGTACCTCAAGGGCGTCGAATAGAACCCCATTTATTACTATTACCTAACAGGCCGATCATTTTTCCTAACTTTAGGGACCTGTATTTTTGGGAACGTAATATCCGTAATAATGGCGTCGTTTCATATTTTTAACCCCCGATGCAAAAAACAGGGGTGTTAAAAGTTTGACGTGTAAGTCTGTGTGTGTGTGTCAGTCTGTCTGTGGCGCCGTAGCTCTTAAACGGATGAGCCGATTTGGAGGTATTTTGGCGTTAGTTCTTAGACATGTTTTATCAAAATCGGTACAGCTGTTTTTAAGCAATAGAAGTTTTAGGGAGTTAAAAGCCCCCAAGTTAACGGCGCCACATACTTTAAGAGCTGATGTCTCTTAAGCGGCTTAACCAATTTTCATGAAATCTTGCTAAAAACCACCGCTAATAAACCTGCTTTCAAATAACTGCCACAGACAGACACTCAGATACATAAATAGACAGAGATACACGTTATAAACCAACACCCCTCTTTTTAGGGTTCCGTAGTCAAACTAGGAACCCTAATAGTTTCGCCATGTCCGTCCGTCCGTCCGTCCGTCCGTCCGTCCCCAGTCTAGCTCAGAGCCCGCATGGCGGGGCTTCTATTCCTGGGTTATTTGCCCTTCGGTCATTTGAAGTTACCTAACGAACCTAGTAACGCAAACGAAGTAGTCATTTTGCAACTCGGACTTTTAGAGATGTAGTCGCAAAGCGATCTGGTCGTATTACGATCTAGGCACAAAGCGATCTAGTCAAATCGAGATGTAGTTGCAAAGCGATCTGGTCGTATTACGATCTAGGCACAAAGCGATCTAGTCAAATCGAGATGTAGTCGCAAAGCGATCTGGTCGTATTACGATCTAGGCACAAAGCGATCTAGTCAAATCGAGATGTAGTTGCAAAGCGATCTGGTCGTATTACGATCTAGGCACAAAGCGATCAAGTCAAATCGAGATGTAGTTGCAAAGCGATCTGGTCGTATTTGCTACCTACTCCTAACGAGATGTGGACCTAAAGCTTCTATACCCTACCTGAGAACTACCTTATTGGTGTTTGGTCATTTTAGTTACCTTTAGTTAAATATTCCTTGGTTTGTTAGCAGTTTACCTGTGAACGTTAGACCTTTTTCCTAACTTAAACAGATGGCACCAGCTGTAATCATAATTGAAACGGAATTTAAGTATTTTATTCGGGAACGAGTGCTGCTACAGTCATCCACAATATGAATTAAAGTTTACATTATATCTGACGCTTTACATGGAAAAAAAATTATACAGGGTGTTTTATTGGTGCTGAATCCGAATATCACATGAAAAAATAAAAAAACTCTAGGAGGTCAGAGAAATAGCATTTTAAATGTTTCCCATTTTTTCACTTAATTGTGGTTACCATGCGCCGTGTTTATCGAAGACGTTAATAACGTAATCACCGTGTACAATGTTATGATTCATCTTTCCCTTCATACCTGTTACGGGCTTAGGACCGTCAAAGATCACAAACACGGCTTAAGATGGCACGGAAGAGCATGGCGTGGCGTTTCAAAAGTGCCCCACTCGTCAAGGTTGCTAACGATAGACCTTACAACGTTAGGAAATCGTTCAGTTCAAATTGTAACGGTGTCAGCAATGTTTCGACCACTCACAACGTAAATGTTCACATCAAACGTTTCCCGGTGGTCCAGAAGTTAATCTCCTTGCTGAGCCATTTTTTTATCAATAAATGATTTAACACTTCACTTAACAAGCACTCGCTTCGAAACAAACACGGAACTGACGTTTGTAGTATCAAACAAAAACATCGTGACGATAAGCGGCCTACCCCGAAACAAGAGACCATGATTTGTAAAATAGCGAGGACATTCTTTCGACATTTGATGAAAAAAAAAACCTATTATATATTTTTTGAGCTCACAATCATGAATTATATAAGGTGCTAACAAATTAGATACCGATATTTTTACAGCTGATAGTACTCCGCTCTCGGAGTACATTTAATTATGAAACATCATAGGTTTTCTTATGTTTTTTTGGAGAAAAGTAGGAAACAAATTTGCTACGTTAAAACACCCTGTTAATAAGATAATTAAATGAGACCTCTTTAGACAATTCTAGAACCTCTTTAAACTATCATTCAGATGCTAGTATTTAATAACCTACAGTTTTCCCGCCGAATCATAATGACATTTATGAAAAACAACTTTTGACAAACAGTGTTAAACATCTTGACAGGTACATAATAGGGGTGATTATTTTAAAGATTAATTATAATTTATATTTTTTGTTCGGTAAATTAAAACAATAAAATGATATACAAAGGTTCCTTAATTACAGTTAAAAGTAAATTGTTTTAATGTAATGTATTATCTCTTAAAATATCCGTAACTAATTTGTTAGCACCTTATAGTAACCCCTATTGTGGCAGTTGCCGACCAACACAACGTGTATGAATTTGAACTACAAGATTTTTAACGCGTGTTATTTTCCAACTTTTGACAGATGGCGTACGCTGTACTCAAATTTATATGAAATGAAATAATTTATTACGGGAAATAAAGCGGCTCGGATATATTTTAGTACGAGTACAAATTCTTTTTAAACCTAAATCGGTCCGCAACTGACGAAGTAATCTCGTTAACAGTCGAGTCGGAAACGTCCTCTTTTTTGAAGATGGTTAGAAATAAGTAAACACTTACTAAAATTAAAAGTGTAAAATTTTGTTATTACATAAAACAAGAATGTGTAATTCTATTGACACATTCTAGTATGCGTACCGTCGGAACGGAGCCTGCAGGATCTTGTTCAATAAACTGCAAGTTAAACGTTTAAAGCTGCCTTTGTATTCGAACTACTTTATTGTGAGTGGCGCATTCAACAGTGCCGACCGGTAAACTAGCAGCTATGCGTGTAATTGCAGATGGGCGGCGTACTCGTACGAGGGTCTTCGAACAAAGGCATATTCCAAATGGCATTGAGATGTTAGAGAAGGGATCTTTTTGTGCTTTACAATGTTAGGTGTATTGACGCGGGCGCCGGGCCCTCGGAATAATGCTTCATGAGGGTCGCCTGACGAGACCCTATTTACCGGACGAGACGAGACCCGCGGGCGACAGACGGCCGTTGGGTAGTAACCGCCATCGTCGGGGCGCGCAGTAAGCAGGGGCCAGCCGGGCCCGGAGCGAGCTCGCGTGTGGCAAAACGCCAAATAATAATAGCAGGTTCAAAAGTACCTGATGAAACTCTCGTGTCACTTTAGTGTTAGGACCGAACCCACGGCTGGTGTTAGCTTTAAGCCACCATTTCTAGCAAGCCGGCTTAGTTTTTGAGGAAACGAATGTTTAAAGTCTGAAAGGAGGATTATCGGTCCTAAAAGTTGTGTTTACACAATCACTAAAATTGTGTTAAGACAATTTTTAGGGCGTTTACTTTCACGCCTCTTCTCAAAATTACAACTGTGGAAAAATATTTAAAAATTTGATTTAATTTTGTGAAACACGAATAACGATTATGAATATGAATCTTTTAAATTATATTAAGGATGAATTTATTATAAATATGCATGATCCAAAAAAAAAAAATCTTTTGGCTAAATAAATAGTACAAAAATCGTCAGAATAAAAAAAAAAGATTGAAATTTCGGTATCGTAAATATTATTATTTTGTTTACTTACTGGTACTTTAGAACGTCGTTCTTTTTTCTTGCATTTCAAGTGAGCCACTAAAGTGTTTAACGCACGACTAAACAACCATAATGACAATCCAACTGTGGCCAAAATATCTCGTGTCATTAAAAAAACAATATCAAAATTAAAAAAAACATCAGTGGGTCTATGTTACACCAATTGACCTTGTCCCAAACTAAGCTCTGGGCTTGTACTATGGATACTAACAACGATATAAATACTTATACATATGTATATACTGGCCCGCACAACTACATATGTATCACACTTTCAATGAAATTTTCATTAAAAGTGTGATACTTAGGTTTGTGGGCCAGTATATACATACTTAAATACAAAGAAAACATCCATGACTCATGAATAAATATTCGCGCTCATCACGCAAATATCTGCCCTTACCGGGATTTGAACCCGGGACCTCTAGCTTCGTAGGCAGGGTCACTAGCGACTAGGCCAACACGACGTCGTCGTTATAGATGCGTTATAGCTAGCTTTAGTCCCTTAAGGAACAATTATCGGATATATTTTAAAACATTGGACAAAAAAGCGCGGAGGTGTTATAAAGTGTAATGTGTGTATATCTGTCTGTCTGTCTGACTGTGGCACCGTATGCCCCAAACGGGTGATCGGGTTCAAATCAAATTAAAACGTTAATTGCGATCATGTTGTATTCAGGCGGGGATTTTTCAAATAGACAGCTATTATGATCGGGACGGCCGCCGCCGACGACGGAATAGCAACTATACAAATACAAATAGTTGTTTTTTCGTCTCGGCAATATGTAATACCTACGTTACACAAATAAAGCGTACGCGGTAAAAGAAAGGCGATAAACCTTACATTCACTCATGACGGAGCATCGAGCATTTTTACTTGTAAAAGCGACGTATTTGTACTTACGCGTACGTTCTGGGGCCTTATGTTACGTTGTGTTTACATCTTCTGTTAGTATTGTTTTCGACTCGGCCGCCTTTACTGACGAGTTAGTACCTAACAGCTATCGTAACATTGATGCTACGATAGCAAAACGGCACTTAGACAAGATCGGCGTTCGTATCGTTATCCAAAATGTATGTCCGTCCGTCCGTCCGTCCGTCCGCGGCCTAGCTCAGAGAGCCTTAGAGCTAGAAAGCTGTAATTTGGCATGAATATACATATTAGTCACGCCAACAAAGAGGTAAAATAGAATGTCGAAAAAAAACAAGTGGCTTATTTAGTAAGCAGGCCGCAACGGGAACTTTTACTCGGCAAAACACTACCCGCGCTTCCCACCCAAGGGACCACTGCTGAGAAGAAACGCCGGGTAATAATCTGGGTTGGGTTTTTACACGGCAGGAGTTCCTTAAATTATTTAAAGATTTGGTCTACGAAACAGGAAAAATTATATTACCTGGTTTCTTTGGGAAAGATACAGGATGCATTTCATTAAGGTTTTTTATTTTCATTTTGAAAACAAAGAAAAAAAATTAGACAGTTCCCAAGGGATTCTGCCACTAACGCACTTAGAGCGGAGGCAACGCGATACGGCGTGTTCCAAACAAAAAAGCAAGTTTTAAAAACCCGTCTCTTGCTAACCAGCTTTAAATCGTTATAAATTCTATGATCATTCAAAATTAAAAGTTATGAATTAAAAAACCCGAAGATGATTTTTAAATACCTATTCAATGACTTGCAAGATTTGACCTAAACTAAGGCATTGAAAATTATTAAAAAACTTGTTAAAATATTTGTAACTAGGTTTTATTGCCGATACACACATGCATACACACAAAGCATTGCCAACCATGAGGGCCACCAATTGTATAGCGAAAAAGAGTACAGCTGGCGCCATCTGCCGTCAAGTAGCAAAAACTACTTCGGAAGGACCTTGTGATTGCGTTGGGGATTGAAGTTTTTGCTACTTGACGACAGATGGCGCCCGCTGTTCTCTTTTTCGCTATAAAATTCAAGTATTTTGCGAAGAAACTAGCGCGCGCTAGCGCTACATACAATACAAATTAAAGTTTGATACCATTCTGGCGTGACTTGTGGCATAATTTCCTTGTAAATCATAACAACATGATTGTTAACAAAATGTAATTTATCTACTTGATGACAGATGACGCTACCTGTACTCTTTTTCGGTATGAAAATGAGTACAGTCATTCTTCACGAACGAGTGCAGCTAGCACCCTCTACATGACGAATTATGGTTTAATATAATTCTGGTGCGACTTATGGCATAATTTTCGTATAAATCAAAACAACATAATTGTTTACGAATGTAATTTGGCTAATGGACGTCAGATGGCGCCAGCTGTACTCGTTTTTCATTGACAAACACTCAAAGTTGTGGAATAGTTCTGATGCGAACCATATTATATACGGAACCCTCGGTGCGTGAGTCCGACTCGCACTTGGCCGAGTTTTTGTAGTTATGTATCATAAGACTCATAAGGTCCTTCTGTATTAAACAATACCTGTAATTTACGGAAGCTCAAAAATGTTTAACTATAATGACTTCATTGTATTTCTCTTCGGCTGTTTGTCTATTTTTTTAAATGCTTAAATAAATAAATAAATGAAATTTTTATTTACCAACACAAAACAGTACATTAGGTTAAATAAGATAAAAATTTAGTTATAAAAAATATTGTTACGTACATAATAAGTGCGGTAAAATGGACATGAGACTCAGCAACACTGCTGGTTTTCAGTCTCCAACTAGGAATTAGAACTAAAACTTAAACTTAAACTAACTTGACAAAGGTAGGTTCGCTACCACGACGGCGACAAAACAGCACAAATACAACATAATATATTGCAAAGCAGATGACAATTTTAGACAGAGCAAAGCAGAAAATCTGGAGTCTTAACTACTCGTGTTGTTTTGTAGTTATTGAAATGGACCGGCCGTCGGGCGTCCCTCGCTTGTGTCGGGCGCGAGCGAGCTGATTGGTTACACAGCAACCGTCTCAGTCCCGGCGCCGACGCCCGCCTCGCGGATGGCTCGGCTCCTGTGAAGGACCTAACGTACCTACTTCATGAACAGAGTCAGTCGACGTTTACTGAAACCATTTCGAGCTTTTGTCCCCGTTGGGCCGCATCTTCTCTAGTTGCATTGCAGTTCTCTGAACCCTTTGACCGTTCCGGATTGTAATGAAACAAAGCGAACCTAAACTTAAGGTTCTATAGATTCGACGACGCGTCGGGCTAGTCAGAAGGGACATGCTTCGAAGCTAGAGGTCGCGGGTTCGATTCCCGGTATGGGTTAATATTTGTGTATTTGCTTTTGACTCTTGGACGTTTTTTGTATACTAAAGTATTTATTTATAATAATGATAATAATAATACTAATAATAATAATAATTTATTTCAGATAAGCAATCCATATTATGTTAGTAACAACTTAAAAAACTATATGATTAGTACTGTGATTTACAAAATAAATATAATTAATCACCTAAAACACGTCATAGTGGGCCCTAGGCACGTGCCTGTCTGCCCAGAAGGCGAGGATCGGGCTATCCAACCTTTCAGCCACCGCGCCCAGGAGGCCGTTGGTGCCGCCGCGCACACGCCGCATCAGGGAGGCGACTCGCTTGCGCATGATTGCGTGAAAGTCGTCTGTGTGCGCCTCCGCGAACATCCCTGATGCACTGCAGCAGCGCGGCAGCCCCAACAGCATCCTGAATGCGTTGTTGTACTGGACGCGTAGGGCGCTGTAGGCTTTTTTAGAATAGTTGAACCACAGGCTGCAAGTGTAGAATGACTGACCGTATGCTTTAAACAAAGTTAACTTAACACTTTTCGTACATTTTGCAAACCTGCGGATCAACATATTGCTCCTAACCGACAGTGCCCTACGTTCCCGCTCCACATCCATGTCATCCCTCTGCGATTCGGTGACCCAATGCCCCAAGTACTTGAACTGTGAGACGATCTTTAGAGGAACGCCCCCCAGCTCAACCGGCGGAACTATTTGTATGTCTTAGTACCAGCCAGCCAGCGGACCAGCTTAGAACTTAGTTTGAGTCTAGTTAAACTTGTGTGAGACTGTCCCTCGATATATTTTATTCTAGAGGTACAATCGCTTTAAAGAGTTTGAAAGTAAAACAATGTTACTATAACTCAGGACTATTTTGCTCAAGTGAAATATTTGGGGACGAAAATTCGACTTCGTGGTAAGAGACCATTTACGAAAAGGAGGAATACATTTATTAATACTTTTTACACAGGGGACACAAACATTACGGTTACCTATGTGAACTCCGAAAAATGTTTGACCGAATTTTGGTTCGATAAATATTTATTCGACAATTATGGTTTGGAGTTTTTTACGTCTACCCGAAGGATCAGTACGAATGTTTTCATTGTCATTACTTGTTTCGATTTTTACCGATTTGACAAATTATCTATAAATGCCTTAATACTGGTTTCGGCGTACAAACAGTTGTCCAATGTAATGGTTTGTCATAGTCATAGTCATATCATTTATTGCATTTATGTGTTACATTTGTTCTTACAATTATTAGTATAGTCCAACATTAACCCTGTAAGGGCACAGCAATGTCAATGTATCTATGTCCCATTTCTGATTTTACCTTAGTATCCTTTACCCAATATAACAGCTCGGTTTATTTATAGTGTACCTATTCTTAAATCGACTATGCTATGCTACGCTAGGCTATGTTGCATTTTGAGGATAGATTACAAGCAAAAATTACCTACTGGGCAGAAAAAGGGCCTCGAAGGCCGACGCGGGAGCAGAGCCTTCTAGCCTAGCCTCTCCGAGTTGGTTCTGCCCTAATTCGGCTTGATTCTAAAACTAATTATAAGCAAGAGTTTTTGGGCTTAAATGAATATTTAACGTAACGTAGCGAAATCTACAGTGTGTTATGTAAAGCACAGCAATTTGACAAGTGTAAATGACAGTCGACGGATACTTTGCTTATGATTTGCCCCCGTACCACGACATGCCTTGTACCAAGCAACAGCGATACTGATAACGATGAACACGCAGCACATGCACTACATAAAAAATGAACAGTTTCTAAAAAAAATATGTGTATTTAGTTTAATTAAATTGAATTCAGTTCAATCGTTTATTGGTAAAATTCTTATTCATAAATTCATAATATATATTAGGTACTTATTATATTTTATTACTATCATGCACGTTGTGTATAGGTAGATATACCTACATTGTAATTATTTTGTTAGATAAATTATTATTATTTTTGAGGGTCTGCGAACCAGTTACTACCACGAAATGTCTATCACTCGAAAATGTTTTTTAATTGATAATGCTTGCAAACAATTTGCTAAAGCAACATTTTATCGGCAGTTTTAATAAATGGCCGCATGCCGGTAACACACTGTATATGTAGCATTGATGAAGTGAAAAACGGGTTAAGAAACAAAATACGAAATGATCCCTAGGATAGTTGTAGCATTGGTGTAGTGAAAACTAGGCTATGAAATAAACTACGTAACAATACATAGGGCAAGTGACTACAAGGAGAAAAGTTGTTCGTACTAAAGATAATTATGTTTTACTTAATGTCAAATAGTGAAATAAAAAATATAAGAATCGTGCCATCGGAGAAACAATAAATAGCGAAACGTTTTCGGTCAAATTAAAATCGAGGTAGCAAATAGGTTACCCAAATATACACATATAAAAGTAAATAATCAAGATGACAGGGTCAGCACAGAATGTGTCCTCGCGGCAGTGAACCGGACACTGGGTCAGCATGATGCTGAGGTGTCATGCTATATACTCGGTGGTTATTAATTCAGATATTACATAAAAAACCATCATCAGCCGCAAGACGGCTTTCCACATTTATCGGCCTTTGCTGCTGTCATCCAGCGGTTGTAAAAAATAAATCAACGTAGGTAATATACATGTATAACGCTTTAATAAAAATCTAGTTCCTAAATATACTAGCCCGCAAAATGAAGTAACTTTTAGTTTTACGGGCCAGTGTAGTTTCATGACACTGTGGTCATAATTTGTCTTAGTCAGTCCATTTATTTAGTGAATCACTCAATGAATTTACCCACAGGCACAAAATCATTATAAAATACGTCAACAACTAATCCTGAAGCTCGCGCTGGAAGGGTCCCGCCGGACCTCGGGCTGCGTCCGTCCGCGGCTTAACTCCGACATTCTTGGAACTACAAAGCTGCAATTTTGCATTTTTATACAAAAGGCGCGCCCTTAGGTAAATCTTTAAAGTAAAGTTAAGTAAGCGTAAAGCAGAGTTGTTTTTTTATCTCTTTTTTTCGTTGTGCACAGTGGCCATGGATAATTATAAGTCCGAAATAAGCGGGGGCATGTGAGAAGCGTTTTTCTATTCAGCGCTCCGTTTGCAAAATAGTTGGCATTAAAGTGGTAATTTTTGTTAAGAGGCAAGTCTTGGTAGCCGAGTGGGCTACTAGCTCAACCGTTGTTGTTGGATGTTATGCATAAAGTCACGGTGATAGTTAATATAATAGAACGACGTAAAAAGTAAAACTATCACGACTAATCAGAATACATTGGTTCTTGAGTCACGAGCGAGTAACATGTTAAATAATACCGACCGAATTTCGTACAAGCCACTTCAAATAAAAAAAAAATGGTAACTGGTTTTTAGGGATGTTTTTTTTTTTTTCGTGTTTTTCTCTGTAGTAACGGCGGCGGGTCCCACTGAGCATGGTCCGACACGCTGCGGGTCACTAAATGTGTTATAATTAAAAAACCGTATGAACCGTTATTATTCTGTTTCGTAAGCATTGGAATATTATTTTTAACACGAACTTTTCATGTTCAACTGAGGACAACTAATGCCATCTATGATTTTCTGGTGTAACTAACGTCCCCTTGGGTCGTGCCCTTTGGGTCTCATTCGCGATCCCTAACATCGTTTGTCCTAAAATCACTTGCCCGAACTGTTTTGCTCTAATGGGCATTAGCCCTAACGATCAATTGCCATAACAATCATTTTCCATAATGTAATGATTGCCCTAAAACTCATTTGCCCGAGTATTTTTAACCATAACTATTAATATTCCTAATGTTATTTGGCATATTCCTCAAAATCCCTAATATCATTTCACCTCATTTTATTTATCCTAAGTGTAGTTGTCCTATGGACATTAGCCCTAACGATCAATAGCCATAACAATCATTTTCCATAATGTAATGATTACCCTAAAACTCATTTGTCCGAAATAGGTATACTATAAATATCAGGTTCCCTAATATGTTTGCAATAACTACTTATCAAGATTGGATAAGTCTAAGGCAGAGCCCAGTTAGGTACGACGACGAGCGTAGCGAGGAGGAGTGTTAGGTTGAACTGTGACCCTAAAGCGCCAGAACCAGACTGCTGTCAGGTAAGTAGGTTACTATCGGCAGAAAAGTAGGTTAATCACAATTAGGGAAAATATGCATTAGGACAAATAAGGTTAGGTAGTACAAATATAGGACAAATTACAATATGCCATACAAAGTTAGGAAAAATAATCATTAGGATTAACGATCATTTTATGCTTACCGATCTTATCTTATCTTATCTTTTGTATGGGGTCCTTACGGATACACTTCGACCCTATGGGATCTTTTGTGTAATTACCCCTCTTTTAGCTCTTACTCCAATGCCCTTCCAAATCCCCTTCCAAATAGCGGATAGTGGAGTGCAATGGCAGAGCCTTGAAATCGTTCGGTTCTGGGTAGCCACAACCGAGTATTTTCATTCTTACTCCGGCGAGTGCGTCACATTCACACAATAAGTGTTTCATTGTTTCCACCTCCTCGCCGCACATTCTACAATCTGTGTTGTCATATAGGCCCATCTTTGCTAGGAGATGTTTAACCCCAAAGTGCCCTGTAAACACTCCGATAACGAATCGGAGTTGTCTTCTGCTGAGTTTCCAAAGTTTTTTGGTCCAGCTCTGGTCAACTTTTTCTATGAAGAGCTTTGCATGCCCTAAGCCTACCGTAGTTTTCCACTCCTTCTGGTGGTTTTCTAGGGTGTTATCGTTCAGGGCTGCTTTTATGGTGCCCGGCGAGGGTGCCACAAATGGTTCTGGTCCGACGTATGCGTCCTTGGACCCTTCCCTTGCCAGCTCATCCGCGGCTTCATTTCCGGGATAGCCTTCGTGTCCTGGAATCCACATCAGTTTCACTTTGTTGTGCCTACCAAGCCTGTTTAAGGCTTGGATTCCATTGTAGACTAGTTTCGAGTCTACTTTAGGCGCTGTCAGTGCCTTTAGTGCCGCTTGGCTGTCACTTAGAATGTAGATAGTCGTGTCCTGTGGAGATCTACCTATATTCTCTTGCGTACAGGCAATTATCGCATACAACTCCGCCTGGAAGACCGTTGCATAGTTGCCCATACTAATGCTACTGTTATAGTCTTTGGCGTAAATACCCGCCCCCGTACCGGTGCTCATTTTTGAACCATCAGTGTACCATATCGCGTTGTCTTCCTCTGAGAGGTGCAACCCATCTTTCCATTCATCCCTGGTTGGGATGTGGACATTGAAGTTCCTCCGGAATACATACTTGGGCTGCATTTTATCGCAGCCCATCGTCAGTATTCTGTCTAGAACAACATTGTGTGCCATTTTAGTGTGTCTGGTTCTAGGCGATGCGTCGCTCCACAGGCCCGTCTCTTTCAACCTCTGTAGCGACTTGCACGCCTCAGACTGAATGGCAATATGCAGTGGTGGCAGGTTTAGTAAGACCTCCATTGCAACGGCCGCGTCATTCTGAACGCCCCTGTTATAGCCATGCAAGCCACCCTCTGCACCTTAGTTAGAGAGTCCTTACACGTCCTTAGCGTTGTTCTTGGCCACCAGGCCAAGCAGCCATACATGATTATGGGTCTTACCATCATGGTATAGATCCACTTCAGAACTTTTGGGTTAAGGCCCCAAGTCTTTCCATATGCTGATCTGCACATTCCAAACACTCTCAACGCTTTTGTTAACGCGTTGTCTACGTGTTTCTTCCAAGTGAGCTCTTTATCTAGTATTATACCTAGATATTTCACCTCACTTGACAATTTTAGTGCCTCGCCAAACAGTTTTAGCTGTTTAATATGTTTGAGGTCCCTTTTCTTAGTAAATGGAATTACTACAGTTTTGCTGGGATTGATGGATAGTTGGTGGCTAATGCACCAGCTTTCCACCTTTTTCAGAGCTTTTCCCATGATTTCCGATACTGTATCCGGAAATTTCCCATTGATAAGTATCACAAGATCATCTGCATACCCAACAGTGTGTATTGGACCAGTGTTGAGTTCCTCTAGGAGTGAGTTTACCACCAGGCTCCATAGAGTTGGTGAGAGAACCCCTCCCTGGGGACATCCTTTTGTCGTTGTGGCGTATAGGACGTCACCCAGAAGACTTGACTTTATTAGCCTACTGTTTAGCATGTTGCCTATCCATTTACATATGGTTGGTTCAATGCCATGCCTAGCAGCCGATGTGCTTATGGCTTCAAACGTAGTTCTGTCAAATGCTCCCTCCACATCGAGAAATGCCGCGAGACATATCTCTTTGTTCTCGAGTGCATTTTCAGCTTTATTCACTACAAAATGAATCGCAGTATCTGTGGATTTACCCGGTTGATATGCGCATTGCATTTTATGCAGTGGATACCGCCTTAGAGCTCCATCTCTAATGTGCCTGTCTACCAGTTTCTCTAGTGTTTTTAGAAAGAATGATGACAGGCTTATTGGCCTGTATGATTTGGCATCACTGTAATCTGCCTTGCCTGGTTTTGGCAGGTAAATCACTTTAACGAGCTTCCACACGTGTGGCACGTGCCCGAAGGCTAAGCACGCTCTGTACAACCTGCTTAAGTGCGGGATAATTATATTTGCACCCTCTTGTAGTAGAATTGGATATACCTCGTCCGGTCCTGGCGCTTTGTATGGTTGGAAGGACGATAATGCCCATCTTATCCTGCTGTCGTCTACTACCTTTTTGGCAGTGTCCCAATTATATCTGGTTGTGCGTGCTGTCTGTTCTGACACACACATTGGTTCACTGTCTATTTCGCTCTCGCGTATGATCGAGCCGGGAAAGTGCGTGCTACACATCACTTTCAGGGTGTCTAAACCTGATTCTGTCATCCTTCCCCTATCGTCTTTTATTGACGTTAGCGGAGTTGACCTCGCTACTGCTAGTGCTTTTGAGAGCCTCATACCTTCTGGTATTGAGCCTATTTGGTTGCAGTGGTTCCGCCACGCACTCCTTTTTGCCTTTCTTACAGCTTTATTATACTCCGTGAGCTTGTGAGCGTAGTTGCTAAAGTTATTCGTCGCCTTCGCGTCATTGAAGATCGCCCTAGTTTCACTTCTGATTTTGGTTATCTCAGGGTTCCACCAGGGTATCTTCTTGGCTAGCACCCTTTTTTCTGGGCAATTATTGGTCCAAGCAGTGTGTATTGCTCGTACCATGTTGTCCGCTTCAAATTCGATATCAATAATAGAATTTAGCTTACCTTTCGGATCTCCTAGTTCTACCTTTAGGTCACGTTTGAAGGATGACCAATCGGTGTTCCTAGGATATTCGCACAGTTTCAATTGGTATATCGGTCCTGTACCTAAAGCATATATACCTGTGATCTGACAATGAGATTTCATTGGAAACATGCCAAGAGTGAATATAATCGTAAATGTGGTTAGACGCCACCGTTATGTCAATTACTTCTCCGCGCCTAGCATTGACGAAAGTTGGGCTGTTCCCTTTATTGAGTAATTGTAAAGAAGAGCTCACCAGAAAATCCAGTAACTTCTCTCCCCGTTTGTTGACATCCGAGCTGCCCCAGATGACGTGGTGTGCATTGGCGTCGCAGCCGATGATCAGGTCGGTGTTCACCTGACTGCCAGTTGCGATAAGACTCCGGAGTTGAGGTGTGATGGGGTCCGTCGCTTCGTATGGGAGGTAGGCAGACGAGATGATGAGAGTCTTGCCTAACCTCCTCTCCTGGATCTTAATGGTGGTAAGATCCCTAGAACAGTAAGCATTATAAGGCATGGCATTTATGCCATTTTTGACATACACACAAGTCCTCATATTATTCTCGGGGCAGAGGTAATAGATAACTCCTCCCGTGCCGTTTAGTCCCCTAATCTCGCCCTTGTATAGGTAAGGTTCTTGAATCAGGGCTACATCGAATTTATCACTCTTTAGCTGCTTGGCCAGAAGGGCTGTCGCTGCCTTATTGTGTTGCAGATTAATTTGTACGCACCTTATGCCTCCCATGGCTCTGTTTATAATGGTGCCGGCTTAGGCTTGCTGAGATCAGCAGCCTCCGCCAGCACTCCGCAGTCCTCAGACATGGGCGAAGAGGGGTTGCCGAGGTAGAGGGCCTCTAGGTCGCGCAGGTTCTCGGATGTCGTCACCGATACCGGTGACGACCCCCGACCCCCACGCGGCCCTTCGTCCACTCCCGCCCCTTCAACCTCGTCCGCCCCTTCCGACTCCTCGTCCGCTAACGCCTCAGTGGGCTCGACAGCGCTCGGAGTCTCTATCGGATCGACTTCAGCACTCTTCTTCTCCGCATCGTCCAGGAGCTTAAAAGTGCTGACGTCGATCCCTGACTTCAGGACGTAGCCGGCCTCCCGGATTACGTCCGCTGACTCCCGGTCCATCAATATGATGCGCCGGGTGCCAGCCGCCGTCTCCGAGGTGTCGACCACCTTCCACTGGTCAGTGTTCAGCCGCTCATTGAAGCGTTGGAGCAGCTGAAACACTACCTTGGCGTCGGGGATGCCAATGATCCTCGTCTTCCATGCCATCTTCACTGGTTTCGGAAGATCCCTGGCATCCACGACCTTTAACCACATCCCCGCTATCTCTCCCTCACTAATAAGGGAGCTGAGCCACGTGAAAGACGCCTTGTCACCGCAACTGATGTGCAGGGCGCCTCCCACAATGTTCCCGAAGTTGATGTCGGGGAGCGGCTTTGGGATGATCAGGAGGCGCTGGATTACCACCCCCTGAATCGCCGCCATATGACACGCCAAGATCTTTTTGGCCGGAAAGGTCGTTGGTATCACTGCCACCCTGACGCTAGAAAGTGCCTCCGCATACGACCCTACCCTCGTCCTTTTGGAGTCACCACTGGTTTTTGGCGATACCAACGGCCTTTTCTGCGTCCTTACCGCCGTGCTGACTTCAGCGGTGTCGTCCCTAGATGGGCCGGCAACCGGACGCTGGAGCACCGCAGCCTGCGCTTCCCTTTTCCTCTGCCTCCTGCTCCCTTTCTTCACACCCCCTTCCGGCTGGAAGCTTGCAGGGGGTGGTTTCGGGGAGGCTAGATTCAGAGGAGTAAGGAGGCCCTCCTTGCCGCAACCTGCCTCCGCTACGCCGTCTGCCCTGCCAGCACCTACGCCGGTCAATCCCTTGGTAGGGAGGCCAGCGCGTCCTTCCTGCAGCCCCGAGGGGAGAGGTCGGCTCGTGCCTTTAGGGTGTTCGGCGACACTTCGGCTGTTGCCCTTACTGGCGTTAAGCGCCACTTCTGCCCTTACGGGCCTGCTTACACCACTGTTACCGGATCCCGCGTCCCTGTCTGCGACAGGTCGGCGTCTCACCTCACAGTCCGTCTTTGCGCTAGGCGCCTTTGCCTCACTCCTTGCGGAGGGTTCAGCCTTCGTTGATTTTGGTTTTTTCCAATCCATAAATCACACCTAAAAAATTCATCCTGCTCGTTCCCCACCCTCCTTGGAGCCCTCCTACTGGGGATGCTTTGACGCATCAGGGATACGAGCCGGATATAGCGTCCCAGAGTGAGCTGTCGAGTGAGCCCGCACGGTGTCAAGCCCTCCGTCACCTACCACAGCGACTCGGGGCCGTACTCCGCCGACTACCGACCTCAACACCCCAGGACACTCGCCCGCGGCCAGACTACTGTAGACGCGACAGCCGATTGATTCTGACTGGCTGGGTCAGAACCTCCCGTGTGAGATGAATCCCGAGCCAAAGTGGCGTGTTGTTATCCGAGGGTAACGACTCCGACCCTCTTCAAACTCAGCCTACCAGGATCTCGTTCTCCACCCGTACGGGTCCCCGCGCACGGCACAAACACGCGGGTGGCATTCTACCGCTACCCATCCTTTAATGTTGGATGGGAGGCCCGCTGCGACATGCCACGACATCGCTTGCAGCTGTTTGGATAGGAACTAGGAAGCATGGAAGGGTGAATGTAGGATGATCAGGAGTTCGACTGTTGTTTTTGCTCTACTCGTTTAATCCGGGGAAACCGAGTAGCTGACAGGCAGCAACCTCGAGAAGGAACACAACCAGTCTTGCCTTGGGTATCAGCGCAACTGTGAGCTCCACCCTCGGCCGTTAGCCAAGTCAACTACCGGACAAGTAGATTGACATAGGGACGGACCCATATCATACGGCGGCCGGCCGCAAACAGGCTGATGATTTGGACCCGCCCCCGCCCATGCTTACCGATAATTATGACACATAACTATTATGGCACATAACGTTAGGATGAAGAATCAATATGGCAAGTGATGTTAGGAAATAAAACATTATGGAAAAAAAAAAAAACATCCATACGATGTTAGGAATCCTAAAGATAGGCCATTTGAGCGTTAGGACAAATGATCATTATGACATACAACGTTAGGGAATACCAAAATAGGTTAAAAAACTTTAGGGATTCAGATATAGATCCATACCCTTTAGTATAATACGATCCCGCTGTTTTAAGGCCCGTATTAATAAGCTCGTGTCAGCTGAGATGCCCGTCACAAGATGCGTCACAAGACTGAGGTTTAATTAATAAACGTACCTCGATACGTGAATCGTAATTCTCGGATCAGATGAGATGGTCATTTTGTATGAGGAACTAATCCTGATCCTGATTATGGTCTATTGGTGATTTGAGACCATCTCGAATATGAAAAGATGGCGGACGCACTGCAACATAGTCGAGCATTATGGGTGCTCTTTATAAGATAAATCGGTTTAAATACAATAGCTTTTTTTTTTTTTTTTTTTTTTTTTAGTCGTTTCTATATATCATGTATCGCTTGAAGCAAAAAAAAAAAAAAAAAAATACGCTAAACGCAATAAACTTCAAAAATTAGTGCAGCTGGCGCCATCTATCGTCAAGTAGCGAACTTTTAATAAGCCAACGATTATGTTGATTGATTTTTTTTTTTTTTTTTTTTTTTTTTTTTTTTTTTTTTTTTTTTTTTTTTTTAGTCGTTTCTATATATCATGTATCGCTTGCAGCAAAAATAAAAAATAAAAAAAAAAAAAAAAAAAAAAAACGCTAAACGCAATAAACTTCAAAAATTAGTGCAGCTGGCGCCATCTATCGTCAAGTAGCGAACTTTTAATAAGCCAACGATTATGTTGATTGATTAATATGAAAATTTGCCAAAAGATGGCGCTAACTGTCGATTACATCGCGCAAGCGACTTGTCTCCCTAGTTTTCATAAAGACATCGTTGTGAGAATGTTAAACCGGTTAGGTTTTTTTTTTTTTTTTTTTTTTTTTTTTTTTTTTTTTTTTTTTTTTTTTGGCGTGCAGGGGAAATCCATTATGGAGACCTGGGAAGGGAGGCCCAGGTACTGCCACGACTCTCACGGGCTAAAACCCCTACACGCCTCATTCTTATCTCTCCGATTTTTCTTTTTCGGAGGTTGATTCTTTTATCTGTTTTATCTTTTTATATTTTCTTTTCATAATAATCTTATAATATTTACACCTATCATGCAACACATTCTTAAAATCTAACATGCTCAGTTATACAATTATATTATTTTTAGACTATAGGATAAAGATAACTACACCCCATCTCAACATCAGAGATGTGCTTCCTTAACAGCATCAATTAAAATTATTCATACTATTCCTGTAGCAGTTCCTATTACTGTAGCAAAACCGGTTAGGTTAGGTTAGGTTAGGTTAGGTTAGGTTAGGTTAGGTTAGGTTAGGTTAGGTTAGGTTAGGTTAGGTTAGGTTAGGTTAGGTTAGGTTAGGTTAGGTTAGGTTAGGTTAGGTTAGGTTAGGTTAGGTTAGGTTAGGTTAGGTTAGGTTAGGTTAGGTTAGGTTAGGTTAGGTTAGGTTAGGTTAGGTTAGGTTAGGTTAGGTTAGGTTAGGTTAGGTTAGGTTCCCCCGGACGTGGATTTTGGGGTTGCCTTTGGTGGATTATTACGATATACGGGTTCCAGAGATTACATTTCTTTGTGCACGTTTATCTGTTATTAGTTCTCCTCTAGCTTGTTTAGTTTTCTTATTTTCTTAGTTTTTACATTTGCGGTTGGTAATTTTTAGTTCGGTTTTGTCTATTTTTGATCTTTTTTTGTTTTGTGTTTCCGTCTCTCTTTTTTAGCCCTTTTCAGGGCTAGAAGATAGCGGATTGTATATATTTTTTGTAGGTTAAGGTTCAGTAATTTTCGGAACCCTGGTTCCGAAATTATTGGCCCTGCCATTTTGTAAATTTTAGCCCTAAGATTTTGTTAGTTTTAGGGTTTGTTTACATTTTTACTTTTTAATTATCTCGGTGTTGCCACTATCCCACCTTGCCCAGTTTTTGGGCGGGGGTACTGGCAACGGTCCGGTTAATTACTAGTTAGGTTTGGGTTTCGGTTTCTTTAGGTAGGTATTTAATTTTAATTTTTAGAAATTTAGTGTTTTTAGGCTAAGTTTTTGAAAGTTATTTTTATATTTTTGTGTTTGGGGGTGTTTATTGTTAGTTAGTTTTACTGTGTAAATTATTTAACTATAAGATAGGGTTAGTTCATTTATTACTTTAAATTTTTTGTCTGGGTTTTTTAACTTTTTAACCTACGGGTTAAGAGTTATTAACCTTGGAAAAAAAACGGGAGAGCGAAGTTTTTGATTTACCAACTTAAGCTTTGCGCTTAAGTTGGAAACATCAATAACTTTTTAACCTTTGAACCTTTTGTAGGTTTTTAGTAAATTGTTTTAAAGGCCTCATTTAGAGGCATATTTAGGTATTTTTCGCAGCCTCCTACGTCATCGGGAAGTGCGTCTAATCAGGGGACAAAATTTCCCCTGATTGCTATTTTATTTTTTCAGGCGCAAAACTTCGATTTGTATAGGAATCCTTAAATCCGACTCGCGCTTGACCGTTTTCAAGTTAGGTTAGCTCCTAACTTGGGTCCTAGCGGTCGGATTTAGGTGAAATTCGGGGGTTAGGTAGACGGGGTCGTCATGACCTCGCCTACCAAATATAGGCCATTTTCGCCGGAGGGGGGGGAAGCGATGTCGGGTTTCGACTCTGAGGAGGACGAAATTATCGACGTCGACCTTGCTGCCCCTCTGGCCAGCAAACGGGTGCACGAGGACGAGGAGGATGATCCTCTTCCTCTCCACGGGGCCAAGGTCAACTCGGCCATTAGGGGAAAGCCCAAGGGGGCGTATTCGGGGCTGGCAGCGGCCAGACTCAGAGCTCGGCAGTACCTGCTGCAGCCTGAGTTTGCGCCCCAGGTCGAAGAGGTGGTGGACCCCACGGCCGAATACCGGGGTGGTTACCCTGAGCTCCGCTCGAAGGGGGAGAAAAGGGGGAGGAAGGTCGTTGCCGAGCGATCCCGCTCGGCCTCACGTTCCCCCGTGCTGTCGGTGTGTCGTGGCGGTCAGGAGGGTCAACTGGAGGTTGACCCGATAGACGCCACCCGGCAGGCTGCACGGGAAATTATCGAGGCGGCCCGGTTATCCGGCAACCTCAAGGGGGAAGTGTGGGGCCGGATGAACCGGGCCTGCCGCAGAATTTTATGTAATATGGACGAGGTCGAGGCGGCCAAGTCCGAGGGCGAGGAGATCCGCATCCTTAAGGCGGACAATAAAAGGATGCGGGAGCAACTCGCTCTCAACTCGGCAGAGTTGAAGGCCCTCCGCACGGCCTTCAGCGAGCGGGAGATTCTGGCCGCCCCAGTCGCTCCTGCCGCCGCATTGCAGTTCGGCACTGCCGAATTGACCGAGGCTATCGAGGAAATGAAGCGGGACCTTTTCCTCAGCCTCGGCAAAATGATCGGCGACAGGATCGCTGAAGTGAACAAGCGGCTCCCGGCGGAGCCTATTCTCCGCCCTCCGCTGGCGCATGAGAGGCGTGCTGTCGGACCTGTGGCAGCCCCCCTTCCTCAGAGGAAGGTTGCACGGTCTGCTCTGGTCCAGGAAGAGGCCCTGGAGCCTGTAGCCAGGGCCAGACTTGGCGACGGACGACCGAAAGCCACTGTGGCCAAAAAAGCGGCGGCCCCAGTTCCCTTCGCTGCCGCTAACAGGAAGACGGCCGCAAAGCCTACCAAGGCTGCTCCGGCCCCGAGGGTACTGAGGAATTCGGAGGAGAGACCCGGTCCCTCGGAGCAATTACCACCTCCAGCCGCGCAAATGTCGTGGTCGGAGGTGGTCCGTAAGAAGGGGAAGGGGAAAGCGAAGGCTCCTCCCCCTCCCCCAACTAAGAAGACCGGGAAGGCAGCGCAGGGGCCCAGGCCCGTAAAACTGACCGCCCCAAAGACGGCAGCCGTGGTGGTCACCCTAAAGAAGGGGGCCACCACCACCCTGCAGGCCACCATGGCTAAGGCCATCAACGGCCTTAGCCTGAAAGAGGTGGGCCTGGAGCATGTCAGGGTCAGGACCTCGATGACGGGGTCCCGCATCATTGAGGTCCCTGGGGAGGAGGGCCACAAGGCGGCGGACACCCTTGCAGCAAAGCTGCAGGGGTTAGTCGGAGACGTCGCCGACGTGAGCCGACCCGTCAAGATGGCCGGCGTCCAGATCGCCGGCCTGGACGAGTCGGCCACGAAAGAGTCGGTGGCGATAGCCGTCGCCGCAGCGGGGGCCTGCTCAACGGAGCAGGTCAAGGTGGGGGCCGTGCGCAATATGTACGACGGCACTGGATCGGTCCTGGTCCAGTGCCCTGTGCAGGCCGCGATGGCCCTCCAGAAGGCGGGACGGATCCTGGTGGGCTGGGCCTCCGCCAGGGTCACAGCGGTTGGGCCGACACCGATGCGGTGCTTCCGCTGTTACGGTGTCGGCCACTCAAGGGACCTGTGCCCCTCCAAGACTGACCGGACTAATGCCTGTTTCCGGTGCAGCAAGGAGGGGCACAAGATGGCAGAGTGCTGGGAGCCGGCGTGGTGTGCGGTATGCCACCAGGCCAAGCTCCCGGCCAACCACATGTTGGGGGGAAGAAAGTGTTTCCCCCCACACACCAAAGGGCGGGACATAAGGCCTCAGCGCACCCGCCCTGAAGGTATGAATGTAGATGCCCCCGCAGCGACAGCCGCCGGCCGGGCCACCGAGGAGACCTGCATGGAGCTCTAAATGCCAGCGCACCATTTAGAGCTCCTGCAGGCCAACGTCAACCACTCCGCCAGAGCACAGGACCTGCTCATGCAGTCTATGGCGGAGTGGTCGATTGACGTTGCGGTGCTGGCGGAGCCCTACCTCGTCCCTCCCCTGCCCAATTGGGCGGGGTCGACGGACGAGCGGGTTGCCGTGGTGGTGCCGGCGGTGGGGAGTAGTCCCCCCCTGACGAGGATCGAGAGCGGCCCGGGGTTTGTGGCGGCCAGATGGGGGAGCGACACCGTACTTGTTGCGGTGTACTTCTCCCCCACTAGGCCGCTGGCCGCTTTCGAGGCCTTCCTCGTTGGGTTGGGGGGGGTAACGAGGAGGGCAGCCCCGCGCCAAATCATCGTCCTGGGGGATCTCAACGCGAAAAGCGCGGCTTGGGGATCCCCCGTAACGGACGTGCGCGGGGCAGAGTTGCGGGATTGGGTGGCGGTGAATGGCCTGGAAGTAGTCAACCGGGGCAGCGCCAACACATGCGTGCGGCGGCAGGGGGGGTCGATCGTGGACGTCACGTTCGCGACCCCTGCCATTGCCGCACGCCTAGCAGATTGGCGCGTCCTGGAGGACGTGGAGACCCTCTCCGATCACCTGTATATCAGGATGAGGGTCTCCACAGGATCGGGCCAGCCGCCACCCATCCCGCAGGGGGGGACAAGGGGGGGGCGAAGGGGGGGAGGGGAGGAGTTCCCCAAATGGTCCCTGTCCCTTCTGGACAGGGCCAGGGCGGACGAGGCGGCGATGGTGGAGGCGTGGTGTGCTGCCCCACCCGCCGCCCTCGGGGTGGAGGAGAGGGCGCGTAGGTTCCGCACATCGCTTCAGGCGGTGTGCGGAGCCTCCATGCCCCGGGCGAGGAAACTCTTCGCCCGGAGGTGTGTTTACTGGTGGTCTGCAGACATTGCGGCCCTGCGGACCACCAGTAACGGTGCCCGCCGCGCCTACCAACATTGTAGGCGCAGGCGGCACACCGACGAGGAGGAGGAGGGGCTCCACAGGGCCCTCAAAGAAGCAAAGGGGGCCCTGGTGCTGTCAATAGCGGTGGCCAAGGAAGAGGCATACGCTTCGTTCCTGGCCACCCTTGACAGGGATCCGTGGGGGCGGCCATACAGGGTGGTGCGCAACAAAATGCGCACCGCCCCCCCCATGGACTCCCTGGAGCCCCCCCTCCTGAGGAGGGTCATCGAGGGGCTGTTTCCGGCAGCCCCCTCGATAACTCCCCCGGTGATGTCCGAGCCACCGGGGGACTTGGAGGACCCACTCGAACCCGCCGTCGCACCGGTTAGCGACGACGAGTTCGAGAGGGCGGTGGACAGGCTCCGGGGCTGCAAGAAAGCCCCGGGGCCCGATGGAGTACCGGGCCGGGTACTCCCCATCGCCCTAAAACACCTCGGGGACCGTCTCAGGCAGTTGATGAACGACTGCCTGACGGAGGGACGGTTCCCGAAGGTGTGGAAGGAGGGGAGGCTATGCCTCCTCCGGAAGGAGGGTCGACCCCCGGACAGTCCGTCTGCGTATCGCCCCATTGTGCTGCTGGATGAGGCCGGGAAAATCATGGAGCGCATCCTGGCCTCCAGAATCCAGCGGCACCTGGAGACCGCCGGCCCGAACGTCTCGGATAGACAGTTCGGGTTTCGGGAAGGGCGGTCTACGCTCGACGCGTTGAAGTCCCTCAGGGACTTCTGCGAGTACGCGTCGAGCAGAGGGGAGGGTGTCGTGGCGGTGTCATTGGACATCGCCAACGCGTTTGGAACCCTCCCCTTTGGGGTGATAAGGGAGGCACTCACTTACCATCGAGTGCCTCCCTACCTGCAGCGTGTCATAGAGCACTACCTCACCGAAAGGGTAGTGCTCTATGAGCAGACGGACGGTCGACGGGGGTCGACGGGGATGGCCTGTGGTGTGCCCCAGGGTTCCGTGCTCGGACCACTTTTGTGGAACCTGGGGTACGACTGGGCCATCAGGGGGGAGTTGCTCCCACGCACGGCCACCATCTGCTATGCAGATGACACCATGGTGGCCGTTCGTGGGACCGACATGAGGGAGGCGCTTTGCCGGGCGGAAGCGGCGGCTGAGCTGGCCATATACCGGATTGGCCGGCTCGGCCTTAAGGTGGCCCTCCCGAAGACTGAGGCGATAGTCTTCGGGGGGCGAGGGTGGAGGTTGCCCGCTGGCGCGGCGCTCACACTGGGGGGTGTGCCGGTCCAGATCAAGCCCCACATTAAGTACTTGGGGCTTATATTGGACCGGCACTGGAATTTCGGGGAGCACTTCTCCCAACTGGCTCCCCGAGTTGTGGGCGCCGCGTCGGCGATGAGCAGACTTCTGCCGAACGTGGGTGGGCCGGGCTCCTTGTGCCGCCGGTTATATGCCGGTGTCACAAGGAGCATGGCTCTGTACGGGGCCCCCATCTGGGCGGACAAGTTGTCCGCCCGGAACCGGGCCCTGCTACGGAGGCCTCAGCGGGTGGTGGCCCTCCGAATTGTGAGGGCCTACGTGACGGTGGCCCACGCCGCGGCCTGCCTCCTCGCCTGCACACCGCCCTGGGAGTTGGATGCGGAAGTGCAGGCTGAGACCTACGCAGTTAGGTCCAGGGCCCGGGCTAGGGGGGAACGCCCGGACCCTGAGGAGGTTGAGGGGACGCGCCGTATGATGGCGCGCCGACTGCGGGACAGGTGGAAAGCGCACCTGGGGGACGCTCCCTATGGGGTTCGGACCATAGGGGCGATCCTCCCGTCGCTGGACACCTGGTTGGGGAGGGCAGTCGGCGCCACATCATACCGGCTTGTGCAGGTATTGACCGGACACGGTTGTTTCGGTCATTACCTGCACAAAATTGGGAGGGAGCCCGGCCCGCAGTGCCATGAGTGCGGCGATCCGGACGACACGGCTCAGCACACCCTCGCGGTGTGCAGCCGGTGGAGTTCGGAGCGCGCCGACATGGCACTGGCTATCGGGCAGTGGGACCTCTCTCTGCACAGCGTTGTGTCTGCAATGCTGTGCAGCGACAGGTCCTGGAGGGCTGTGGCCTCCTTTTGCGAGTGTGTCATCTCGCAGAAGGAGGCCTCGGAGCGTGAGCGCGAGGAGTCCCCTCAGGCGCATCCGCTCCGGCGCAGACGGCAGGGGTTGAGGCGGCGGCGTTTTGCCGCCCGCCTCAACCCTTAGTGGCTGCGGGTCGGGGATGGGAGTCCCTGGCCCGCCGTAGGCTAGCCACTGGGTTGTCTGGGAGAGGGACCAGGCGTGCTCGGCCCCTCTCTCCTTAGGCGCGGGTAGCCCCGGCAGTGGCTGGGGCAGCCGGGAGGCAGCGTGGGTAAGGCTTCGGCAGGTTCCACGCTGTCTCCGAGCCGGCAGGAGGGTACGCCAGGGTGGTTTTTAGTGGGTTGCGCTTCGCCGCCCCCTCTCATTCTGAGGGGGGGTGGCGGGTGAGTCCCACATATCCCCTCACCACTCCCATGGTGAGGGGAATCCATAAAGGATTTTCCACCCTGTCAAAAAAAAAAAAAAAAAAAAAAAAAAAAAAAAAAAAAAAAAGGTTAGGTTCCCCCCCGAATGTGCTGCCACCTTGCCGTGGTGGGGGGGCTTGTGTGGCTCAATGATCTTCGACGCTATACCGGATAGGGCTACCCATACCGGGAAGGGTCGGGGTGAGGGTCCAGACTAAGAGCGGCACACCGAACCAGTGGCGGGATACCCACTTTCAAGGGCCAGCGCAGGCCCGGGGAATTAAATGCTCCCCAAAAGAGCGCGTTTGCGGAGGAAGTTGCTCCCGGCTACTCTCTTTAGAGAGTAGTTAGTGGAGTGCAACTGCGCCCTCTGTTTTTTGCAGAGGGCGCCCTGCGGGAGACCCTTGTGGGTATTGAGCGGCGGTTTGCTTCGGCTTCCGTCGGTCAAATCGTAATCCGGACCCGTAGGCGTCCGGGGCGATGGCCGTCGCGTAGGGCCGCGAGGAGACAACCTCTATAAAAAATCCAAACACGGCCTTTGGTGCAGGGCCTAAAACGCAGCCAACGATGATGATGCAGTGTGACTCCGAAAACAAACTACCCCAGGAGGGTACCCTAACGGGAGAATCCCTCCCCGTGTCTAAGGACACGGGCTGCCCCTTGTATTCTGGGGGGGGCAAGAGCCACATCGTAGGTCAGCGCAACGCTGACCTTCGTGAACACGACCCAAGCAATCCAATCACTGACACTGATACTGACGCAGAGCACATGCTGGAGATGGCGAGGCTGAAGGACCGGGAACGATGGATGGAGGAGATGACGTCGGAGGCAGGTGATGTCTCCGACTCGTCTCTTCCATCGGTGCATCTAACCGGACCCGTCAAGAGGCCACATGCCGATGAGGACGAGGTGCTGGCCGGACCGGCTGTTAAGCCGAAGATAAACACGGCGAGGAGAGGGAAGAGCCGTGCGGGGAAGACCGTCCTGCGGTTCCCCGAGTCCCGGGACTTTGCGGCGGAGGCGGACGCGGTCGTCAACTACCGCGTCAACCGTGACACGTCGCCGCCTCAAAGTCGTGGAAGAAAGGCCACCAAAGGGGGCAAAGGGAGAAGGAGCTTGTCGGCCCCACGGGACCGCAGCCCCGTGATCCTTCGCAGCGACGATGAGGGGTACGTCGGGGTCGTCCGGGACGCCGCACTTCAGGTTATGGCTGAGGCCAAAAAGTGCGGCAACCTGAAGGGGGATGTCTGGGGCCGCATGAATCAGGCGTGCAACGATATCCTGGCGGCCGCAGACGTCCTCGATGGCAAAGGTGGAGGTGAGGAGATGGAGCTGAGGGCCTTGCGCGCGGACAACAAGCGCATGAGGGAGGAGCTTTCCCTCATGCGCAAGGAGCTCAAGGCCCTGAGGACCGCCTTCTCCGAGCGGAAAAGACAGCCTTCGCCGGGTTTCGCCACCGAAGACAGCCTGCCACATGCTCTGGGGCAGGCTATGCTGGAGCTCAGGGAGGACCTCAAGAGGGACCTCCTCTTGTCCATCGGGGAGATGGTGAACGTCCGGATAGGGGAAGTCCGGGCCCTTCTCCCCGCTGGTCCAATCGTCCGCCCCCCTCTGGCAGCGGATCGAAAGAAGAGCGAGGCTCCCTCCAGGTTGCCCCACCCCACCGTGCCGGCTCCTCCCACCAGGGCGGCTCTCCCGGCCAGAGCGGCTCCCCGCGCCAAGCCGGCTCCTGCCACTCAAAAGGCCCCCCCGGCTAAGGCAGCACCTTCCACCAAGCCGGCGCGCCCCACTCGTCCAGCCAAAGTGGCAAGGCCGCTGGCTGCTTCCCGTCCCCCTCCCCCTCCTATCCGCGAGTTCGCCCCGGCAGTGGAGGCAGTGCAGGAGGCACTGCCTCCAAGGCAGATGTCCTGGTCGGATGCGGTGAAGAGGGGGAAGAAAAAGAAAAAGAAGAAGGCAGCCCCCCCACCTAAGATGCCTAAGGGCAACAGGCCCGCTCCGGGCCCGAGGAGACTGCCTGCTCCCTCGACGGCTGCCATAGTGGTAGCCGTAAAGGAGGGCAGTGAGGCCACCTACGCCAGCGTCATGGCTAAGGCCATGAAGTCGTTCTCGCTGGCGGAGGTTGGCCTCGAGCATGTGCGGGTCCGCAAGACGCAGACCGGGGCCCGCCTTATAGAGGTCCCGGGCGTGAAGAATGACGTGGCGGTGGACGCGCTATGCGCAAAAATTGACGGGTTGGTTGGCGATGTGGCGAAAGTCTACCGACCCGTCAAAATGGCGGAAATCCGGGTGGGTGGTCTCGATGAGACCATCACCCCGGAGGACATTGTGGCGGCAGTGGTGGCCAAGACTGGGTGCTCCCCCACCCAAGTTAAGGTTGGCGCTATCCGGTCCCGCCACGACGGATCCGGCGTGGCCAACGCCCAGTGTCCGGTGTCAGTGGCCAACTCGCTGGCGGCTACGGGACGACTGCTGGTGGGGTGGTCGTCCGCCAGCGTTACGGCACTGAAGCAAAGGCCAATGAGGTGCTTCAGATGCCAAGGCATCGGACACAGTGGGGCCCTCTGCCCGTCGAGCGTGGACCGATCCAGGTGGTGCCACCGGTGTAGTGGGGTGGACCACTGGAGGGCCTCCTGCCTGGCCGCGCCGCATTGCGACGTGTGCCTTAAGGCACGACGTCCGGCGGACCATGTAATGGGGGGATGGAAGTGTGCTCCGCCTCACACCAGGGGCAAGGCTCAGTCGGGGCAGTCAGCGTCCCCCTCGACAAGGTGTGCCGCCGATGCGGCTGCACCGGAGGATAGCCAGATGGACCTCTAAATGCCAGCACACCAGCATTTAGAGGTCCTTCAGGCGAACGCCAACCACTCCGCCCGCGCCCAAGACCTGCTCATGCAGGTCATGGCGGAGTGGAACATTGGCGTATTGGTGGTGGCCGAGCCGTACTTCGTCCCCCCTCAGTCCAACTGGGTCGGGGCGACGGATGGCTCGGTCGCCATTGTGGTGCCGGCGATGGGTGACCTTCCCCCCCTATCGGGAATGGCCCGGGGGTCGGGCTTCGCAGTGGCCAAGTGGGGAGACACTGTCCTAGTGGCAGTGTACTTCTCCCCGAATAGGCTGCTGCGGGAGTTCGAGACCTTCCTGGTGGGGCTGGGAAGGGTCGTCGGAGGGGCAGCGCCGGCACCGGTGGTGGTGATGGGGGATCTCAACGCCAAGAGCGCGGCGTGGGGTTCCCCCATCACGGACCCGAGAGGGGTGGCCCTCGAGGACTGGGCGGCGGCGATGGGGCTTGAGGTGCTGAACCGGGGCGACGCCAACACGTGTGTGCGGCGGAATGGGGGGTCGATCGTGGACGTATCGTTCGCGACCCCCAGCATCGCCGCACGGATTACGGACTGGCGCGTCCTGGAGGAGATAGAGACCCTCTCCGACCATCTCTACATACGGATGAGGGTCAGCACCTCGCCGGGAGTGCCGCCGCCCCGCCCGAGAGGGCGGAGGGGAAGAGGAGGAGGAGGGGCTTTCCCAAGGTGGACCCTGGCCCGCCTCGACCGGGGAATGGTGGAGGAGGCGGCCATGGTGGAGGCGTGGTGTGCGCCCCCACCGGTCACCTTGGGAGTGGAGGAGCGGGCAGCCCGGTTTCGCGTCGCGCTAACGTCGGTGTGCGACGCGGCCATGCCCCGGGCCCGTAGGCTGCCCGCTAAGAGGCAGGTGTACTGGTGGTCGCAGGAGATTGCGGCCCTGCGAGCCACCAGTGATGCCGCCCGCCGTGCCTACACCCGTTGCAGGCGGCGGCGACACCTGCCGGAGGAGGAAGAGCATCTCCACAGAGAGCTGAAGGTGGCAAAGGAGGCGCTCTCTGTGGAGATAGCTCGCAGGAAGGACGAGGCGCGTGAGGAGTTCCTGGCGACGCTGGACAGAGATCCGTGGGGGCGGCCATACCGAATCGTGCGCAACAAGATGCGTTGCGCACCCCCCCTGGATGCTCTGGAGCCGGAACTCCTCACGCGGATTGTGGAGGAACTCTTCCCCGCCGCGTCGGCTTTTCAGCCGCCCGGCATAGTGGGCCCCACGGTTGAGGAGGTAGATCAAGATGATCCTCCTCCCGTGACGGTTGACGAAATGGAGAGTGTCGTCGACCGTCTCCGGTCCTGCAAAAAAGCGCCGGGACCGGACGGGGTACCGGGGAGAGTCCTCCACATTGCGGCGGAGCACCTCGGGGACCGCTTGCGGACCCTCTTTGATGATTGCATCAGGGAGGGGCGCTTCCCGAGGTGCTGGAAGGAGGGGCGCCTCGTCCTTCTTCGGAAGGAGGGGAGGCCAACAGATACCCCTGCCGGTCACCGCCCCATCGTCCTCCTAGATGAGACGGGCAAGATGCTAGAACGCATTTTGTCCCGTCGCATCGTCCAACATCTGGAGGGCGCGGGGCCGAACATCTCGGACCGGCAGTACGGGTTCCGTGAGGGGCGGTCCACCATGGACGCGCTTTCGTCCCTCCGGAACTTCTGTGGGCACGCGGAGGAGAAGGGTGAGGGGGTCGTGGCGGTGTCGTTAGACATCGCCAACGCATTTGGCTCCCTACCCTTCCCGGTCATCAGAGAGGCCCTCCGCTACCACAGGGTGCCCGGGTATCTGCGGCGGGTTGTGGAGCACTACCTTACCGACAGGGTAGTGCTCTACGATCGTGGGGGTCTGCGGGTCGCTCACCCGATGTCGTGCGGTGTTCCCCAGGGGTCCGTGTTAGGACCCCTGCTATGGAACATCGGCTACGACTGGGCGATCCGCGGAGCGCTCCTTCCTGGCATGGCCACCATTTGTTATGCCGACGATACCATGGTGGCCGTGCGGGGACGTGAGCTGGAGGAGGCCCTCCGGAGGGCGGCGTTGGCGGCAGACCTGGTTGTCGGCCGCATCCGACAACTGGGTCTGGAGGTGTCCCTCCCGAAGACGGACGCTATTGTCTTCGGGAGGAGGGGATGGCGTCCCCGTATTGGGACGACCATCCCTGTAGCGGGGGAGGCGGTCCAGGTGAAGGCCAACATTAAGTACCTTGGCCTCACTCTGGACCGAAAGTGGGATTTCGGGGAGCATTTCCGCCAACTTGCTCCCCGAGTGGTAGGCGCCGCGTCGGCCCTGGGTCGCATGTTGCCAAACGTGGGGGGGCCTAAAGCGCCATGCCGACGCCTGTTCGCAGGCGTTGTGCGTAGCATGGCGCTATACGGAGCGCCAATCTGGGCCGACACGTTGTCGGCCAGTAACAAGGCGCTCCTGAGGAGGCCCCAAAGGGTGGTGGCCCTCCGAATAGTGAGGGGAGGGCCTACATGACGGTGGCACATGCGGCCGCGTGTGTCTTGGCCTGCACCCCGCCGTGGGAGCTCGATGCTCGGGTGCAGGCTGAGACATACCGGAGGAGGGTGGAGTTCCGGGCCAGAGGCGAGCGCCCGGACTCCGAGACGATGGAGGGGGCCCGTCGTATGACGGAGCGGCGCCTGAGGGACCGGTGGAAAAGCGACCTGGAGGACTCCCCCTATGGAGTTCGCACTATAGGGGCACTCCTCCCGTCGCTGGACCACTGGTTGGGGAGAAGGTACGGTGCCGTCACGTACCGTCTTGTGCAGGTGATGACCGGGCATGGTTGCTTCGGTCATTACCTGCACAAGATTAGGAGAGAGCCTAGTCCGGTTTGCCATCAGTGCGGCGATCCGGACGACACGGCCCAGCACACCCTAGAGGTGTGCTCGAAGTGGGATCCGGAGCGCCGCACTATGGTTGCGGACACGGGGCTCTCCGATCTCTCACTGCACAGCGTGGTGTCGGCCATGCTGAGCAGTGAGAGATCGTGGTTGGCGGTCGTCTCCTTCTGCGAGAGCGTCATCTCGCAGAAGGAGGCGGCGGAGCGGGAGCGCGAGGCGGAGGTGGATGCGCACCCGCTCCGGCGTAGACGTGTGGGGCGAAGGCGGAGGCAGTTTGCTGCCAGCCTGAACCCCTAGTAGAACCGTGGGGATAGGGTCCCACAACATGGTTCTACACGTCTGGGGGAGGGTTCGGAGTGTTAACCGAACCTTCCCTCCTTTGGCGCAGGTGCCCCAGCAATAGGCTGGGGCGGCTGGGGGGCACCCAGTGGTGGCATAGTCATCAGCCCACGGTGCCCCCGTTAACAGCTTTTGGAGGTTAACACCGGAGAGGTTTTAGACGGTAGGCTTCCACCTCAGTTGAGGTGGTTGAGAGTCCGTCATACCCCCCCCATAAGGCTACCCTAGCCGGGGGGGACGATGCGTAAATGCATTTCCTCTCCGTTAAAAAAAAAAAAAAAAAAAAAAAAAAAAAAAAAAAAAAAAAAAAAAAAAAAAAAAAAAGGTTAGGTTAGGTTAGGTTAGGTTAGGTTAGGTTAGGTTAGGTTAGGTTAGGTTAGGTTAGGTTAGGTTAGGTTAGGTTAGGTTAGGTTAGGTTAGGTTAGGTTAGGTTAGGTTAGGTTAGGTTAGGTTAGGTTAGGTTAGGTTAGGTTAGGTTAGGTTAGGTTAGGTTAGGTTAGGTTAGGTTAGGTTAGGTTAGGTTAGGTTAGGTTAGGTTAGGTTAGGTTAGGTTAGGTTAGGTTAGGTTAGGTTAGGTTAGGTTAGGTTAGGTTAGGTTAGGTTGACGTGAATTTTGGTGTTGCTCCGAACGGATTGTTGGTAGAATTGGAACTTTAGTATTAGATTTTTTGCTTATTCTTTTTCTTCTATCAGTTCTTTCGTATCTTGTTTAGTTTTCTTATTTTCTTAGTTTTTCATTTTGCGGTTGGTAATTTTTAGTTCGGTTTTGTATCTTTTTGATTAATTTTTGTTTTGTGTTTCCGTCTCTCTTTTTTAGCCCTTTTCAGGGCTAGAAGATAGCGGATTGTATATACTTTGTGTTGGTTAAGGTTCAGTAATTTTCGGAACCCTGGTTCCGAAATTATTGGCCTTGCCATTTTGTAAATTTTAGCCCTAAGATTTTGTTAGTTTTAGGGTTTGTTTACATTTTTACTTCTTAATTATCTCGGTGTTGCCACTATCCCACCTTGCCCAGTTTTTGGGCGGGGGTACTGGCAACGGTCCGGTTAATTACTGTATAGTTTTTGGCTTGGTTTTGGTTTTCTAGTTATTTAATTTTGTTTTTTATAAATTTAGTGTTTTAGGCTAAGTTTTTAGAAAATAAGTTATAACTTTTTTGTGTTTGGGGGTGTTTATTATTAGTTAGTTTTTCTTTGTAAATTATTTAACTATAAGGTAGGGTTAGTTTATTTACTTCTTTAAATTTTTTGTATTGGGTTTTTAGCTTTTTAACCTACAGGTTAAAAGTTATTAACCTTGCAAAAATTTCGGGAGAGCGAAGATATTGAATTACCAACTTAAGCTTTGCGCTTAAGTTGGAAACCTCGATATCTTCTTCACCTTTTAACCTTTTATAGGTTTTTAGGTTATCGTTTTAAAGGCCTCATTAAGAGGCATATTTTGGTATTTTTTGCGTCCTCCTAGGTCGTCGGGAAGTGCGTCAAATCAGGGGACAAATTTTCCCCTGATTGCTATTTTTTTAAATCAGGCGCAAAAGTCCCTTTTGTATGGGATAATTAAAATCCGACTCGCACTTGACCATTTTAACTTAGGTTAGCTCATAACTTTGGTCAGGGCAGTCGGATTTGGCCCAAATTTGGGTGAGAGGTAGACGGGGTCACCATGACCTCGCCTACCAAATATCGGCCATTTTCGCCGGAGGGGGGGGGAACTGCCTCAGGTTCGGACTCTGAGGAGGACGACCATATTGAGGTCGACCTTGCTGCCCCTCTGGCCAGCAAAAGGGTACATGAGGACGAGGACGATGATCCTCGTCCTCTTCATGAGCCGAAGGTCAATACGGCGATCCGGGGAAAACCCAGGGGGTCGTATGCCGGGCTGGCTGCGGCCAGGTTGAGGGCCAAGCTCTACCAGCTTGAGCCCCAATTCGAGCCCCAGCCGGAGAACGTTGCGGATCCCGGGGAATCCTTCAGGAAGGAGTTCCCGGAGCTCCGCTCAAGGGGGGGGAAGAGGGGGAAAGCGGTGGGGGTGGAGCGTTCTCGCTCAACATCGCGCTCCCCTGATCTTATGGAGGTCATAGAGGGGCAGGTGCCGACTGACCCGATAGACGCGACCCGCATGGCAGCGAGGGATATCCTCGAGGCTGCCAAGTCATCGGGGAACCTGAAGGGGTCCATTTGGGGCCGGATGAACCGGGCCTGCCGGACGATCCTGGGGTCAATGGACGAGGTCGAGGAGGCCCGTACTGAGAGCGAGGAGATCCGTATCCTGAAAGCGGATAACAAAAGGATGCGGGAGCAACTCGCTCTCAACTCGGCAGAGCTGAAGGCCCTCCGCACGGCCTTCAGCCAACGGGAGATCCCGGCGGCCCCTGTCGCTCCTGTCACCGAATCGTTGCAGTTCGGCACTGCCGAACTGACCGAGGCCATCGAAGAGATGAAGAGGGATCTCTTCCTCAGCCTCGGGAAGATGATCGGTGACAGGATCGAGGAGGTAAATAAACGCCTCCCGGCGGAGCCAACCCTTCGCCCCCCGCTGGCGCATGAGCGACGCCCGGTAAGACCGGTGGCAGCCCCTCTACCCCAACGGCCTTCAACGGCCCCGGTTGAGGCCCTGGAGCCCAGGGCTAGGGCCAGGTTGGGTGACGGGCGACCCAAGGCCGTCGTGGCCAAGAAGGTGGCGGCCCCGGCCCCCGCTCCTGTGGCCTCCAAGACGCCGGCCGCAAGCGCCAAGAAGCCTGCCCGCCCTCTGAGGGCATTACGCAACTCAGAGGAGAGACCCGGCCCCTCGGGGGAATTGCCACCTCCAGCCGCGCAGATGTCGTGGTCGGAGGTGGTCCGAAAGAAGGGGAAAGGGAAGGCGAAGGCTCCTCCCCCACCCCCTCCCCCGACCAAGAAGGCCGGGAAGGCGGCGCACGGGCCCAGGCCCGTGAAGCTGACCGCACCAAAGACGGCGGCGGTGGTGGTCACCCTAAAGAAGGGGGCCACCACCACCCTGCAGGCCACCATGGCTAAGGCCATCAACGGCCTTAGCCTGAAAGAGGTGGGCCTGCAGCATGTGAGGGTCAGGACCTCGATGACGGGGTCCCGCATCATCGAGGTCCCTGGGGAGGAGGGCCACAAGGCGGCGGACACCCTTGCAGTAAAGCTGCAGGGGTTAGTCGGAGATGTCGCCGACGTGAGCCGACCCGTCAAGATGGCCGGCGTCCAGATCGCCGGCCTGGACGAGTCGGCCACGAAAGAGTCGGTGGCGATAGCCGTCGCCGCAGCGGGGGCCTGCTCAACGGAGCAGGTCAAGGTGGGGGCCGTGCGCGTTACGTACGACGGCACTGGATCGGTCCTGGTCCAGTGCCCCGTGCAGGCCGCCATGGCCCTGCAGAAGGCGGGACGGATCCTGGTGGGCTGGGCCTCCGCCAGGGTCACAGCGGTTGGGCCGACACCGATGCGGTGCTTCCGTTGTTACGGTGTCGGCCACTCAAGGGACCTGTGCCCCTCCAAGGCTGACCGGACTAATGCCTGTTTCCGGTGCAGCAAGGAGGGGCACAAGATGGCAGAGTGCTGGGAGCCGGCATGGTGTGCGGTATGCCACCAGGCCAAGCTCCCGGCCAACCACATGTTGGGGGGAAGAAAGTGTTTCCCCCCACACACCAAAGGGCGGGACTTAAGGCCTCAGCGCACCCGCCCTGAAGGTATGACTGTTGATGCCCCCGCAGCGACCGCCGCCGGCCGGGCCACCGAGGAGACCTGCATGGAGCTCTAAATGCCAGCACACCGGCTAGAGCTCCTGCAGGCCAACGTCAACCACTCCGCCAGAGCACAGGACTTGCTCATGCAGTCTATGGCGGAGTGGTCGATTGACGTTGCGGTGCTGGCGGAACCCTACCTCGTCCCTCCCCTGCCCAACTGGGCGGGGTCGACGGACGAGCGGGTTGCCGTGGTGGTGCCGGCGGTGGGGAGTAGTCCCCCCCTGACAAAACTCGAAAGCGGCCCAGGGTTTGTGGCGGCCAGATGGGGGAGTGACACTGTACTTGTTGCGGTGTACTTCTCCCCCACTAGGCCGCTGGCCGCTTTCGAGGCCTTCCTCGTTGGGTTGGGGGGGGTAACGAGGAGGGCAGCCCCGCGCCAAATCATCGTCCTGGGGGACCTCAACGCGAAAAGCGCGGCTTGGGGTTCCCCCGTAACGGACATGCGCGGGGCAGAGTTGCGGGATTGGGTGGCGGCGAATGGCCTGCAGGTGATCAACCAGGGCAGCGCCAATACATGCGTGCGGCGGCGGGGGGGCTCCATCGTGGACGTCACGTTCGCGACCCCTGCCATTGCCGCACGCCTCACAGATTGGCGTGTCCTGGAGGATGTGGAGACCCTCTCGGATCACCTATATATTCGAATGAGGGTCTCCACGGTAGCAGGCCAGCCGCCACCCATCCCGCAGGGGGGGAATAGGGGGGGGCGAAGGGGGGGAGGGGAGGAGTTCCCCAAATGGTCCCTGTCCCTTCTGGACAGGGCCAAGGCGGACGAGGCGGCGATGGTGGAGGCATGGTGTGCTGCCCCACCCGCCGCCCTCGGGGTGGAGGAGAGGGCGCGTAGGTTCCGCACATCGCTTCAGGCGGTGTGCGGAGCCTCCATGCCCCGGGCGAGGAAACTCTTCGCCCGGAGGTGTGTTTACTGGTGGTCTGCAGACATTGCGGCTCTGCGGACCACCAGTAACGGTGCCCGCCGCGCCTACCAACATTGTAGGCGCAGGCGGCACACCGACGAGGAGGAGGAGGGGCTCCACAGGGCCCTCAAGGAAGCAAAGGGGGCCCTGGTGCTGTCAATAGCGGTGGCCAAGGAAGAGGCATACGCTTCGTTCCTGGCCACCCTTGACAGGGATCCGTGGGGGCGGCCATACAGGGTGGTGCGCAACAAAATGCGCACCGCCCCCCCCATGGACTCCCTGGAGCCCCCCCTCCTGAGGAGGGTCATCGAGGGGCTGTTTCCGGCAGCCCCCTCGATAACTCCCCCGGTTATGTCCGAGCCACCGGGGGACTTGGAGGACCCACTCGAACCCGCCGTCGCTCCGGTTAGCGACGACGAGTTCGAGAGGGCGGTGGACAGGCTCCGGGGCTGCAAGAAAGCCCCGGGGCCCGATGGAGTACCGGGCCGGGTACTCCCCATCGCCCTTAAACACCTCGGGGACCGTCTCAGGCAGTTGATGAACGACTGCCTGACGGAAGGACGGTTCCCGAAGGTGTGGAAGGAGGGGAGGCTATGCCTCCTCCGGAAGGAGGGTCGACCCCCGGACAGTCCGTCTGCGTATCGCCCCATTGTGCTGCTGGATGAGGCCGGGAAAATCATGGAGCGCATCCTGGCCTCCAGAATCCAGCGGCACCTGGAGACCGCCGGCCCGAACGTCTCGGAAAGACAGTTCGGGTTTCGGGAAGGGCGGTCTACGCTCGACGCGTTGAAGTCCCTCAGGGACTTCTGTGAGTACGCGTCGAGCAGAGGGGAGGGTGTCGTGGCGGTGTCACTGGACATCGCCAACGCGTTTGGAACCCTCCCCTTTGGGGTGATAAGGGAGGCACTCACTTACCATCGAGTGCCTCCCTACCTGCAGCGTGTCATAGAGCACTACCTCACCGAAAGGGTAGTGCTCTATGAGCAGACGGACGGTCGACGGGGGTCGACGGGGATGGCCTGCGGTGTGCCCCAGGGTTCCGTGCTCGGACCACTTCTGTGGAACCTGGGGTACGACTGGGCCATCAGGGGGGAGTTGCTCCCACGTACGGCCACCATCTGCTATGCAGATGACACCATGGTGGCCGTTCGTGGGACCGACATGAGGGAGGCGCTGTGCCGGGCGGAAGCGGCGGCCGAGCTGGCCATATACCGGATTGGCCGGCTCGGCCTTAAGGTGGCCCTCCCGAAGACTGAGGCGATAGTCTTCGGGGGGCGGGGGTGGAGGTTGCCCGCGGGCGCGGCGCTCACACTGGGGGGTGTGCCGGTCCGGATCAGGCCCCACATCAAGTATTTGGGGCTTGTATTGGACCGGCACTGGAATTTCGGGGAGCACTTCTCCCAGCTGGCTCCCCGAATTGTGGGCGCCGCGTCGGCGATGAGCAGACTTCTGCCGAACGTGGGTGGGCCGGGCTCCTTGTGCCGCCGGTTATATGCCGGCGTCACAAGGAGCATGGCTCTGTACGGGGCCCCCATCTGGGCGGACAAGTTGTCCGCCCGGAACCGGGCCCTGCTACGGAGGCCTCAGCGGGTGGTGGCCCTCCGAATTGTGAGGGCCTACGTGACGGTGGCCCACGCCGCGGCCTGCCTCCTCGCCTGCACACCGCCCTGGGAGCTGGATGCGGAAGTGCAGGCTGAGACCTACGCAGTTAGGTCCAGGGCCCGGGCTAGGGGTGAACGCCCGGACCCTGAGGAGGTTGAGGGGACGCGCCGTATGATGGCGCGCCGACTGCGGGACAGGTGGAAAGCGGACCTGGAGGACTCTCCCTATGGGATTCGGACCATAGGGGCGATCCTCCCGTCGCTGGACACCTGGTTGGGGAGGGCAGTCGGCGCCACATCATACCGGCTTGTGCAGGTATTGACCGGACATGGTTGTTTCGGTCATTACCTGCACAAAATTGGGAGGGAGCCCGGCCCGCAGTGCCATGAGTGCGGCGATCCGGACGACACGGCTCAGCACACCCTCGCGGTGTGCAGCCGTTGGAGTTCGGAGCGCGCCGACATGGCACTGGCTATCGGGCAGTGGGACCTCTCTCTGCACAGCGTTGTGTCTGCAATGCTGTGCAGCGACAGGTCCTGGAGGGCTGTGGCCTCCTTCTGCGAGTGTGTCATCTCGCAGAAGGAGGCCTCGGAGCGTGAGCGCGAGGAGTCCCCTCAGGCGCATCCGCTCCGGCGCAGACGGCAGGGGTTGAGGCGGCGGCGTTTTGCCGCCCGCCTCAACCCTTAGTGGCTGCGGGTCGGGGATGGGAGTCCCCTGCCCGCCGTAGGCTAGTCACTGGGTTGTCTGGGAGAGGGACCAGGCGTACTCGGCCCCTCTCTCCTTAGGCGCGGGTAGCCCCGGCAGTGGCTGGGGCAGCCGGGAGGCAGCGTGGGTAAGGCTTCGGCAGGTTCCACGTTGTCTCCGAGCCGGCAGGAGGGTACGCCAGGGTGGTTTTTTTTTTTTTTTTTTTTTTTAGTGGGTTGCGCTTCGCCGCCCCCTCTCATTCTGAGGGGGGGTGGCGGGTGAGTCCCACATATCCCCTCACCACTCCCATGGTGAGGGGAATCCATAAAGGATTTTCCACCCTGTCAAAAAAAAAAAAAAAAAAAAAAAAAAAAAAAAAAAAAAAAAAAAAAAAAAAAAAAAAAAAAGTTAGGTTAGGTTAGGTTAGGTTAGGTTAGGTTAGGTTAGGTTAGGTTAGGTTAGGTTAGGTTAGGTTAGGTTAGGTTAGGTTAGGTTAGGTTAGGTTAGGTTAGGTTAGGTTAGGTTAGGTTAGGTTAGGTTAGGTTAGGTTAGGTTAGGTTAGGTTAGGTTAGGTTAGGTTAGGTTAGGTTAGGTTAGGTTAGGTTAGGTTAGGTTAGGTTAGGTTAGGTTAGGTTAGGTTAGGTTAGGTTAGGTTAGGTTAGGTTAGGTTAGGTTAGGTTAGGTTAGGTTAGGTTAGGTTAGGTTAGGTTAGGTTAGGTTAGGTTAGGTTAGGTTAGGTTAGGTTAGGTTAGGTTAGGTTAGGTTAGGTTAGGTTAGGTTAGGTTAGGTTAGGTTAGGTTAGGTTAGGTTAGGTTAGGTTAGGTTAGGTTAGGTTAGGTTAGGTTAGGTTAGGTTAGGTTAGGTTAGGTTAGGTTAGGTTAGGTTAGGTTAGGTTAGGTTAGGTTAGGTTAGGTTAGGTTAGGTTAGGTTAGGTTAGGTTAGGTTAGGTTAGGTTAGGTTAGGTTAGGTTAGGTTAGGTTAGGTTAGGTTAGGTTAGGTTAGGTTAGGTTAGGTTAGGTTAGGTTAGGTTAGGTTAGGTATAGGTTAGGTTAGGTTAGGTTAGGTTAGGTTAGGTTAGGTTAGGTTAGGTTAGGTTAGGTTAGGTTAGGTTAGGTTAGGTTAGGTTAGGTTAGGTTAGGTTAGGTTAGGTTAGGTTAGGTTAGGTTAGGTTAGGTTAGGTTAGGTTAGGTTAGGTTAGGTTAGGTTAGGTTAGGTTAGGTTAGGTTAGGTTAGGTTAGGTTAGGTTAGGTTAGGTTAGGTTAGGTTAGGTTAGGTTAGGTTAGGTTAGGTTAGGTTAGGTTAGGTTAGGTTAGGTTAGGTTAGGTTAGGTTAGGTTAGGTTAGGTTAGGTTAGGTTAGGTTAGGTTAGGTTAGGTTAGGTTAGGTTAGGTTAGGTTAGGTTAGGTTAGGTTAGGTTAGGTTAGGTTAGGTTAGGTTAGGTTAGGTTAGGTTAGGTTAGGTTAGGTTAGGTTAGGTTAGGTTAGGTTAGGTTAGGTTAGGTTAGGTTAGGTTAGGTTAGGTTAGGTTAGGTTAGGTTAGGTTAGGTTAGGTTAGGTTAGGTTAGGTTAGGTTAGGTTAGGTTAGGTTAGGTTAGGTTAGGTTAGGTTAGGTTAGGTTAGGTTAGGTTAGGTTAGGTTAGGTTAGGTTAGGTTAGGTTAGGTTAGGTTAGGTTAGGTTAGGTTAGGTTAGGTTAGGTTAGGTTAGGTTAGGTTAGGTTAGGTTAGGTTAGGTTAGGTTAGGTTAGGTTAGGTTAGGTTAGGTTAGGTTAGGTTAGGTTAGGTTAGGTTAGGTTAGGTTAGGTTAGGTTAGGTTAGGTTAGGTTAGGTTAGGTTAGGTTAGGTTAGGTTAGGTTAGGTTAGGTTAGGTTAGGTTAGGTTAGGTTAGGTTAGGTTAGGTTAGGTTAGGTTAGGTTAGGTTAGGTTAGGTTAGGTTAGGTTAGGTTAGGTTAGGTTAGGTTAGGTTAGGTTAGGTTAGGTTAGGTTAGGTTAGGTTAGGTTAGGTTAGGTTAGGTTAGGTTAGGTTAGGTTAGGTTAGGTTAGGTTAGGTTAGGTTAGGTTAGGTTAGGTTAGGTTAGGTTAGGTTAGGTTAGGTTAGGTTAGGTTAGGTTAGGTTAGGTTAGGTTAGGTTAGGTTAGGTTAGGTTAGGTTAGGTTAGGTTAGGTTAGGTTAGGTTAGGTTAGGTTAGGTTAGGTTAGGTTAGGTTAGGTTAGGTTAGGTTAGGTTAGGTTAGGTTAGGTTAGGTTAGGTTAGGTTAGGTTAGGTTAGGTTAGGTTAGGTTAGGTTAGGTTAGGTTAGGTTAGGTTAGGTTAGGTTAGGTTAGGTTAGGTTAGGTTAGGTTAGGTTAGGTTAGGTTAGGTTAGGTTAGGTTAGGTTAGGTTAGGTTAGGTTAGGTTAGGTTAGGTTAGGTTAGGTTAGGTTAGGTTAGGTTAGGTTAGGTTAGGTTAGGTTAGGTTAGGTTAGGTTAGGTTAGGTTAGGTTAGGTTAGGTTAGGTTAGGTTAGGTTAGGTTAGGTTAGGTTAGGTTAGGTTAGGTTAGGTTAGGTTAGGTTAGGTTAGGTTAGGTTAGGTTAGGTTAGGTTAGGTTAGGTTAGGTTAGGTTAGGTTAGGTTAGGTTAGGTTAGGTTAGGTTAGGTTAGGTTAGGTTAGGTTAGGTTAGGTTAGGTTAGGTTAGGTTAGGTTAGGTTAGGTTAGGTTAGGTTAGGTTAGGTTAGGTTAGGTTAGGTTAGGTTAGGTTAGGTTAGGTTAGGTTAGGTTAGGTTAGGTTAGGTTAGGTTAGGTTAGGTTAGGTTAGGTTAGGTTAGGTTAGGTTAGGTTAGGTTAGGTTAGGTTAGGTTAGGTTAGGTTAGGTTAGGTTAGGTTAGGTTAGGTTAGGTTAGGTTAGGTTAGGTTAGGTTAGGTTAGGTTAGGTTAGGTTAGGTTAGGTTAGGTTAGGTTAGGTTAGGTTAGGTTAGGTTAGGTTAGGTTAGGTTAGGTTAGGTTAGGTTAGGTTAGGTTAGGTTAGGTTAGGTTAGGTTAGGTTAGGTTAGGTTAGGTTAGGTTAGGTTAGGTTAGGTTAGGTTAGGTTAGGTTAGGTTAGGTTAGGTTAGGTTAGGTTAGGTTAGGTTAGGTTAGGTTAGGTTAGGTTAGGTTAGGTTAGGTTAGGTTAGGTTAGGTTAGGTTAGGTTAGGTTAGGTTAGGTTAGGTTAGGTTAGGTTAGGTTAGGTTAGGTTAGGTTAGGTTAGGTTAGGTTAGGTTAGGTTAGGTTAGGTTAGGTTAGGTTAGGTTAGGTTAGGTTAGGTTAGGTTAGGTTAGGTTAGGTTAGGTTAGGTTAGGTTAGGTTAGGTTAGGTTAGGTTAGGTTAGGTTAGGTTAGGTTAGGTTAGGTTAGGTTAGGTTAGGTTAGGTTAGGTTAGGTTAGGTTAGGTTAGGTTAGGTTAGGTTAGGTTAGGTTAGGTTAGGTTAGGTTAGGTTAGGTTAGGTTAGGTTAGGTTAGGTTAGGTTAGGTTAGGTTAGGTTAGGTTAGGTTAGGTTAGGTTAGGTTAGGTTAGGTTAGGTTAGGTTAGGTTAGGTTAGGTTAGGTTAGGTTAGGTTAGGTTAGGTTAGGTTAGGTTAGGTTAGGTTAGGTTAGGTTAGGTTAGGTTAGGTTAGGTTAGGTTAGGTTAGGTTAGGTTAGGTTAGGTTAGGTTAGGTTAGGTTAGGTTAGGTTAGGTTAGGTTAGGTTAGGTTAGGTTAGGTTAGGTTAGGTTAGGTTAGGTTAGGTTAGGTTAGGTTAGGTTAGGTTAGGTTAGGTTAGGTTAGGTTAGGTTAGGTTAGGTTAGGTTAGGTTAGGTTAGGTTAGGTTAGGTTAGGTTAGGTTAGGTTAGGTTAGGTTAGGTTAGGTTAGGTTAGGTTAGGTTAGGTTAGGTTAGGTTAGGTTAGGTTAGGTTAGGTTAGGTTAGGTTAGGTTAGGTTAGGTTAGGTTAGGTTAGGTTAGGTTAGGTTAGGTTAGGTTAGGTTAGGTTAGGTTAGGTTAGGTTAGGTTAGGTTAGGTTAGGTTAGGTTAGGTTAGGTTAGGTTAGGTTAGGTTAGGTTAGGTTAGGTTAGGTTAGGTTAGGTTAGGTTAGGTTAGGTTAGGTTAGGTTAGGTTAGGTTAGGTTAGGTTAGGTTAGGTTAGGTTAGGTTAGGTTAGGTTAGGTTAGGTTAGGTTAGGTTAGGTTAGGTTAGGTTAGGTTAGGTTAGGTTAGGTTAGGTTAGGTTAGGTTAGGTTAGGTTAGGTTAGGTTAGGTTAGGTTAGGTTAGGTTAGGTTAGGTTAGGTTAGGTTAGGTTAGGTTAGGTTAGGTTAGGTTAGGTTAGGTTAGGTTAGGTTAGGTTAGGTTAGGTTAGGTTAGGTTAGGTTAGGTTAGGTTAGGTTAGGTTAGGTTAGGTTAGGTTAGGTTAGGTTAGGTTAGGTTAGGTTAGGTTAGGTTAGGTTAGGTTAGGTT
>OZ014467.1:9047623-9158780 GCA_963966035.1 Acleris laterana | reverse complement strand
GGCTTAAGAAGAGATCCCTCTTCATCTCTTCTATCGCCTCGGTGAGTTCGGCGGTACCGAACTGCAGAGGTGCAGCGACTGGGGTGGGAGGTGGAGGGGGGCGAGCCTCCCTCTCACTGAAGGCAGTGCGGATCGCCTTCAGCTCGGCCGTAACGAGCGCGAGTTGTTCCCGCATCCTTTTATTGTCCGCTTTCAGGATGCGGATCTCCTCGCTCTCGGCCCTGGCCTCCTCCACCTCATCCATGGAGCCTAAGATTGTCCGACAGGCCCGGTTCATCCGGCCCCAAACACTTCCCTTGAGGTTCCCGGATGATTGGGCCGCCTCCAGTATGTCCTTTGCCGCCGTTCGGGCGGCATCTATCGGGTCGGTATACGCTCGACCCTCCGTCAAAATCGGGGAGCGCGAAGCGGAGCGGGAGCGCTCTGCTCCAACCGCCTTCCCCTTCTTACCCCCCCTGGACCGGAGCTCCGGGTAGTCCTTTCTATAGGACTCCGCGGGGTCCGCTACCTCCTCAAACTGGGGCTCGAAGTCCGGCTCCAGTAGGTATTGCCGGGCCCTCAATCGAGCCGCGGCCAGCCCCGCATAAGCCCCCTTGGACTTCCCCTCCCGTATGGGCGAGTTGACCTTCGGGGCCTGGGAAGGACGGGGATCGTCCTCCTCACCTTCATGTGGCCTTTTGAAGGCCTGGGGGAGTTCCTCATCCACCTCGATGAGGTCCTCATGCTCCGAATCGGAATCGAGGATAATTCCCCCCCCCCCCACCGGAACCTCCCAGTTCTTGGTAGGCGAGGCCATATCGGCCCCGGCTACCTACAGTCCAAATTTGGCCTAAATCCGACCGCAGGAACCAAAGTTATGACCTAACCTAACTTAAAACGGTCAAGTGCGAGTCGGATTTAAGGAATCCCATACAAAGTGAACTTTTGCGCCTGTTTTGAAAATAATAGCAATCTGCTAATTTTTCCAGACGCAATTTGACCGACTTCCCGTGGTCCTAGAGGGTCCGAAAAATACTCAAAAAATAGGTCTTGATGAGACCTACACTACGATAACCTTTAAAAAATTAAAGGTTAAAGGGTTAAAATACTATCGCAATTACCAACTCAGGCGCAAACCTTAAGTTGGTAATCCGAAAAACTTCGACTACCTTACCCTACAAAAAGATTAATAACTTTTGACCTAGTGGTCAAAAGGTTAAAAAGTTAATACAAAATATTTAAAGAATTGAATTTCCTAACTCCCTATATGTATACTATATTTTACAAACCTTAAAAACTAATTATAATATACACCTAAACACAAAAAAGACAAATAATATTTTAGAAAAGTTACGGTAAATACCGACTTTTTCCCCGACTTTTTCCAAAAATTAATTTTAGATGACTTATTCTACAAAATAAAATATACAAACTAACCTATAATAATTCTAAAGAATGCTGCTATCACCGTCCAAAAACTTGGCACGGTGCGATAACAGAAACTATGAGATAATTAAAATAGAAAAATGTAAACAAACCCTACAAACTATGGAAAATTAAAACTAAAAATTCACAGTTTGGCAAAGCCAATAATTCCTAGAATAAAAATTCCAGAAATTACCGGAGTTGCACCCACAACAACACCAACTCGTCTGCTATCTTTTAGCCTTGAAAAAGGCTAAAAAAGATAAACAGAAATAATTAATCAAGAAGGTTGAAAAAGAGACAAAACTGAAGGAAAAATTACCAACCGCAAAACGATAAGTGGCAAAAATAAGAAAACTACAGGAGGTACAAGAGAACGGAAAAGAGGAAAAGAATAAGCAAAAATTATAAGGTTTAAGTACTAAATCTCCCAATAATCCGTCCAGAGTAACACCAAAATCCACGTCAACCTAACCTAACCTAACCTAACCTAACCTAACCTAACCTAACCTAACCTAACCTAACCTAACCTAACCTAACCTAACCTAACCTAACCTAACCTAACCTAACCTAACCTAACCTAACCTAACCTAACCTAACCTAACCTAACCTAACCTAACCTAACCTAACCTAACCTAACCTAACCTAACCTAACCTAACCTAACCTAACCTAACCTAACCTAACCTAACCTAACCTAACCTAACCTAACCTAACCTAACCTAACCTAACCTAACCTAACCTAACCTAACCTAACCTAACCTAACCTAACCTAACCTAACCTAACCTAACCTAACCTAACCTAACCTAACCTAACCTAACCTAACCTAACCTAACCTAACCTAACCTAACCTAACCTAACCTAACCTAACCTAACCTAACCTAACCTAACCTAACCTAACCTAACCTAACCTAACCTAACCTAACCTAACCTAACCTAACCTAACCTAACCTAACCTAACCTAACCTAACCTAACCTAACCTAACCTAACCTAACCTAACCTAACCTAACCTAACCTAACCTAACCTAACCTAACCTAACCTAACCTAACCTAACCTAACCTAACCTAACCTAACCTAACCTAACCTAACCTAACCTAACCTAACCTAACCTAACCTAACCTAACCTAACCTAACCTAACCTAACCTAACCTAACCTAACCTAACCTAACCTAACCTAACCTAACCTAACCTAACCTAACCTAACCTAACCTAACCTAACCTAACCTAACCTAACCTAACCTAACCTAACCTAACCTAACCTAACCTAACCTAACCTAACCTAACCTAACCTAACCTAACCTAACCTAACCTAACCTAACCTAACCTAACCTAACCTAACCTAACCTAACCTAACCTAACCTAACCTAACCTAACCTAACCTAACCTAACCTAACCTAACCTAACCTAACCTAACCTAACCTAACCTAACCTAACCTAACCTAACCTAACCTAACCTAACCTAACCTAACCTAACCTAACCTAACCTAACCTAACCTAACCTAACCTAACCTAACCTAACCTAACCTAACCTAACCTAACCTAACCTAACCTAACCTAACCTAACCTAACCTAACCTAACCTAACCTAACCTAACCTAACCTAACCTAACCTAACCTAACCTAACCTAACCTAACCTAACCTAACCTAACCTAACCTAACCTAACCTAACCTAACCTAACCTAACCTAACCTAACCTAACCTAACCTAACCTAACCTAACCTAACCTAACCTAACCTAACCTAACCTAACCTAACCTAACCTAACCTAACCTAACCTAACCTAACCTAACCTAACCTAACCTAACCTAACCTAACCTAACCTAACCTAACCTAACCTAACCTAACCTAACCTAACCTAACCTAACCTAACCTAACCTAACCTAACCTAACCTAACCTAACCTAACCTAACCTAACCTAACCTAACCTAACCTAACCTAACCTAACCTAACCTAACCTAACCTAACCTAACCTAACCTAACCTAACCTAACCTAACCTAACCTAACCTAACCTAACCTAACCTAACCTAACCTAACCTAACCTAACCTAACCTAACCTAACCTAACCTAACCTAACCTAACCTAACCTAACCTAACCTAACCTAACCTAACCTAACCTAACCTAACCTAACCTAACCTAACCTAACCTAACCTAACCTAACCTAACCTAACCTAACCTAACCTAACCTAACCTAACCTAACCTAACCTAACCTAACCTAACCTAACCTAACCTAACCTAACCTAACCTAACCTAACCTAACCTAACCTAACCTAACCTAACCTAACCTAACCTAACCTAACCTAACCTAACCTAACCTAACCTAACCTAACCTAACCTAACCTAACCTAACCTAACCTAACCTAACCTAACCTAACCTAACCTAACCTAACCTAACCTAACCTAACCTAACCTAACCTAACCTAACCTAACCTTTTTTTTTTTTTTTTTTTTTTTTTTTTTTTTTTTTTTTTTTTTTTTTTTTTTTTTTTTGTCAGGGTGGAAAATCCTTTATGGATTCCCCTCACCATGGGAGTGGTGAGGGGATATGTGGGACTCACCCGCCACCCCCCCTCAGAATGAGAGGGGGCGGCAAAGCGCAACCCACTAAAAACCACCCTGGCGTACCCTCCTGCCGGATCGGAGACAACGTGTTACCTGCCTAAGCATCCCCACGTTGCCTCCCGGCTGCCCCAGCCACTGCCGGGGCTACCCGCGCCTAAGGAGAGAGGGGCCGAGCACGCCTGGTCCCTCTCCCAGACAACCCAGTGGCTAGCCTACGGCGGGCCAGGGACTCCCATCCCCGACCCGCAGCCACTAAGGGTTGAGGCGGGCGGCAAAACGCCGCCGCCTCACCCCCTGCCGTCTGCGCCGGAGCGGATGCGCGTGAGGGGAATCCTCGCGCTCACGCTCCGAGGCCTCCTTCTGCGAGATGACACATTCGCAGAAGGAGGCCACAGCCCTCCAGGACCTGTCGCTGCACAGCATTGCAGACACAACGCTGTGCAGGGAGAGGTCCCACTGCCCGATGGCCAGTGCCATGTCGGCGCGCTCCGAACTCCACCGGCTGCACACCGCGAGGGTGTGCTGAGCCGTGTCGTCCGGATCGCCGCACTCATGGCACTGCGGGCCGGGCTCCCTCCCGATTTTGTGCAGGTAATGACCGAAGCACCCATGTCCGGTCAATACCTGCACAAGCCGGTACGATGTCGCGCCGACCGCTCTCCCCAACCAGGTTTCAAACGACGGGAGGATCGCCCCTATGGTCCGAACACCATAGCGAGCGTCCCCCAGGTTGGTTTTCCACCTGTCCCGCAGTCGGCGCGCCATCATCCGGCGCGTCCCCTCAACCTCCTCAGGGTCCGGGCGCTCACCCCGCGCCCGGGCCCTGGACCTAATCATGTAGGTCTCTGCCTGCACCTCTGCGTCCAACTCCCAGGGCGGGGTGCAGGCGAGGAGGCAGGCCGCGGCGTGGGCCACCGTTATATAGGCCCTCACAATTCGGAGGGCCACCACCCGCTGAGGCCTCCGTAGCAGGGCCCGGTTCTTGGCGGACAACTTGTCCGCCCAGATGGGGGCCCCGTACAGAGCCATGCTCCTCGTGACACCAGCATATAGCCGGCGGCACAAGGAGCCCGGCCCACCCACGTTCGGCAGCAGTCTGCCCATCGCCGACGCGGCGCCCACAATACGGGGAGCTAATTGTATAAAATGCTCCCCAAACGACCAATGTCGGTCCAAGACAAGCCCCAAATACTTTATATGGGGCCTGATCCGGACCGACTCCCCCCCCAGGGTGAGCGCCGCGCCCGCCGGCAGCCTCCAACCCCGCCCCCCGAAGACAATCGCCTCAGTCTTCGGGAGGGCCACCTTTAGGCCGAGCCGACCGATCCGGTAAATCGTCAGCTCGGCCGCCGCTTCCGCCCGGCAAAGCACCTCCCTCATGTCACTCCCGCGCACGGCCACCATGGTGTCATCTGCATAGCAGATGGTGGCCGTCCGCGGGAGCAACTCCCCCCTGATGGCCCAATCGTACCCCAGGTTCCATAAGAGTGGACCGAGCACGGAACCTTGGGGTACACCACAGGCCATCGCCGTCGACCCCCGTCGACCGTCCGTCTGCTCATAGAGCACTACCCGTTCGGAAAGGTAGTGCTCCATGACACGCCGCAGGTAGGGAGGCACTCGGTGGTATATGAGTGCCTCCCTTATCACCCCATAGGGGAGGGTGCCAAACGCGTTGGCAATGTCCAACGACACCGCCACGACACCCTCCCCCCTGCTCGACGCGTACTCACAGAAGTCCCTGAGGGACTTCAGCGCGTCGAGCGTGGACCGCCCCTCCCTGAATCCGAACTGTCTGTTGGAGACGTTCGGGCCGGCGGTCTCTAGGTGCTGCTGGATTCTGGAGGCCAGGATTCTCTCGAACATCTTCCCGGCCTCATCCAGCAGCACTATGGGGCGATATGCAGACGGACTGTCTGGGGGTCGACCCTCCTTCCGGAGGAGGCAAAGCCTCCCCTCCTTCCATACCCTCGGGAACCGACCCTCCCTCAGGCAGTCATCCATCAGCTGCCTGAGTCGGTCCCCGAGGTGCTTTAGAGCGATGGGGAGCACACGGCCCGGTACTCCGTCGGGCCCCGGGGCTTTCTTGCAGCCCCGGAGCCTGTCCACCGCTCTCTCGAACTCGTCATCGCTTACCGGTGCGATGGCGAGTTCGAGTGGGTCCTCCGAGTCCCCCGGTGGCTCGGTCATCAGCGGGGGAGTTATCGAGGGGGCTTCGGGGAAAAGCCCCTCGATGACCCTTCTTAGGAGGGGGGGCTCCAGGGAGTCCATGGGGGGGGCAGTGCGCATCTTGTTGCGCACCACCCTGTACGGCCGCCCCCACGGATCCCGGTCCAATGAGGCCAAGAACGACGCGTATGCGTCATCCTTGGCCCTGGAAATTGCCAGGACAAGGGCCCCCTTGGCTTCTTTGAGGGCCCTGTGAAGCCCCTCCTCCTCCTCTTCTGTGTGCCGCCTACGCCGGCAGTGCTGCCAGGCGTGGCGGGCACCGTCACAGGTGGTCCGCAGGGCTGCAATTTCTGCGGACCACCAATACACCCTCTTCCGGGCGAACAGCCTTTTCGCCCGGGGCATGGACGCTCCGCACACCGCCTGCAGCGATGTGCGGAACTGGCGCGCCCTCTCCTCCACTCCTACGGCGGCGGGTGGGGCAGCACACCATGCCTCCACCATCGCCGCCTCGTCCGCCTTGGCCCTGTCTAAAAGGGACAGGGACCACTTGGGGAACTCCTCCCCTCCCCCCCTACGCCCCCCCTGCGGGATGGGTGGCAGTTGGCCTGCTCCTGTGGAGACCCTCACTCTGATATATAGATGGTCAGAGAGGGTCTCCACATCTTCCAGGACGCGCCAATCTGTGAGGCGTGCGGCAATGGCAGGGGTCGCAAATGTGACGTCCACGATGGACCCCCCCTGCCGCCGCACGCATGTATTGGCGCTGCCCCGGTTGACCACTTCCAGGCCTGTTGCCGCAACCCAATCCCGCAACTCTGCCCCGCGCACGTCCGTTACGGGGGATCCCCAAGCCGCACTTTTTGCGTTGAGGTCCCCCAGGACAATAATTTGGCGCGGGGCCGCCCTTCTCGTAACCCCCCCCAACACAACGAGGAAAGCCTCGAAAGCGGCCAGCGGCCTATTGGGGGAGAAGTACACCGCAACGAGTACGGTGTCGTTCCCCCATCTGGCCGCCACAAACCCCGGGCCGCTTTCGAGCTTCGTCAGGGGGGGACTACTTCCCACCGCCGGCACTACCACGGCAACCCCCTCGTCCGTCGACCCCGCCCAATTGGGCAAGGAAGGGACGAGGTAGGGTTCCGCCAATACTGCAACGTCAATCGACCACTCCGCCATAGACTGCATGAGCAAGTCCTGTGCTCTGGCGGAGTGGTTGACGTTGGCCTGCAGGAGCTCCAAATGGTGTGCTGACATTTAGAGCTCCATGCAGGTCTCTTCGGGGGCCCGGGCGGCGGCGGTCGCTGCGGGGGTATCTACTTCCGGGGTGGGGCGGAGGCGCTGAGGCCTCGTGTCCCGCGGCCTGGTATGGGGGGGAAAACATTTCCTACCCCCCAGGAAGTGATTGGCCGGGAGTTTAGCCTGGTGGCATACTGCGCACCACGCCGCCTCCCAGCACTCCTTCATCTTGTGCCCCTCCTTACTGCACCGGAAGCAGAGATTGCTCCGGTCGCTTTTGGAGGGGCACAGGTCCCGCGAGTGGCCGACACCGTAACAGCGGAAGCACCGCATCGGTGTCGGCCCAACCGCCGTGACCCTGGCGGAGGCCCAGCCCACCAGGATCCGACCCGCCTTCTGTAGGGCCACCGCGGCCTGGACGGGGCACTGGATCAGCACCGATCCAGTGCCATCGTAGAGGGTCCGCACGGCCCCCACCCTGACCTGCTCCGGTGAGCAGGCCCCCGCTGCGGAGACGGCCAGCGCCACCGTCTCCTTAGTGGCGGACTCGTCAAGGCCGGCAATCTGGATGCCGGCCATTTTGACGGGGCGACTCACATCCGCCACGTCGCCCACTATCCCCTGCAGCTTCGCTGCAAGGGTGTCCGCCACTTTACTCCCGTCCTCCCCAGGGACCTCGATGACCCTGGACCCCGTCATCGAGGTCCTGACCCGTACGTGTTGCAGGCCCACCTCGCTAAGGCTAAGGCCATTAATGGCCCTAGCCATGGTGGCCTGCAACGTGGTGGTGGCCCCCTTCTTTAAGGTGACCACCACCGCCGCCGTCTTGGGGACGGCCAGCTTGACGGGCCTGGGCCCGTGCGCTACCTTCCCGGCCTTCTTGGTCGGGGGAGGGGGGGAGGCCTTGGCCTTGCCCTTCCCCTTCTTCCTCACCACCTCCGACCACGACATCTGCGCGGGCGGAGGTGGCATACGGCCCGAGGGGCCGGGTTCTCCCTCCGAAGGCCGAATGGCTCTCGGGGCCGGGGCAGCCTTAGCGGGTTTGGCGGCCGATCTCCTAGGGGCCGGAACAGGGGCGGGGGCTGGCGCCTTTGCAACCTTGGCCGCCTTAGCCTTCGGCCGTCCGTCTCCCAACCTGGCCCTGGCAACAGGCTCCAGGTCTGCAACCGGGACCGGGGAAGGCCTAACAACCTGTGGCTGTGAGGGGCCAGCCACAGGCTTGGCGGCCCTCTTTTCGTGCGCCAGGGGGGGGCGGAGGACGGGTTCCGGCGGGAGGCGCCTGCTGACCTCCTCAATCCGGTCACTCACCATTCGACCGAGGCTAAGGAAGAGGTCACGTTTCATGACCTCTATCGCCTCGGTCAATCTCGGTCAATTCGGCGGTGCCGAACTGAAGGGCAGCAGCAACAGGGGCGGGCGCGGCCGGGACCTCCCTCTCACTGAAGGCCGTTCGAAGGGCCTTCAGCTCGGCCGAGTTTAGGGCGAGTTGCTCCCGCATCCTCTTGTTATCCGCCTTAAGGATGCGGATCTCCTCGCCCTCGGACTTGGCCGCCTCGACCTCGTCCATACTGCCTAAAATTCTGCGGCAGGCCCGGTTCATACGCCCCCACACATCCCCCTTAAGGTTCCCGGATAACCGGGCCGCCTCTAAAATCTCCCGTGCAGCCTGCCGGGTGGCGTCTATAGGGTCAACCTCAAGTTGACCCTCCAGACCGCCACGACTCACAGACAGCACGGGGGAACGTGAAGCCGAGCGGGACCGCTCAGGTACGACCCTCCTCCCCCTTTTATCCCCCTTCGACCGGAGCTCGGGATAATCCCTCCGGTATTCGGTCGTGGGGTCCACCAACTCTTCGACCTGGGGCACGAACTCGGGCTCCAAAAGGTACTGCCGAGCCCTGATTCTGGCCGCAGCCAGCCCCGAATAAGCCCCCTTGGGCTTCCCCCTTACGGCCGAGTTTATCTTCGGCCCTAGCGGAGGACGAGGATCATCCTCCTCGTCCTCGTGGACCCTCTTAGTCGCCAGCGGGGCATCGAGGTCGACGTCGATGATGTCGTCTTCGGAGTCTAATCCCGACATCTCGTCCCCCCCCGGCGAAAACGCCCAGTCTTTGTGCCTGACACTTATTATAGGCACCCGCGTCCCTTCCTCTTCAGTGTGGCCCTGAGAAGAGCCGTTTTGAGTTTGGTCCTGAAAAACCTAACCTAACCTAACCTAACCTAACCTAACCTAACCTAACCTAACCTAACCTAACCTAACCTAACCTAACCTAACCTAACCTAACCTAACCTAACCTAACCTAACCTAACCTAACCTAACCTAACCTAACCTAACCTAACCTAACCTAACCTAACCTAACCTAACCTAACCTAACCTAACCTAACCTAACCTAACCTAACCTAACCTAACCTAACCTAACCTAACCTAACCTAACCTAACCTAACCTAACCTAACCTAACCTAACCTAACCTAACCTAACCTAACCTAACCTAACCTAACCTAACCTAACCTAACCTAACCTAACCTAACCTAACCTAACCTAACCTAACCTAACCTAACCTAACCTAACCTAACCTAACCTTTTTTTTTTTTTTTTTTTTTTTTTTTTTTTTTTTTTTTTTGCCGGGGGAAAATCCTCATGGATACCACCACGTCACGGGGAGACGTGGTGGTTATGTGAGACTCTTACTCACTAAAAACCCCCGGGTGTTCCACTCTCCGCTTGTTGGCAGGGTATGAGTAGCGCTTTCGCCTTCTTTCAATGCCCTGCCAAGCGGTTGTCTGTGAGTCAGACTCATCTCTGGAGAATCCTGATCTCCACTCACCGTTAGTGGCGTGCCGGGAACACTTGGCACGCCACCCATCTCGAGGACCCTAGTCCGGTCGGCGATAGAACGTCCCCGTTTCTATCGCCCGGAAGTCCTCACTATGGCGGCAGACGACGGTCATGAGCCAGTCGCCTGCGGCCCACCCTCTTACGCCGTTGTTGGGACGCTGCTTCTGCGTCCTCCCTTGCGCGTTCCGCAGTCTCCTTCTGCGACATCACGTCCTCGCAGAAAGAGTTTGCCGCCCGCCACGCAGACTCATGATCGACCATGGACTTCACCACAGTCGGCAGCGTCAGGTCATATCCAATGACCGCGACCAGGTCTGCCCGCGGTTCCACCCAGGCGGGACACTGCTCCAAGGTGTGCTGAGCAGTATCCTCCGCCTCACCACAATCATGGCATTCCGCCGTCGGCTCTCTTCCGGCTATGCGACAAAGGTACTTTCCGAAACACCCGTGCCCGGAAAGCACCTGTGTGAGCCGGAAGGTCAGCTGCCCGTGGTCGCGGTCTAGCCATTCCTGTAAAATTGGTTGTATGGCGGCCACCGTGCGGAAGCCCGCGTTTGGTGCCTCCAACCTCCTTGCCCAACTCGCTACTGCCTCAAGGCGCAGTTCGTCTCGTCTCCCTTGTGTCTCGCGGGGTGCAGGCCAATGGCCCCGGTCTCGTTCCTCCTCATTCCAGTCATACACTCTGGCGAGGGTCCTGGCCTCGAGGTCCCAGGGCATTGATCCAGCAAGGACACAGGCCGCCTCTGCTGAGATCGTTCGATAGCCTCGTATGGCCCTGATAGCCATTGCCCGCTGCGGTTTTAGCAGGAGGGCAGAGATCCGGCTATTCAGGGCATCCGCCCACACTGGGGCTCCATACAAGGCCATCGAACGCACCACGCCTAGGTACAGCCGCCTGCAAGAGGTCCTGGGCCCTCCCAGGTTTGGGAGTATACGCCCAAGAGCAGCGGCTGCACCCAACAACTTCGGCATCAGTTGCTGAAAATGTGGCAGGAAGCTCCACCGGCTGTCGAGGACAATGCCTAGGTACCGCATCGTCGACTCGACACCGATGGTGACTCCCCCCACCACGATATGCGCACTCGCTGGAGGTGCTCTTCGAGGACCGTGAAAACAAATGGCCTCGGATTTGTTCAACGCCACCTCCAGCCCCAGACGTCTGATCCTGTCGACCACCTGTGCTACGCCCGCCGTCGCTAGTATAGCCGCCTCCCTGAAGGTGGCTCCCTGAGCAGTCACCAGCGTGTCGTCGGCATAACAAGTTACTCCGATTCCACGCAGGCGAGCGCCCCGGAGCACCCAGTCGTATCCGATGTTCCACAGGAGTGGCCCAAGGACAGACCCCTGTGGAACACCGCACACCATCTCCTTTTGGCCCCACTCTCGACGACCAGGGTAGGTGACGAACCTCTCCGAGAGATATGACCTTATTATCTGTCTCAGGTATTGTGGGACCCGATGGTACCGCAGCGCCTCATGAATGCACTCCCAGGGGATGGAGTTAAAAGCGTTGGCGATGTCTAAGGACACCGCCAAAACAACATCACCCCGGGAGACCGCATCTTCCGCCAAGCCCTTGACCTTCAGGATCGCACTTACCGTCGAGCGACCTGTGCGAAATCCGTACTGACAGTCCGCCAAGTCTGGGCCATCGTTGGTGAGGTGCTTGACAAGGCGAGCTGCTACCACACGCTCAAAGAGCTTGCTCACCTCGTCAAGCAGAACGATCGGTCTATAGGCAGATGGGGAGTCCACTGGTCGACCTTCCTTCTTCAGTAGCACCAGGCGACCCGTTTTCCACTCTTTGGGAAAGCGGGCCTGCTCCATGCATGCACTGAACATGCGCCGGAGTCTGGGCTCGAATTCCCCCATCGCCAGAACCCACGCTCGCCCTGGAATACCGTCCGGACCCGGAGCCGTGTTTTTCGCCCGTAGGCGCAGGACGGCTGCTCCCAGCTCCGCTTCCGAGACGGCTGGCGTATCTTCCTCCTGTCGAGTGTCAACTGTCGTAGGCGCCATAGTTGGCGGCTGGTATGCTGCTCTACGAGGGAACAAGGCTGAGACCACCTGGTCGACAAACTCCGGCTGCAGGCTCTCAGTGAGCGGAGGGGCCCAAGGCCGGAGCTTGTCCCTTACCATTTTGTATGGCCTGCCCCATGGGTCGCTGTTTAGGGTCTCAAGCAGCTGTTCCCTCGAGAGCTCGATGGCTTGGCGAATGACAGCCTTGAGCTCCTTTTTGGCTTCCTTGTACGCTCCGTACAGGGCAGTTTCCGCCGACTCGTCGCGGATTCGCCTTCGCCTCTGTCGCTGGTATTCGCGCCTCGACGCTACGCACTGTTCGCGTAGTTGCGTCAGCTCCGCAGTCCACCAGTACACGCGACGCCGTGGCGGTTGGCGCTTGGTCCGGGGCATCGCTGCGTCGCATATTTGCGTCATCGCCCTCCGGAACCATTCCGCCTCATCCTCGACCTCCACTGCGCCATCTGGGACTGGCAGCCAAGACTGCACGATGGCGGCCTCTTTGAGGAGCTCCCTGTCCATCCTTATGAGCGCCCAACGAGGGCCGTGCAAGGATGGCGCACTCCGGCTTGGGCTGTTCGGTGTCCTTGAAGGAGCGGAGACCTCGAATCGGATATAGCGGTGGTCCGACAAGGTCTCCACATCCACCATGACCTCCCAACCCTGGACACGGCGCACCAGGACACCTCCTGCAAACGTAACGTCTACAATGGAAGCACCCTGTTGCCGCACGCACGTGTCGGCCGTTCCCACGTTCAAGAGCGTCAGACCACTCGAGACTGCCCAGTCCATTACCTTCCGCCCTCGTGCATCCGTGGCCGGGGAACCCCACGATTGCGAATGAGCGTTGAGGTCACCAGCGACGAGCACCGTGTTTGGATGGTTCCTGCCAATTAGGGCCCCAACCTCAACGAGGAACCGCTCAAACTCGGCCAGGCTCCGGTTCGGCGAGAAATATACCCCGATGACAAATATTTCCCCCACCACCGCTGCCACGTAGCCTCTGCCCTTCGAGACCCTTCCAAAGGCTGGCGCTCCAGCTCTCGTGTGGGTGACGAGGGCCACCGTCCCGTCGTGATCTCCTACCCAGTTATCCCTCGGGGGTATAGAGTAGGGCTCCGCCACCACTGCTATGTGAATCAACCACTGCGCCATGCTCTGACACAAAAGGTCTTGAGCACTGGCGCAGTGGTTGATGTTCGCCTGAAGGAACTGGAGTGCCGCCATTTATGATGCGGTCGTTTCCATCTCCTCGGCCTGACCAGATGAGGGCAAGCCAGCGGTACTCGAAGGGGCAGGGGCATCCCTTGCCTTGTTTCCTTTCCCCTTTTTAGGTTTAGGAGGAGCGCACACCCTGCTCCCTGTGCGATGGTCCGCACTTTTGCCTGCCACCGCGCATACGACGCAGTGTGGCGTGACCGCACATTGAGATGCCTTATGACCCGGTTGACAACAGCGGTAGCACAGGTCGCTGCGGTCTACCTGATTCTGGCATTTTGCCATAAGATGCCCCGACTCTAGACAGCGATAGCAACGCCTAGGTCGAGCAGATAGCAGCTTGACCCGTGCTATCACCCACCCAACCCTTAAACGGCCAGAGTCCACCGTTGTCACCTTTTTGGCCACCTCGACCGGGCAGCGCAGCCATGCAGAACCAACATTACTGTGGTCTCTGCGTACTTCGCCACATTTAATAGCCTCAGTGGCGCAACCTCCGACGGCCGCCACCGCAGCAGCCACGTGACTTGCCTCCACTGAGTCGTCCAGACCTGTCACCCGCAACTCCGCCGTCTTGATGGGCCTATCGACACGGACGACGTCCGCATCAAAAGCCGCCCTTAGGGCCGTGGCCAGGGAGTCCGCTTTACCCCCATTCGTTGCCCCTGGCACCTCCAAAATTCGCGCTCCAGAGGCCGCGGTTTTAAAACGGATCCCTTCTATATTGTGGTCCTCCAGGTTGACCTTTTTTCTCGCCTCGGCCATTACATTGGCATACGTTAGGCCCCTGTTCTCAGCCTCTGGAGTCAGGGTTATAACCACGGCAGCCGAACGAGGCGGACGCAGATTGCGCGGGTCAGGACGTGAACGCGGGGTGCTTGGTTTTCCCCTTGACCCTCTTGCACCTTTCCTGGCTGCCACATTCCACGGCTGGCTCAGAGGTGCTGGCGGTGGTGGTGGTTGCGATAAAGGCACCGGAGCATTCTCCACAGCAGAGGCAGCTGCTATTGCGGCAGCACTCTGCTTTTTCCGTCTCGTTTTCTTCGGTTTTCCACCCTGCGGCTGAGTTGAGATGGTTGGTCCTGATGACGCCGTGGCGTTTAGTCTCCTCGGGGCAGGTCGTGTCGGCTTAGGCACTGCCGAAGGTATGGTGGCCGTATCGGTTGGTACCGACTCCCGCCTCCTTGTTGCTGCCACCGAGGGCTGCTCTTCTGGTACTGAAGGACTTGATGTTAAAGCCCTATCAGCTGCTAGTGCGGGACGCATCCGCTTCTCTGGGAGGAGACGATCCTCCAGCGCTGCCAACCTGGCGTTCATCATCGTCCCCACTTGACAGATGATTGAACGCGCAAGGTCCTCAGGATCCGGCGTCTGTACGACTGGCTGCGCCGTCACAACCTGTTTGGTGGGCCGGTTTAAAAGCTCTTTCATTTCCGCCACCTCTTTGCGGAGCTGCGCCACTTCCGCTTCCAGACGAGCGTTGTTTGCCTGGAGACCTTTTGTCTCCTCTGACGTGCATCGGCTTTGCAACTTTGTGGCCCCATCTATTATTGTGTCCGCTGCCTCCTTGAGCGAGCGCACAAAAACACCTTTCAGATTTTTCGAGGTTTTTGCAACCTTTCTGATTACCTCAACCTGGTCTTCTATAACCTGTCTTAAGGTTGTGGCCGCCTCAAATTCTTGGAGGTCTCCTTCGTGATTAGACGAGGACTCCGACAGTCGTTCAATACGTACACGGGCCTGCCTACTTGCGGCCATTATTTCAGCCTCGGCCCTTTGTAATTCCTCCTCTCTTCTTGCCTCTACCAGTGCAAGCTTGGCTTGAGCTAAGCCCACATACTGGCCTGTGGTAGGAGGCCGCCCTCGTCCTCGTTGCTTGGTGGTCGCTGGTCGTTTCTCGGACCCTGAGCACTGTGCGTCATCAAGGTGTAGCTCGGGATCTGACCCACCTTCTAATGCCTGTCGCTTGACAGTGCCAGATCCCTGTGCCTCGTCAATATCCAGTTGGGGGTCTGATCCCCCTGTAACGTTTTTAGGACGTTTACGCGTCCTCGTCTGTCGACTCAAGTCCGGTAGTGATTCGACGCTCATCATCGAATCAGTGTCACTACTGCTCTCCTCCAGAGTTATTGTTGTAAGTTTTGTTTTTGTTTTTAATTTCTCCATTTTAGTTCCCGCGATTAGGGTCGAAATAAAAGGTACGCCCCCGGGTGACGCCCATTCCGGGGGTAAGGCTAAATACTACAGAGGTCGCCTGGTATCTGTAGGTTTTAACGACTTGGCTGTCGGGTTTTTATAGAGATTTCCTTCTCGCGGGCCGGCCAATGAAGGCAAGCCCTCCGTTCTGGTGTCTCTCAACTACCCCATAACGTCACCAGATGGGGATCGTTGAAGAGAGACACCAGAGTACGGAGTGCTAGAGGAGTCGACGTGCCTCCTCTAGTTTTGGGCGGTAGTGCTCGACGGCATTGTAAGTGCACGCCGAGCCCGCCCCCTAACCTAACCCATTCCCTCCCCAGTGTGGCGGCGACAAAGCAGCTTTTCAACAGAAAAGCCGCTAGTCACCACCCCCCACCCCCCCTGCCGGATATTCGCCATGGGCTGAAAGAATCCCCCATAAGGAGAAAGTCTCAGCCGATGCCCAGGGTGCACCAGCCCAGATGCTGCGTTCTCTCCGGATCGAGATCAAGAGAGACTGCAACACCCAGGCCAACGTGGAGGAATCCGGCCCGCACCCCAAACCTAACCTAACCTAACCTAACCTAACCTAACCTAACCTAACCTAACCTAACCTAACCTAACCTAACCTAACCTAACCTAACCTAACCTTTTTTTTTTTTTTTTTTTTTTTTTTTTTTTTTTTTTTTTTTTTTTTTTTTTTTTTTTTTTTTTTTTTTTTTTTGACAGGGTGGAAAATCCTTTATGGATTCCCCTCACCATGGGAGTGGTGAGGGGATATGTGGGACTCACCCGCCACCCCCCCTCAGAGGGAGAGAGGGCGGCAAAGCGCAACCCACTAAAAACCACCCTGGCGTACCCTCCTGCCGGCTCGGAGACAACGTGGAACCTGCCGAAGCCTTACCCACGCTGCCTCCCGGCTGCCCCAGCCACTGCCGGGGCTACCCGCGCCTAAGGAGAGAGGGGCCGAGCACGCCTGGTCCCTCTCCCAGACAACCCAGTGGCTAGCCTACGGCGGGCCAGGGACTCCCATCCCCGACCCGCAGCCACTAAGGGTTGAGGCGGGCGGCAAAACGCCGCCGCCTCAACCCCTGCCGTCTGCGCCGGAGCGGATGCGCGTGAGGGGAATCCTCGCGCTCACGCTCCGATGCCTCCTTCTGCGAGATGACACACTCGCAGAAGGAGGCCACCGCCCTCCAGGACCTGTCGCTGCACAGCATTGCAGACACAACGCTGTACAGGGAGAGGTCCCACTGCCCGATAGCCAGTGCCATGTCGGCGCGCTCCGAACTCCAACGGCTGCACACCGCGAGGGTGTGCTGAGCCGTGTCGTCCGGATCGCCGCACTCATGGCACTGCGGGCCGGGCTCCCTTCCAATGTTGTGCAGGTAATGACCGAAGCATCCGTGTCCGGTCAATACCTGCACAAGCCGGTACGATGTCGCGCCGACCGCTCTTCCCAACCAGGTGTCGAACCACGGGAGGATCGCCCCTATGGTACGGACACCATAGGGAGAGTCCTCCAGGTGCGCTCTCCACCTGTCCCGCAGTCGGCGCTCCATCATCCGGCGCGTCCCCTCAACCTCCTCAGGGTCCGGGCGTTCACCCCTAGCCCGGGCCCTGGACCTAACTACGTAGGTCTCAGCCTGCACCTCCGCATCCAACTCCCACGGCGGTGTGCAGGCGAGGAGGCAGGCCGCGGCGTGGGCCACCGTCATATAGGCCCTCACAATTCGGAGGGCCACCACCCGCTGAGGCCTCCGTAGCAGGGCCCGGTTCTTGGCGGACAACTTGTCCGCCCAGATGGGGGCCCCGTACAGAGCCATGCTCCTTGTGACACCGGCATATAGCCGGCGGCACAAGGAGCCCGGCCCACCCACGTTCGGCAGCAGTCTGCCCATCGCCGACGCGGCGCCCACAATACGGGGAGCTAACTGTACGAAGTGCTCCCCAAAAGACCAATGTCGGTCCAGGACCAGCCCCAAATATTTGATGTGGGGCCTGATCCGGACCGACTCCCCCCCCAGGGTGAGCGCCGCGCCCGCCGGCAGCCTCCACCCCCGCCCCTCGAAGACAATCGCCTCAGTCTTCGGGAGGGCCACCTTTAGGCCGAGCCGACCGATCCGGTAAATCGTCAGCTCGGCCGCCGCTTCCGCCCGGCACAGCACCTCCCTCATGTCACTCCCGCGAACGGCCACCATAGTGTCATCTGCATAGCAGATGGTGGCCGTCCGCGCGAGCGACTCCCCCCTGATGGCCCAGTCGTACCCCAGGTTCCATAGAAGCGGACCGAGCACGGAACCTTGGGGCACGCCACAGGCCATCTCCGTCGACCCCCGTCGACCGTCCCTCTGCTCATAGAGCACTACCCGATCAGTGAGGTAGTGCTCCATGACACGCCGCAGGTAGGGAGGCACTCGGTGGTAAATTAGCGCCTCCCTTATCACCCCATAGGGGAGGGTGCCAAACGCGTTGGCGATGTCCAATGACACCGCCACTACACCCTCCCCTCTGCTCGACGCGTATTCACAGAAGTCCCTGAGGGACTTCAACGCGTCGAGCGTGGACCGCCCTTCCCGGAACCCGAACTGTCTATCAGAGACGTTCGGGCCGGCGGTCTCCAGGTGCTGCAGGATCCGGGAGGCCAGGATTCGCTCAAACATCTTCCCAGCCTCATCCAGCAGCACTATGGGGCGATAGGCAGAGGGACAATCATGGGGTCGACCTTCCTTCCGGAGGAGGCAGAGCCTCCCCTCCTTCCACACCCTCGGGAACCGTCCATCCTGCAGGCAGTCGTCCATCAACTGCCTGAGACGGTCCCCGAGGTGTTTTAGGGCGATGGGGAGTACCCGGCCCGGTACTCCGTCGGGCCCCGGGGCTTTCTTGCAGCCCCGGAGCCTGTCCACCGCCCTCTCGAACTCGTCATCGCTTACCGGTGCAATGGCGAGTTCGAGTGGGTCCTCCAAGTCCCCCGGTGGCTCGGTCATCACCGGGGGAGTTATCGAGGGGGCTGCCGGAAACAGCCCCTCGACGACCCTCCTCAGGAGGGGGGGCTCCATTGAGTCCATGGGGGGGGCGGTGCGCATCTTGTTGCGCACCACCCTGTACGGCCGCCCCCACGGATCCTTGTCCAGCGTGGCCAAGAAAGAGGCATATGCCTCCTCCTTGGCCTTGGCGATCGCCAGAACTAGTGCCCCCTTGGCTTCTCTGAGGGCCCCGTGGAGCCCCTCCTCCTCCTGGTCGGTGTGCCGCCTGCGCCTACAGTGTTGGTAGGCGCGGCGGGCACCGTTACAGGTGGTCCGCAAGGCCGCGATATCTGCGGACCACCAATAAACGAACCTCCGGGCGAACAAACGTTTCGCCCGGGGCATAGACGCTCCGCACACCGCCTGTAGCGATGTGCGGAACATGCGCGCCCTCTCTTCCACTCCGAGGGCGGCGGGTGGGGCAGCACACCATGCCTCCACCATCGCCGCCTCGTCCGCCTTGGCCTTGTCCAACAGGGACAAGGACCACTTTGGGAACTCGTCCCCTCCCCCCCTTCGCCCCCCCCTTGGGATGGGTGGCGACTGGCCTGCTCCTGTGGAGACCCTCATTCTGATGTACAGATGATCTGAGAGGGTCTCCACGTCCTCCAGGACGCGCCAATCGGAAAGGCGTGCGGCAATGGCCGGGGTCGCGAACGTGATGTCCACGATGGACCCCCCTTGCCGCCGCACGCACGTGTTGACGCTGCCCTGGTTCACCACCTCTAGGCCTGTCGCCGCCACCCAATCCTCCAACACCGCCCCGCGCACATCCGTTAGGGGGGACCCCCAAGCCGCACTTTTGGCGTTTAGGTCCCCCAGGACGATAGTTTGGCGCGGGGCCGCCCTCCTCGTTACCCCCCCTAGCACCACGAGGAAGGCCTCAAAAGCGGCCAGCGGCCTATTTGGGGAGAAATACACCGCGACGAGTACGATGTCTCCCCATTTGGCCGCCACAAACCCCGGGCCGCTTTCAAGCCTCGTCAGGGGGGGACCGTTCCCCACCGCCGGCACCACCACGGCAACCCCCTCGTCTGGTGACCCCGCCCAGTTGGGCGAGGGAGGGACGAGGTAGGGTTCCGCCAACACCGCAACGTCGATCGACCACTCCGCCATAGACTGCATGAGCAAGTCCTGTGCTCTGGCGGAGTGGTTGACGTTGGCCTGCAGGAGCTCTAAGTGGTGTACTGGCATTAGTGCTCCATGCAGGTCTCCTCTGGGGCCCGGCCGGCGGCGGTCGCTGCGGGGGCATCCGTGCTAATGGGGGGGCGAGTGCGCTGAGGCCTCGTGTCCTTCCCCTTGGTTTGGGGGGGGAAACAGTTCCTACCCCCCAATATGTGGTTGGCCGGGAGCTTGGCCTGGTGGCACACTACGCACCACGCCGGCTCCCAGCACTCCGTCATTTTGTGCCCCTCCTTGCTGCACCGGAAGCAAAGGTTGCTCCGGTCCGCTTTTGAGGGGCACAGATCCTTCGAATGGCCGACACCGTAGCACCTGAAACAGCGCATTGGTGTCGGCCCCACTGCCGTGACCCTGGCGGACGCCCACCCCACCAGGATCCTACCTGCTTTTTGCAGGGCCATCGCGGCCTGCACGGGGCACTGGATAAGCACGGATCCAGTGCCGTCGTAAAGGGTGCGCACGGCCCCCACCTTAACCTGCTCCACCAAGCAAGACCCCGCTGCGGCGACAGCTAGCGCCACCGACTCTTTGGAGGCGGACTCGTCAAGGCCGGCAATCTGAATGCCGGCCATTTTGACGGGGCGACTAATATCGGCAACGTCGCCCACTATCCCCTGCAGCTTAGCCGCAAGGGTGTCCGCCAACTTGTGGCCGTCCTCACCTGGGACCTCAATTAACCGGGACCCATTAACTGAGGTCCTGACCTTCACGTGCTGCAGGCCTACATCACTGAGGCTAAGGCCATTGATGGCCCTAGCCATAGTGGCCTGCAGCGTGGTGTCGGCCCCCTTTTTGAGGGTGACCAACACTGCTGCCGTCTTCGGGACGGACAGCTTAGCGGGCCTGGGCCCGTGCGCCGTCTTACCGGCCTTCTTGGTCGGGGGAGGGGGGGAGGCCTTGGCCTTGCCCTTCCCCTTCTTCCTGACCACCTCCGACCACGACATCTGCGCGGCTGGAGGTGGCGTTTGGCCCGAGGGGCCGGGTCTCTCGTCTGAGTTCTGTATTGGTCTCAGTGGCTGGGCAGGCTTTTTAGGCCTGGCGGCCGCCTTCACGGGGGCTACAGGGGCGGGGGCTGGGGCCGCCACCTTTTTGGCCGCGGCGGCCTTAGGCCGTCCGTCGCCCAGTCTGGCCCTAGCCACGGGCTCCAGGGCTTCAACCGGGGCCGAAGAGGGCCCCGCCACCTTCCTTTGGGGAAGGGGGGCTGCCACGGGCTTGGCAGCTCGCTTGTCGTGCGCAAGCGGGGGGCGGAGGGTTGGCTCCGCCGGGAGGCGCTTGTTGACCTCCGCAATCCGGTCCCCGATCATCTTACCGAGGCTGAGGAAGAGGTCCCTCTTCATCTCTTCTATTGCCTCGGTAAGTTCGGCGGTTCCGAACTGCAGAGGTGCAGCTACTGGGGTGGGAGGCGGAGGGGGGCGAGCCTCCCTCTCGCTGAAGGCAGTGCGGAGTGCCTTCAGCTCGCCTGAGACCAGGGCGAGTTGTTCCCGCATTCTTTTGTTGTCCGCCTTCAATATGCGGATTTCCTCACACTCGGACCTGGCCTCCTCCACCTCATCCATGGAGCCCAAGATTGTACGGCAGGCCCGGTTCATCCTGCCCCATACACTTCCCTTGAGGTTCCCAGAAGATTGGGCCGCCTCAAGGATGTCCTTCGCTGCCGTACGGGCAGCGTCTATTGGGTCGGTATAAGTCCGACCCTCCGACATGATCGGGGAGCGCGAAGCGGAGCGAGAGCGCTCTGCTCCAACCAACTTCACCTTCTTACCCCCCCTGGACCGGAGCTCCGGGTAGTCCTTTCTATAGGACACCGTGGGGTCCGCCACCTCCTCCGACTGGGGCTCGAAGTCCGGCTCCAGTAGGTATTGCCGGGCCCTCAGTCGAGCCGCGGCCAGCCCCGCATAAGCCCCCTTGGGCTTCCCCCCCGGTATGGCCGAGTTGACCTTCGGGGCCTGGGAAGGACGGGGATCGTCCTCCTCACCTTCATGTGGCCTTTTGAAGGCCTGGGGGAGTTCCTCATCCACGTCGATGAGGTACTCAGGCTCCGAATCGGAATCCCGGATTTTTCCCCCCCCCCCCAACGGAACCTCCCAGTTTTTGGTAGGCGAGGCCATCTCGGCCCCGACTACCTACGACCCAAATTTGGTCCAAATCCGACCGCTGGAACCAAAGTTAGGACCTAACCTAACTAAAAACGGTCAAGTGCGAGTCGGATTTAGACTTTTTCATACAAAAGTGACTTTTGCGCCTGAATTGGAAATTATAGCAACTCACAAGTTTTTTCAGACGCAATTTCACCCACTTCCCGTGGTCGTAGAGCTTTGGAAAAATACTCAAAAAATAGGTCTTGTTGAGACCTACAAGCCTATAACCTTCAAAAAATTTTAGGTTATAAGGTTAAAAAGTTATCGTAATTACCAACTCAGGCGCAAAGCTTAAGTTGGTAATCCGAAAAACTCTTACTACCTTGCTCCACAAAATGAACAATAACTTTTGACCTGGTGGTCAAAAGGTAAAAAAGTTCAAATAAAATATTTAAAAAATTAAATTTCCTAACTCCCTATAAGCATATAATATTTTACAAACCTTAAAAACTAATTATTATATACACCTAAACACAAAAAAGACAAGTAATATTTTTAAAAATTTACAGTAAAAAACGTAATTATCCAAAAATTAAAATTAAGTGACTTACTCTACAAAATAAAATAAACAAACTAGCCTATAATAATTTTAACAGTTGCAGGTATTCCCGCCCAAAAACTTGGCACGGTAAAATAACTACAACTAGGAAATAATTAAAATAGAAAAAGGTAAACAAAGCAATGAAACTACAAATAATTAAACCTAAATATTTACAGTTTTGCAAAAGCGATAATTCTTAAAATAAAATTCCAAAAATTACCGAGTTTACACCCACCACAAAACCAACTCGTCTGCTATCTTTCAGCCTTGAAAAAGGCTAAAAAAGATAAACAGAAATAATAAAACAAGAAGGTTGAAAAAGAGACAAAACTGAACGAAAAATTACCAACCGCAAAACGATAAGTGGCAAAAATAAGAAAACTACTGAAGCTAAAGAAGAATTGAAAAGAGCAAAAGAACCAGCGAAAATTATCAGGTTTAAGTTCCAAATATCTCAACAATCCGTCTGGAGCAACACCAAAATCCACGTCAACCTAACCTAACCTAACCTAACCTTTTTTTTTTTTTTTTTTTTTTTTTTTTTTTTTTTTTTTTTTTTTTTTTTTTTTTTTTTTTTTTGACAGGGTGGAAAATCCTTTATGGATTCCCCTCACCATGGGAGTGGTGAGGGGATATGTGGGACTCACCCGCCACCCCCCCTCAGAAGGAGAGAGGGCGGCAAAGCGCAACCCACTAAAAACCACCCTGGCGTACCCTCCTGCCGGCTCGGAGACAACGTGGAACCTGCCGAAGCCTTACCCACGCTGTCTCCCGGCTGCCCCAGCCACTGCCGGGGCTACCCGCGCCTAAGGAGAGAGGGGCCGAGCACGCCTGGTCCCTCTCCCAGACAACCCAGTGGCTAGCCTACGGCGGGCCAGGGACTCCCATCCCCGACCCGCAGCCACTAAGGGTTGAGGCGGGCGGCAAAACGCCGCCGCCTCAACCCCTGCCGTCTGCGCCGGAGCGGATGCGCGTGAGGGGAATCCTCGCGCTCACGCTCCGATGCCTCCTTCTGCGAGATGACACACTCGCAGAAGGAGGCCACCGCCCTCCAGGACCTGTCGCTGCACAGCATTGCAGACACAACGCTGTACAGGGAGAGGTCCCACTGCCCGATAGCCAGTGCCATGTCGGCGCGCTCCGAACTCCAACGGCTGCACACCGCGAGGGTGTGCTGAGCCGTGTCGTCCGGATCGCCGCACTCATGGCACTGCGGGCTGGGCTCCCTTCCAATGTTGTGCAGGTAATGACCGAAGCATCCGTGTCCGGTCAATACCTGCACAAGCCGGTACGATGTCGCGCCGACTGCTCTTCCCAACCAGGTGTCGAACCACGGGAGGATCGCCCCTATGGTACGGACACCATAGGGAGAGTCCTCCAGGTGCGCTCTCCACCTGTCCCGCAGTCGGCGCTCCATCATCCGGCGCGTCCCCTCAACCTCCTCAGGGTCCGGGCGTTCACCCCTAGCCCGGGCCCTGGACCTAACTACGTAGGTCTCAGCCTGCACCTCCGCATCCAACTCCCACGGCGGTGTGCAGGCGAGGAGGCAGGCCGCGGCGTGGGCCACCGTCATATAGGCCCTCACGATTCGGAGGGCCACCACCCGCTGAGGCCTCCGTAGCAGGGCCCGGTTCTTGGCGGACAACTTGTCCGCCCAGATGGGGGCCCCGTACAGAGCCATGCTCCTTGTGACACCGGCATATAGCCGGCGGCACAAGGAGCCCGGCCCACCCACGTTCGGCAGCAGTCTGCCCATCGCCGACGCGGCGCCCACAATACGGGGAGCTAACTGTGTGAAGTGCTCCCCAAAAGACCAATGTCGGTCCAGGACAAGCCCCAAATATTTGATGTGGGGCCTGATCCGGACCGACTCCCCCCCCAGGATGAGCGCCGCGCCCGCCGGCAGCCTCCACCCCCGCCCCCCGAAGACAATCGCCTCAGTCTTCGGGAGGGCCACCTTTAGGCCGAGCCGACCGATCCGGTAAATCGTCAGCTCGGCCGCCGCTTCCGCCCGGCAAAGCACCTCCTTCATATCACTCCCGCGCACGGCCACCATAGTGTCATCTGCATAGCAGATGGTGGCCGTCCGCGCGAGCGACTCCCCCCTGATGGCCCAGTCGTACCCCAGGTTCCATAAAAGCGGACCGAGCACGGAACCTTGGGGCACGCCACAGGCCATCTCCGTCGACCCCCGTCGACCGTCCCTCTGCTCATAGAGCACTACCCGATCAGTAAGGTAGTGCTCCATGACACGCCGCAGGTAGGGAGGCACTCGATGGTAAATGAGCGCCTCCCTTATCACCCCATAGGGGAGGGTGCCAAACGCGTTGGCGATGTCCAATGACACCGCCACTACACCCTCCCCTCTGCTCGACGCGTACTCGCAGAAGTCCCTGAGGGACTTCAGCGCGTCGAGCGTAGACCGCCCTTCCCGGAACCCGAACTGTCTATCAGAGACGTTCGGGCCGGCGGTCTCCAGGTGCTGCAGGATCCGGGAGGCCAGGATTCGCTCAAACATCTTCCCAGCCTCATCCAGCAGCACTATGGGGCGATAGGCAGAGGGACAATCATGGGGTCGACCTTCCTTACGGAGGAGGCAGAGCCTCCCCTCCTTCCACACCCTCGGGAACCGTCCATCCTGCAGGCAGTCGTCCATCAACTGCCTGAGACGGTCCCCGAGGTATTTTAGGGCGATGGGGAGTACCCGGCCCGGTACTCCGTCGGGCCCCGGGGCTTTCTTGCAGCCCCGGAGCCTGTCCACCGCCCTCTCGAACTCGTCATCGCTTACCGGTGCAATGGCGAGTTCGAGTGGGTCCTCCAAGTCCCCCGGTGGCTCGGTCATCACCGGGGGAGTTATCGAGGGGGCTGCCGGAAACAGCCCCTCGATGACCCTCCTCAGGAGGGGGGGCTCCAAGGAGTCCATGGGGGGGGCGGTGCGCATCTTGTTGCGCACCACCCTGTACGGCCGCCCCCACGGATCCTTGTCCAGCGTGGCCAAAAAAGAGGCATATGCCTCCTCCTTGGCCTTGGCGATCGCCAGAACTAGGGCCCCCTTTGCTTCTCTGAGGGCCCCGTGGAGCCCCTCCTCCTCCTGGTCGGTGTGCCGCCTGCGCCTACAGTGTTGGTAGGCGCGGCGGGCACCGTTACAGGTGGTCCGCAAGGCCGCGATATCTGCGGACCACCAATATACAAATCTCCGGGCGAACAAACGTTTCGCCCGGGGCATAGACGCTCCGCACACCGCCTGTAGCGATGTGCGGAACATGCGCGCCCTTTCCTCCACTCCGAGGGCGGCGGGTGGGGCAGCACACCATGCCTCCACCATCGCCGCCTCATCCGCCTTGGCCTTGTCCAACAGGGACAAGGACCACTTTGGGAACTCGTCCCCTCCCCCCCTTCGCCCCCCCCTTGGGATGGGTGGCGACTGGCCTGCTCCTGTGGAGACCCTCATTCTGATGTACAGATGATCTGAGAGGGTCTCCACGTCCTCCAGGACGCGCCAATCGGAAAGGCGTGCGGCAATGGCCGGGGTCGCGAACGTGATGTCCACGATGGACCCCCCTTGCCGCCGCACGCACGTGTTGACGCTGCCCTGGTTCACCACCTCTAGGCCTGTCGCCGCCACCCAATCCTCCAACACCGCCCCACGCACATCCGTTAGGGGGGACCCCCAAGCCGCACTTTTGGCGTTTAGGTCCCCCAGGACGATAGTTTGGCGCGGGGCCGCCCTCCTCGTTACCCCCCCTAGCACCACGAGGAAGGCCTCAAAAGCGGCCAGCGGCCTATTTGGGGAGAAATACACCGCGACGAGTACAGTGTCTCCCCATTTGGCCAAACCCCGGGCCGCTTTCAAGCTTCGTCAGGGGGGGACCGTTCCCCACCGCCGGCACCACCACGGCAACCCCCTCGTCTGGTGACCCCGCCCAGTTGGGCGAGGGAGGGACGAGGTACGGTTCCGCCAACACCGCAACGTCGATCGACCACTCCGCCATAGACTGCATGAGCAAGTCCTGTGCTCTGGCGGAGTGGTTGACGTTGGCCTGCAGGAGCTCTAAGTGGTGTACTGGCATTAGTGCTCCATGCAGGTCTCCTCTGAGGCCCGGCCGGCGGCGGTCGCTGCGGGGGCATCCGTGCTAATGGGGGGGCGAGTGCGCTGAGGCCTCGTGTCCTTCCCCTTGGTTTGGGGGGGGAAACAGTTCCTACCCCCCAATATGTGGTTGGCCGGGAGCTTGGCCTGGTGGCACACTACGCACCACGCCGGCTCCCAGCACTCCGTCATTTTGTGCCCCTCCTTGCTGCACCGGAAGCAAAGGTTGCTCCGGTCCGCTTTTGAGGGGCACAGATCCTTCGAATGGCCGACACCGTAGCACCTGAAACAGCGCATTGGTGTCGGCCCCACTGCCGTGACCCTGGCGGACGCCCACCCCACCAGGATCCTACCTGCTTTTTGCAGGGCCATCGCGGCCTGCACGGGGCACTGGATAAGCACGGATCCAGTGCCGTCGTAAAGGGTGCGCACGGCCCCCACCTTGACCTGCTCCACCGAGCAAGACCCCGCTGCGGCGACAGCTAGCGCCACCGACTCTTTGGAGGCGGACTCGTCAAGGCCGGCAATCTGAATGCCGGCCATTTTGACGGGGCGACTAATATCAGCAACGTCGCCCACTATCCCCTGCAGCTTAGCCGCAAGGGTGTCCGCCAACTTGTGGCCGTCCTCACCTGGGACCTCAATTAATCGGGACCCATTAACCGAGGTCCTGACCTTCACGTGCTGCAGGCCTACCTCACTGAGGCTAAGGCCATTGATGGCCCTAGCCATAGTGGCCTGCAGCGTGGTGTCGGCCCCCTTTTTGAGGGTGACCAACACTGCCGCCGTCTTCGGGACGGACAGCTTAGCGGGCCTGGGCCCGTGCGCCGTCTTACCGGCCTTCTTGGTTGGGGGAGGGGGGGAGGCCTTGGCCTTGCCCTTTCCCTTCTTCCTGACCACCTCCGACCACGACATCTGCGCGGCTGGAGGTGGCGTTTGACCCGAGGGGCCGGGTCTTTCGTCCGAGTTCCGTATGGGCTTCAGTGGCTGGGCAGGCTTTTTAGGCCTGGCGGCCGCTTTCACGGGTGCTACAGGGGCGGGGGCTGGGGCCGCCACTTTTTTGGCCGCGGCGGCCTTGGGCCGCCCGTCGCCCAGTCTGGCCCTAGCCACGGGCTCCAGGGCTTCAACCGGGGCCGAAGAGGGCCCCGCCACCTTCCTTTGGGGAAGGGGGGCTGCCACGGGCTTGGCAGCTCGCTTGTCGTGCGCAAGCGGGGGGCGGAGGGTTGGCTCCGCCGGGAGGCGCTTGTTGACCTCCGCAATCCGGTCCCCGATCATCTTACCGAGGCTGAGGAAGAGGTCCCTCTTCATCTCTTCTATAGCCTCGGTAAGTTCGGCGGTTCCGAACTGCAGAGGTGCAGCTACTGGGGTGGGAGGCGGAGGGGGGCGAGCCTCCCTCTCGCTGAAGGCAGTGCGGAGTGCCTTCAGCTCGCCTGAGACCAGGGCGAGTTGTTCCCGCATTCTTTTGTTGTCCGCCTTCAATATGCGGATTTCCTCACTCTCGGACCTGGCCTCCTCCACCTCATCCATGGAGCCCAAGATTGTACGGCAGGCCCGGTTCATCCTGCCCCATACACTTCCCTTGAGGTTCCCAGAAGATTGGGCCGCCTCAAGGATGTCCTTCGCTGCCAAACGGGCAGCGTCTATTGGGTCGGTATAAGTCCGACCCTCCGACATGATCGGGGAGCGCGAAGCGGAGCGAGAGCGCTCTGCTCCAACCAACTTCACCTTCTTACCCCCCCTGGACCGGAGCTCCGGGTAGTCCTTTCTATAGGACACCGTGGGGTCCGCCACCTCCTCCGACTGGGGCTCGAAGTCCGGCTCCAGTAGGTATTGCCGGGCTCTCAGTCGAGCCGCGGCCAGCCCCGCATAAGCCCCCTTGGGCTTCCCCCCCGGTATGGCCGAGTTGACCTTCGGGGCCTGGGAAGGACGGGGATCGTCCTCCTCACCTTCATGTGGCCTTTTGAAGGCCTGGGGGAGTTCCTCATCCACGTCGATGAGGTTCGATGAGGTACTCAGGCTCCGAATCGGAATCCCGGATTTTTCCCCCCCCCCCCAACGGAACCTCCCAGTTTTTGGTAGGCGAGGCCATCTCGGCCCCGACTACCTACGACCCAAATTTAATCCAAATCCGACCGCTGGAACCAAAGTTAGGACCTAACCTAACTAAAAACGGTCAAGTGCGAGTCGGATTTAGACTTTTTCATACAAAAGTGACTTTTGCGCCTGAATTGGAAGTTATAGCAACTAACAAGTTTTTTCAGACGCAATTTCACCCACTTCCCGTGGTCGTAGAGCTTTGGAAAAATACTCGAAAAATAGGTCTTGATGAGACCTACAAGCCTATAACCTTCAAAAAATTTTAGGTTATAAGGTTAAAAAGTTATCGTAATTACCAACTCAGGCGCAAAGCTTAAGTTGGTAATCCGAAAAACTCTTACTACCTTACTCCACAAAATGAATAATAACTTTTGACCTAGTGGTCAAAAGGTAAAAAAGTTCAATTGAAATATTTAAAAAATTAAATTTCCTAACTCCCTATAAGCAAATAATATTTTACAAACCTTAAAAACTAATTATTATATACACCTAAACACAAAAAAGACAAGTAATATTTTTAAGAATTTACAGTAAAAAACGTAATTAACCAAAAATTTAAATTAAGTGACTTACCCTACAAAATTAAATATACAAACTAGCCTATAATAATTCTAACCGATGCTGGTATTCCCGCCCAAAAACTTGGCACGGTACAATATCAGCAACTAGGAAATAATTAAAATAGAAAAATGTAAACAAAGCGATAAAACTACAAATAATTAAAACTAAAAATTTACAGTTTTGTAAAACCAATAATTCCTACAATAAAATTACAAGAATTACTGGAATTACACCCACAACAAGATCAAGTCGTCTGCTATCTTTTAGCCTTGAAAAAGGCTAAAAAAGATAAACAGAAATAGAAAACAAGAGAGGTTGAAAATTTGATGAAAACGAACAAAAAATTACCAACCGCAAAACGATAAAGTGCAAAAATAAGGAAACTACTGAAGCTAAAGAAGAATTAAAAAGAGCAAAAGAACAAAAGAGCAAAGAGCAAAAGAACCAGCGAAAATTATAAGGTTTAAGTTCTGAATATCTCAATAATCCGTCTAGAGCAACCCCAAAATCCACGTCAACCTAACCTAACCTAACCTAACCTAACCTAACCTAACCTAACCTAACCTAACCTAACCTAACCTAACCTAACCTAACCTAACCTAACCTAACCTAACCTAACCTAACCTAACCTAACCTAACCTAACCTAACCTAACCTAACCTAACCTAACCTAACCTAACCTAACCTAACCTAACCTAACCTAACCTAACCTAACCTAACCTAACCTAACCTAACCTAACCTAACCTAACCTAACCTAACCTAACCTAACCTAACCTAACCTAACCTAACCTAACCTAACCTAACCTAACCTAACCTAACCTAACCTAACCTAACCTAACCTAACCTAACCTAACCTAACCTAACCTAACCTAACCTAACCTAACCTAACCTAACCTAACCTAACCTAACCTAACCTAACCTAACCTAACCTAACCTAACCTAACCTAACCTAACCTAACCTAACCTAACCTAACCTAACCTAACCTAACCTAACCTAACCTAACCTAACCTAACCTAACCTAACCTAACCTAACCTAACCTAACCTAACCTAACCTAACCTAACCTAACCTAACCTAACCTAACCTAACCTAACCTAACCTAACCTTTTTTTTTTTTTTTTTTTTTTTTTTTTTTTTTTTTTTTTTTTTTTTTTTTTTTTTTTTTTTTTTTTTTTTTTTTTTGCCGGGGGAAAATCCTCATGGATACCACCACGTCACGGGGAGACGTGGTGGTTATGTGAGACTCTTACTCACTAAAAACCCCCGGGTGTTCCTCTCTCCGCTTGTTGGCAGGGTATGAGTAGCGCTTTCGCCTTCTTTCAATGCCCTGCCAAGCGGTTGTCTGTGAATCAGACCCATCGCTGGAGATTCCTGGTCTCCTCTCACTGTTAGTGGCGTGCCGGGAACATTTGGCACGCCACCCACCTCGAGGACCCTAGTCCGGTCGGCGATAGAACGTCCCCGTTTCTATCGCCCGGAAGTCCTCACTATGGCGGCAGACGACGGTCGTGAGCCAGTCGCCTGCGGCCCACCCTCTTGCGCCGTTGTTGGGACGCTGCTTCTGCGTCCTCTCTTGCGCGTTCCGCGGTCTCTTTCTGCGACATCACGTCCTCGCAGAAAGAGTTTGCCGCCCGCCACGCAGAGTCATGTTCGACCATGGCCTTCACCACGGTCGGCAGCGTCAACTCATTTCCAATGACCGCGACCAGGTCTGCCCGCGGTTCCACCCAGGCGGGACACTGCTCCAAGGTGTGCTGAGCAGTGTCCTCCGTCTCACCACAATCATGGCATTCCGCCGTCGGTTCTCTTCCGGCTATGCGACAGAGGTACTTTCCGAAACACCCGTGCCCGGAAAGCACCTGTGTGAGCCGGAAAGTCAGCTGCCCGTGGTCGCGGTCGAGCCATTCCGGTAAGACCGGTCGTATGGCGGCTATCGTGCGTAGGCCAGCATTCGGAGCCTCCAACCTCCTTTTCCATCTACCTAATGCCTCAAGGCGCAATTCGTCTCTTCTCCCTTGTGTTTCGCGGGGTGCAGGCCAATGGCCCTGGGCTCGTTCCTCCTCGTTCCAGGTATAAACTCTGGCAAGGGTCCTGGCTTCGAGGTCCCAGGGCATTGATCCAGCCAGGACACAGGCCGCCTCTGTAGAAATCGTACGATAGCCTCGTATGGCCCTGATAGCCATTGCCCGCTGCGGTTTAAGCAGGAGGGCAGAGATCCGGCTATTCAGGGCATCCGCCCACACTGGGGCTCCATACAAGGCCATCGAACGCACCACGCCTAGGTACAGCCGCCTGCAAGAGGTCCTGGGCCCTCCCAGGTTTGGGAGTATACGTCCAAGAGCAGCGGCTGCACCTACCAGCTTCGGCATCAGCTGCTGAAAATGTGGCAGGAAGCTCCACCGGCTGTCGAGGACAATGCCTAGGTACCGCATCGTCGACTCGACACCGATGGTGACTCCCCCCACCACGATATGCGCACTCGCTGGAGGTGCTCTTCGAGGGCCATGAAAACAAATGGCCTCGGACTTGTTCAACGCCACCTCCAGCCCCAGACGTCTGATCCTGTCGACCACCTGTGCTACGCCCGCCGTCGCTAGTATAGCCGCCTCCCTGAAGGTGGCTCCCTGAGCAGTCACCAGCGTGTCGTCGGCATAACAGGTTACTCCGATTCCACGCAGGCGAGCGCCCCGGAGCACCCAATCGTATCCGATGTTCCACAGGAGTGGCCCAAGGACAGACCCCTGTGGAACACCGCACACCATCTCCTTTTGGCCCCACTCTCGATGACCAGGGTAGATGACGAACCTCTCCGAGAGATATGAGCATATAATCCGTCTCAGGTATTGTGGGACCCGATGGTACCGCAGCGCCTCATGAATGCACTCCCAGGGGATGGAGTTAAAAGCGTTGGCGATGTCTAAGGACACCGCCAAAACAACATCACCCCGGGAGACCGCATCTTCCGCCAAGCCCTTGACCTTCAGGATCGCACTTACCGTCGAGCGACCTGTGCGGAATCCGTACTGACAGTCCGCCAAGTCCGGGCCATCGTTGGTGAGGTGCTTGACAAGGCGAGCTGCTACCACACGCTCAAAGAGCTTGCTCACCTCGTCAAGCAGAACAATCGGTCTATAGGCAGATGGGGAGTCCACTGGTCGACCTTCCTTCTTCAGTAGCACCAGGCGACCCGTTTTCCACTCTTTGGGAAAGCGGGCCTGCTCCATGCATGCACTGAACATGCGCCGGAGTCTGGGCTCGAATTCCCCCATCGCCAGAACCCACGCTCGCCCTGGAATACCGTCCGGACCCGGAGCCGTGTTTTTCGCCCGTAGGCGTAGGACGGCTGCTCCCAGCTCCGCTTCCGAGACGGCTGGCGTTTCTTCCTCCTGTCCAGTGTCCGCTGTCATGGGCGCCATAGTAGGCGGCTGATATACTGCTCTACGAGGAAACAGGGCTGAGACCACCTGGTCGACAAACTCCGGCTGCAGGCTCTCAGTGAGCGGAGGGGCCCAAGGCCGGAGCTTGTCTCTTACCATTTTGTATGGCCTGCCCCATGGGTCGCTGTTTAGGGTCTCAAGCAGCTGTTCCCTCGAGAGCTCGATGGCTTGGCGAATGACAGCCTTGAGCTCCTTTTTAGCCTCCTTGTACGCTCCGTACAGAGCAGTTTCCGCCAACTCGTCGCGGATTCGCCTTCGCCTCTGTCGCTGGTATTCACGCCTCGACGCTACGCACTGTTCGCGTAGTTGCGTCAGCTCCGCAGTCCACCAGTACACGCGACGCCGTGGCGGTTGGCGCTTGGTCCGGGGCATCGCTGCGTCGCATATTTCTGTCATCGCCCTCCGGAACCATTCCGCCTCATCCTCGACCTCCACTGCGCCATCTGGGACTGGCAGCCAAGACTGCACGATGGCGGCCTCTTTGAGGAGCTCCCTGTCCATCCTTGTGAGCGCCCAACGAGGGCCGTGCAAGGATGGCGCACTCCGGCTTGGGCTGTTCGGGATCATTGAAGGAGCGGAGACCTCAAATCGGATATAGCGGTGGTCCGACAGGGTCTCCACATCCACCATGACCTCCCAGCCCTGGACACGGCGCACCAGGACACCTCCTGCAAACGTAACGTCTACAATGGAAGCACCCTGTTGCCGCACGCACGTGTCGGCCGTTCCCACGTTTAGGAGCGTCAGACCACTCGAGACTGCCCAGTCCATTACCTTCCGCCCTCGTGCATCCGTGGCCGGGGAACCCCAAGATTGCGAGTGAGCATTGAGGTCACCAGCGACTAGCACCGTGTTTGGATGGTTCCTGCCAATTAGGGCCCCGACCTCAACTAGGAACCGCTCAAACTCGGCCAGGCTCCGGTTCGGCGAGAAATACACCCCGATGACAAATATTTCCCCCACCACCGCTGCCACGTAGCCTCTGCCCTTCGAGACCCTTCCAAAGGCTGGCGCTCCTGCTCTTGTGTGGGTGACGAGGGCCACCGTCCCGTCATGATCCCCTACCCAGTTATCCCTCGGGGGTACAGAATAGGGCTCCGCCACGACTGCTATGTGAATCAACCACTGCGCCATGCTCTGACACAGAAGGTCTTGAGCACTTGCGCAGTGGTTGATATTCGCCTGAAGGAACTGGAGTGCCGCCATTTATGATGCGGTCGTTTCCATCACCTCGGCCTGACCAGATGAGGGCAAGCCAGCGGTACTCGAAGGGGCAGGGGCATCCCTTGCCTTGTTTCCTTTCCCCTTTTTAGGTTTAGGGGGAGCGCACACCCTGCTCCCTGTGCGATGGTCCGCACTTTTGCCTGCCACCGCGCATACGACGCAGTGTGGCGAGACCGCACATTGAGAGGCCTTATGACCCGGTTGACAACAGCGGTAACACAGGTCACTGCGGTCTACCTGATTCTGGCATTTTGCCATAAGATGACCCGGCTCCAGACAGCGATAGCAACGCCTAGGTCGGGCAGATAGCAGCTTGACCTGTGCTATCACCCACCCAACCCTTAAACGGCCAGAGTCCGCCGTTGTCACCTTTTTGGCCACCTCGACCGGGCAGCGCAGCCATGCAGAACCAACATAATTTTGGTCTCTGCGTACTTCGCCACATTTAATTGCCTCAGTGGCGCAACCTCCGACGGCCGCCACCGCAGCAGCCACGTGGCTTGCCTCCACTGAGTCGTCCAGGCCTGTCACCCGCAACTCCGCCGTCTTGATGGGCCTATCGACACGGACGACGTCCGCATCAAAAGCCGCCCTTAGGGCCGTGGCCAGGGAGTCCGCTTTACCCCCATTCGTTGCCCCTGGCACCTCCAAAATTCGCGCTCCAGAAGCCGCGGTTTTAAAGCGGATCCCTTCTATGTGGTGGTCCTCCAGGTTTACCTTCTTTCTCGCCTCGGCCATTACGTTGGCATACGTTAGGCCTCTATTCTCAGCCTCTGGAGTCAGGGTTATAACCACGGCAGCCGAACGAGGCGGACGCAGATTGCGCGGGTCAGGACGTGAACGCGGGGTGCTCGGTTTACCCCTTGACGGTCTTGCACCTTTCCTGGCTGCCACATTCCACGGCTGGCTCAGAGGTGCTGGCGGTGGCGGCAGTTGCGATCCAAGCACCGGAGCACTCTGCACAGCAGAGGCAGCCGCTATTGCAGCAGCACTCTGCTTTTTCCGTCTCGTTTTCTTCGGTTTTCCACCCTGCGGCTGAGTGGAGATGGTTGGCCCTGATGACGCCGTGGCGTTTAGTCTCCTCGGGGCAGGTCGGGTCGGTTTAGGCACTGCCGAAGGTATGGTGGCCGTATCGGTTGGTACCGACTCCCGCCTCCTTGTTGCTGCCACCGAGGGCTGCTCTTCTGGTGCTGAAGGACTAGGTGTTAAAGCCCTATCAGCTGCTAATGCGGGACGCATCCGCTTCTCTGGGAGGAGACGATCCTCCAGCGCTGCCAACCTGGCGTTCATCATCGTCCCCACTTGACAAATGATTGAACGCGCAAGGTCCTCAGGATCCGGCGTCTGTACTACTGGCTGTGCCATCACAGCCTGTTGGGTGGGCCGGTTTACAAGTTCTCTCATCTCCGCCACCTCTTTGCGGAGCTGCGCCACTTCCGCTTCCAGACGAGCGTTGTTTGCCTGGAGACCTTTTGTCTCCTCTGATGTACATCGGCTTTGCAGCTTTTTGGTCCCGTCTATAATTGTGTCCGCTGCCTCCTTGAGCGAGCGCACAAAAACACCTTTCAGGTTTTTTGAGGTTTTTGCAACCTTTCTGATTACCTCAACCTGGTCTTCTATAACCTGCCTTAAGGTTGTGGCCGCCTCAAATTCTTGGAGGTCTCCTTCGTGATTAGACGAGGACTCCGACAATCGTTCTATACGTACACGGGCCTGCCTACTTGCGGCCATTATTTCAGCCTCGGCCCTTTGTAGTTCCTCCTCTCTTCTTGCCTCTACCAGTGCAAGCTTGGCTTGAGCTAAGCCCACATACTGGCCTGTGGTAGGAGGCCGCCCTCGTCCTCGTTGCTTAGTGGTCGCTGGTCGTTTTTCGGACCCTGAGCACTGTGCGTCATCAAGGTGTAGCTCGGGATCTGACCCACCTTCTAATGCCTGTCGCTTGACAGTGCCAGATCCCTGTGCTTCGTCAATATCGAGTTGGGGGTCTGATCCCCCTGTAACGTCCTTAGGACGTTTACGCGTCCTCATCTGTCTACTCATGTCCGGTAGTGATTCGACGCTCATCATCGAATCGGTGTCACTACTGCTCTCCTCCAGAGTTATTGTTGTAAGTTTTGTTTTTGTTTTTGTTGTCTCCATTTTTGTTCCCACGATTAGGGCCGATATAAAAAGTACGCCCCCGGGTGACGCCCATTCCGGGGGTAAGGCTAAATACTACAGAGGTCGCCTGGTATCTGTAGGTTTTAACGACTTGGCTGTCGGGTTTTATAGAGATTTCCTTCTCGCGGGCCGGCCAATGAAGGCAAGCCCTCCGTTCTGGTGTCTCTCAACTACCCCATAACGTCGCCAGATGGGGATCGTTGAAGAGAGACACCAGAGTACGGGGTGCTAGAGGAGTCGACGTGCCTCCTCTAGTTTTGGGCGGTAGTGCTCGACGGCAGTGTAAGTGCACGCCGAGCCCGCCCCCTAACCTAACCCATTTCCCTCCCCAGTGTGGCGGTGACAAAGCAGCTTCTCAACCGAAAAGCTGCTAGTCACCACCCCCCACCCCCCCTGCCGGATATTCGCCATGGGCTGAAAGAATCCCCCATAAGGAGAAAGTCTCAGCCGATGCCCAGGGTGCACCAGCCCAGATGCTGCGTTCTCTCCGGATCGAGATCAAGAGAGACTGCAACACCCAGGCCAACGTGGAGGAATCCGGCCCGCACCCCAACCTAACCTAACCTAACCTAACCTAACCTAACCTAACCTAACCTAACCTAACCTAACCTAACCTAACCTAACCTAACCTAACCTAACCTAACCTAACCTTTTTTTTTTTTTTTTTTTTTTTTTTTTTGACGGAGTGGGAAATGCATTTACGCATCCCCCCTGGCCTAAGGGTGACCGTGCAATGGGGGGTATAACGGACTCTCGCCCAGGCGAACTACCGTTTAAAACCCACTCCGGCGTAACCCTCCTGGCTGGTAGTGGAGACGCCGCGGTCCCGCTTTACAGCTTAATCCGCTGGGCGCCTCCCAGCCCGCTCCGAAGAGCCCCACGCCAAGGAGGAGACGACTGCGTACGCACACAGCGATCTCCCCAAACGGTAGAGCCCGTGCAATGCGGGTCCTTCACCCGCGTGGCTCTAACGGAAGTTCGGGCGAGCAGCGAATGAACGCTGAGTTCGCCTTCCCTCCCTCCGTCCGCCTGTGGTGTATGTTGCTTTCCGGCAGGCTATTCCCCCCGGGCACAATGACCAGGGTAAGTCCACGGTCCTTCAAGCAAGCACACCACACCCACATCCAGGGCACTCGGGTTCGCTTTCCGGGTGCGGATTTCGGGGTGTCCCCCCCCCGTACTCCGACCCTTCAAACTCCCCCTCGTGCCCTCCACCTCCATGGTGTGGCTTCTCGTCCGGACAGGTTTCACGACCATGGTCGATCCACGTATCCTTCAGATAGGCCACACCAACACGTCCAAAGCGAGCAGAATAGCGGAAGCTGTCCGGGGCGGGGCGGCCCACCCCTTTCAGCGACCTCTGCCGCGACCCACAACTGGTGACGAGACGGTTTTTCCGAAGAAAATCCGCTCGTCACCAAACCCTCCCCAGATGACAGAGGGAAGCTGTCTGGGGGTGGAAACCACCCCTTCTAGCGACCCTCTGTCACCTCCCCGTGTGCCGCTCTTTGTCTGGACCCTCACCCCGACCCTTCCCGGTATGGGTAGCCCTATCCGGTATAGCGTCGGGGATCACTGAGCCACGCAAGCCCCCCCACCACGGCAAGGTGGCAGCACATTGGGGGGGAACCTAACCTAACCTAACCTAACCTAACCTAACCTAACCTAACCTAACCTAACCTAACCTAACCTAACCTAACCTAACCTAACCTAACCTAACCTAACCTTTTTTTTTTTTTTTTTTTTTTTTTTTTTTTTTTTTTTTTTTTTTTTTTTTTTTTTTTTTTTTTTTTTTTTTTTTTTTTTTTTTTTTTTTTTTTTTTTTTTTTTTGACAGGGTGGAAAATCCTTTATGGATTCCCCTCACCATGGGAGTGGCGAGGGGATATGTGGGACTCACCCGCCACCCCCCCTCAGAAGGAGAGGGGGCGGCAAAGCGCAACCCACTAAAAACCACCCTGGCGTACCCTCCTGCCGGCTCGGAGACAACGTGGAACCTGCCGAAGCCTTACCCACGCTGCCTCCCGGCTGCCCCAGCCACTGCCGGGGCTACCCGCGCCTAAGGAGAGAGGGGCCGAGTACGCCTGGTCCCTCTCCCAGACAACCCAGTGGCTAGCCTACGGCGGGCCAGGGACTCCCATCCCCGACCCGCAGCCACTAAGGGTTGAGGCGGGCGGCAAAACGCCGCCGCCTCAACCCCTGCCGTCTGCGCCGGAGCGGATGCGCCTGAGGGGACTCCTCGCGCTCACGCTCCGATGCCTCCTTCTGCGAGATGACACACTCGCAGAAGGAGGCCACCGCCCTCCAGGACCTGTCGCTGCACAGCATTGCAGACACAACGCTGTACAGGGAGAGGTCCCACTGCCCGATAGCCAGTGCCATGTCGGCGCGCTCCGAACTCCAACGGCTGCACACCGCAAGGGTGTGCTGAGCCGTGTCGTCCGGATCGCCGCACTCATGGCACTGCGGGCCGGGCTCCCTTCCAATGTTGTGCAGGTAATGACCGAAGCATCCGTGTCCGGTCAATACCTGCACAAGCCGGTACGATGTCGCGCCGACCGCTCTTCCCAACCAGGTGTCGAACCACGGGAGGATCGCCCCTATGGTACGGACACCATAGGGAGAGTCCTCCAGGTGCGCTCTCCACCTGTCCCGCAGTCGGCGCTCCATCATCCGGCGCGTCCCCTCAACCTCCTCAGGGTCCGGGCGTTCACCCCTAGCCCGGGCCCTGGACCTAACTACGTAGGTCTCAGCCTGCACCTCCGCATCCAACTCCCACGGCGGTGTGCAGGCGAGGAGGCAGGCCGCGGCGTGGGCCACCGTCATATAGGCCCTCACAATTCGGAGGGCCACCACCCGCTGAGGCCTCCGTAGCAGGGCCCGGTTCTTGGCGGACAACTTGTCCGCCCAGATGGGGGCCCCGTACAGAGCCATGCTCCTTGTGACACCGGCATATAGTCGGCGGCACAAGGAGCCCGGCCCACCCACGTTCGGCAGCAATTTGCCCATCGCCGACGCGGCGCCCACAATACGGGGAGCTAACTGTACGAAGTGCTCCCCAAAAGACCAATGTCGGTCCAGGACCAGCCCCAAATATTTGATGTGGGGCCTGATCCGGACCGACTCCCCCCCCAGGGTGAGCGCCGCGCCCGCCGGCAGCCTCCACCCCCGCCCCCCGAAGACAATCGCCTCAGTCTTCGGGAGGGCCACCTTTAGGCCGAGCCGACCGATCCGGTAAATCGTCAGCTCGGCCGCCGCTTCCGCCCGGCACAGCACCTCCCTCATGTCACTCCCGCGAACGGCCACCATAGTGTCATCTGCATAGCAGATGGTGGCCGTCCGCGCGAGCGACTCCCCCCTGATGGCCCAGTCGTACCCCAGGTTCCATAGAAGCGGACCGAGCACGGAACCTTGGGGCACGCCACAGGCCATCTCCGTCGACCCCCGTCGACCGTCCCTCTGCTCATAGAGCACTACCCGATCAGTGAGGTAGTGCTCTATGACACGCCGCAGGTAGGGAGGCACTCGGTGGTAAATGAGCGCCTCCCTTATCACCCCATAGGGGAGGGTGCCAAACGCGTTGGCGATGTCCAATGACACCGCCACTACACCCTCCCCTCTGCTCGACGCGTATTCACAGAAGTCCCTGAGGGACTTCAACGCGTCGAGCGTGGACCGCCCTTCCCGGAACCCGAACTGTCTATCCGAGACGTTCGGGCCGGCGGTCTCCAGGTGCTGCAGGATCCGGGAGGCCAGGATTCGCTCAAACATCTTCCCAGCCTCGTCCAGCAGCACTATGGGGCGATAGGCAGAGGGACAATCATGGGGTCGACCTTCCTTCCGGAGGAGGCAGAGCCTCCCCTCCTTCCACACCCTCGGGAACCGTCCATCCTGCAGGCAGTCGTCCATCAACTGCCTGAGACGGTCCCCGAGGTGTTTTAGGGCGATGGGGAGTACCCGGCCCGGTACTCCGTCGGGCCCCGGGGCTTTTTTGCAGCCCCGGAGCCTGTCCACCGCCCTCTCGAACTCGTCATCGCTTACCGGTGCAATGGCGAGTTCGAGTGGGTCCTCCAAGTCCCCCGGTGGCTCGGTCATCACCGGGGGAGTTATCGAGGGGGCTGCCGGAAACAGCCCCTCGACGACCCTCCTCAGGAGGGGGGGCTCCATTGAGTCCATGGGGGGGGCGGTGCGCATCTTGTTGCGCACCACCCTGTACGGCCGCCCCCACGGATCCTTGTCCAGCGTGGCCAAGAATGAGGCATATGCCTCCTCCTTGGCCTTGGCGATCGCCAGAACTAGGGCCCCCTTTGCTTCTCTGAGGGCCCCGTGGAGCCCCTCCTCCTCCTGGTCGGTGTGCCGCCTGCGCCTGCAATGTTGGTAGGCGCGGCGGGCACCGTTACAGGTGGTCCGCAAGGCCGCAATTTCCGCGGACCACCAATAAACAAACCTCCGGGCGAATAATCTTTTCGCCCGGGGCATGGACGCTCCGCACACCGCCTGAAGCGATGTGCGGAACCTGCGCGCCCTTTCCTCCACTCCGAGGGCGGCGGGTGGGGCAGCACACCATGCCTCCACCATCGCCGCCTCGTCCGCCTTGGCCTTGTCCAACAGGGACAAGGACCACTTTGGGAACTCGTCCCCTCCCCCCCTTCGCCCCCCCCTTGGGATGGGTGGCGACTGGCCTGCTCCTGTGGAGACCCTCATTCTGATGTACAGATGATCTGAGAGGGTCTCCACGTCCTCCAGGACGCGCCAATCGGAAAGGCGTGCGGCAATGGCCGGGGTCGCGAACGTGATGTCCACGATGGACCCCCCTTGCCGCCGCACGCACGTGTTGACGCTGCCCTGGTTCACCACCTCTAGGCCTGTCGCCGCCACCCAATCCTCCAACACCGCCCCGCGCACATCCGTTAGGGGGGACCCCCAAGCCGCACTTTTGGCGTTTAGGTCCCCCAGGACGATAGTTTGGCGCGGGGCCGCCCTCCTCGTTACCCCCCCCAGCACCACGAGGAAGGCCTCAAAAGCGGCCAGCGGCCTATTTGGGGAGAAATACACCGCGACGATTGCGATGTCTCCCCATTTGACCGCCACAAACCCCGGGCCGCTTTCGAGCCTCGTCAGGGGGGGACCGTTCCCCACCGCCGGCACCACCACGGCAACCCCCTCGTCTGGTGACCCCGCCCAGTTGGGCGAGGGAGGGACGAGGTAGGGTTCCGCCAACACAGCAACGTCGATCGACCACTCCGCCATAGACTGCATGAGCAAGTCTTGTGCTCTGGCGGAGTGGTTGACGTTGGCCTGCAGGAGCTCTAAGTGGTGTACTGGCATTAGTGCTCCATGCAGGTCTCCTCTGGGGCCCGGCCGGCGGCGGTCGCTACGGGGGCATCCGTACTAGTGGGGGGGCGAGTGCGCTGAGGCCTCGTGTCCTTCCCCTTGGTTTGGGGGGGGAAGCAGTTCCTACCCCCCAATATGTGGTTGGCCGGGAGCTTGGCCTGGTGGCACACTATACACCACGCCGCCTCCCAGCACTCCGTCATTTTGTGCCCCTCTTTGCTGCACCGGAAGCAAAGGTTGCTCCGGTCCGCTTTTGAGGGGCACAGATCCTTCGAATGGCCGACACCGTAGCACCTGAAACAGCGCATTGGTGTCGGCCCCACTGCCGTGACCCTGGCGGACGCCCACCCCACCAGGATCCTTCCCGCTTTTTGCAGGTTCACCGCGGCCTGTACGGGGCACTGGATTAGCACGGATCCAGTGCCGTCGTAAAGGGTGCGCACGGCCCCCACCTTCACCTGCTCTGCCGGGCACGAACCCGCTGCGGCGACGGCTAGCGCCACCGACTCCTTGGAGGCGGACTCGTCAAGGCCGGCAATTTGAATGCCGGCCATTTTGACGGGGCGACTTATATCAGCCACGTCGCCCACTATCCCCTGCAGCTTAGCCGCAAGGGTGTCCGCCACCTTGTGGCCATCTTCACCTGGGACCTCGATTAACCGGGACCCATTAACCGAGGTCCTGACCTTTACGTGCTGCAGGCCTACCTCACTGAGGCTAAGGCCATTGATTGCCCTAGCCATAGTGGCCTGCAGCGTGGTGTCGGCCCCCTTTTTGAGGGTGACCAACACTGCCGCCGTCTTCGGGACGGACAGCTTAGCGGGCTTGGGCCCATGCGCCGTCTTACCGGCCTTCTTGGTTGGGGGAGGGGGGGAGGCCTTGGCCTTGCCCTTTCCCTTCTTCCTGACCACCTCCGACCACGACATCTGCGCGGCTGGAGGTGGCGTTTGGCCCGAGGGGCCGGGTGTCTCGTCCGAGTTCCGTATGGGTCTCAGTGGCTGGGCAGGCTTTTTAGGCCTGGCGGCCGCCTTCACGGGGGCTACAGGAGTGGGGGCTGGTGCCGCCACCTTCTTGGCCCCGGCGACTTTGGGCCGCCCGTCACCTAGTCTTGCCCTAGCCACGGGCTCTAGTGCCTCAACCGGGGCCGAAGAGGGCCCCGCAACCTTCCTTTGGGGAAGGGGGGCTGCCACGGGCTTGGCAGCTCGCTTTTCGTGCGCAAGCGGGGGGCGGAGGGTTGGCTCCGCCGGGAGGCGCTTGTTGACCTCCGCAATCCGGTCCCCGATCATTTTACCGAGGCTGAGGAAGAGGTCCCTCTTCATCTCTTCTATGGCCTCGGTAAGTTCGGCGGTACCGAACTGCAGAGGAGCAGCGACTGGGGTGGGAGGTGGAGGGGGACGAGCCTCCCTCTCACTGAAGGCAGTGCGGATCGCCTTCAGCTCGGCCGACACGAGCGCGAGTTGTTCCCGCATCCTTTTATTGTCCGCTTTCAGGATGCGGATCTCCTCGCTCTCGGCCCTGGCCTCCTCCATCTCATCCATTGAACCTAAAATTGTCCGGCAGGCCCGGTTCATCCGGCCCCACACACTTCCCTTGAGGTTCCCGGATGATTGGGCCGCCTCCAGAATGTCCTTAGCCGCCGTTCGGGCGGCATCTATTGGGTCGGCATACGGTCGACCCTCCGTCATGATAGGGGACCGCGAAGCGGAGCGAGAACGCTCCGCTCCGACCGTCTTCCCCTTCTTGCCCCCCCTGGAGCGGAGCTCCGGGTAATCCTTTCTGTAGGACTCCGAAGGGTCCACCACCTCCTCTGGCTGGGGCTCGAAGTCCGGCTCCAGCAAGTATTGCCGGGCCCTCAGTCGAGCCGCGGCCAGCCCCGCATAAGCCCCTTTGGGCTTCCCCTCCCGTATGGGCGAGTTGACCTTCGGGGCCTGGGAAGGACGGGGGTCGTCCTCCTCACCTTCATGTGGCCTTTTGAAGGCCTGGGGGAGTTCCTCATCAACGTCGATGAGGTACTCAGTCTCAGAATCAGAACTGAGAATAACTCCCCCCCCCCCCGGGGGAAACTTCCAATTTTTAGTAGGCGAGGCCATCTCGGCCCCGACTACCTATGGTCCAAATTTGGCCCAAATCCGACCGCAGGAACCAAAGTTATGACCTAACCTAACTTAAAACGGTCAAGTGCGAGTCGGATTTAAGCTTTCCCATACAAAGTCAACTTTTGCGCCTGAATTGAAAAAAATAGCAATCGTCTATTTTTTTCAGGCGCAATTTGACCGACTTCCCGTGGTCCTACAGGGTCCGAAAAATACTTAAAAAATAGGTATTAACGAGAACTACAACGCTATAACCTTTAAAAAATTAAAGGTGAAAGGGTTAAAAAGTTATCGTGATTACCAACTCAAGCGCAAAGCTTAAGTTGGTAACCCGTTAAACTCTGACTACCTTACCTTACAATAAAATTAATAACTTTTGACCTAGTGGTCAAAAGGTTAAAAAGTTAATACAAAAAATTTAAAGAATTAAATTTGCTACCTTTCTATTAGTACACAATATTTTACAAACCTTAAAAACTAAATATTCTATACACTTAAACACAAAAAAGTCAAATAATATTTTAGAAAACTTACAGTAAATACCGAGTTTTTCCAAAAATTAATTTTAGATAACTTATTCTACAAAATAAAATATACAAACTAGCCTATAATAATTTCAAAGGTTGCTGGTATCTCCGCCCAAAAACTTGGCACGGTGCGACAACAGGACCTATGAAATAATTAAAATAGAAATATGTAAACAAACCCTACAAACTATGGAAAATTAAAACTAAATATTCACAGTTTGGCAAAGCCAATAATTCCTAGAATAAAATTCCAGATAATTACCGGAGTTGCACCAACAACAACACCAACTCGTCTGCTATCTTTCAGCCTTGAAAAAGGCTAAAAAAGATAAACAGGAATAATTAAATAAGAAGGTTGAAAAAGAGACAAAACTGAAAGAAAAATTACCAACCGCAAATAGAAAACAAACGAAAATAAGAAAACTACTGGGGTTACAGAAGAACTGAAAAGAGGAAAAGAATGAGCAAAAATTATAAGGTTTAACTGCAAAATTTCCCAATAATCTGTTCGGGGTAACACCAAAATCCACGTCAACCTAACCTAACCTAACCTAACCTAACCTAACCTAACCTAACCTAACCTAACCTAACCTAACCTAACCTAACCTAACCTAACCTAACCTAACCTAACCTAACCTAACCTAACCTAACCTAACCTAACCTAACCTAACCTAACCTAACCTAACCTAACCTAACCTTTTTTTTTTTTTTTTTTTTTTTTTTTTTTTTTTTTTTTTTTTTTTTTTTTTTTTTTTTTTTTTGACAGGGTGGAAAATCCTTTATGGATTCCCCTCACCATGGGAGTGGTGAGGGGATATGTGGGACTCACCCGCCACCCCCCCTCAGAAGGAGAGGGGGCGGCAAAGCGCAACCCACTAAAAACCACCCTGGCGTACCCTCCTGCCGGCTCGGAGACAACGTGGAACCTGCCGAAGCCTTACCCACGCTGCCTCCCGGCTGCCCCAGCCACTGCCGGGGCTACCCGCGCCTAAGGAGAGAGGGGCCGAGCACGCCTGGTCCCTCTCCCAGACAACCCAGTGGCTAGCCTACGGCGGGCCAGGGACTCCCATCCCCGACCCGCAGCCACTAAGGGTTGAGGCGGGCGGCAAAACGCCGCCGCCTCAACCCCTGCCGTCTGCGCCGGAGCGGATGCGCGTGAGGGGAATCCTCGCGCTCACGCTCCGATGCCTCCTTCTGCGAGATGACACACTCGCAGAAGGAGGCCACCGCCCTCCAGGACCTGTCGCTGCACAGCATTGCAGATACAACGCTGTACAGGGAGAGGTCCCACTGCCCGATAGCCAGTGCCATGTCGGCGCGCTCCGAACTCCAACGGCTGCACACCGCGAGGGTGTGCTGAGCCGTGTCGTCCGGATCGCCGCACTCATGGCACTGCGGGCCGGGCTCCCTTCCAATGTTGTGCAGGTAATGACCGAAGCATCCGTGTCCGGTCAATACCTGCACAAGCCGGTACGATGTCGCGCCGACTGCTCTTCCCAACCAGGTGTCGAACCACGGGAGGATCGCCCCTATGGTACGGACACCATAGGGAGAGTCCTCCAGGTGCGCTCTCCACCTGTCCCGCAGTCGGCGCTCCATCATCCGGCGCGTCCCCTCAACCTCCTCAGGGTCCGGGCGTTCACCCCTAGCCCGGGCCCTGGACCTAACTACGTAGGTCTCAGCCTGCACCTCCGCATCCAACTCCCACGGCGGTGTGCAGGCGAGGAGGCAGGCCGCGGCGTGGGCCACCGTCATATAGGCCCTCACAATTCGGAGGGCCACCACCCGCTGAGGCCTCCGTAGCAGGGCCCGGTTCTTGGCGGACAACTTGTCCGCCCAGATGGGGGCCCCGTACAGAGCCATGCTCCTTGTGACACCGGCATATAGCCGGCGGCACAAGGAGCCCGGCCCACCCACGTTCGGCAGCAATCTGCCCATCGCCGACGCGGCGCCCACAATACGGGGAGCTAACTGTACGAAGTGCTCCCCAAAAGACCAATGTCGGTCCAGGACCAGCCCCAAATATTTGATGTGGGGCCTGATCCGGACCGACTCCCCCCCCAGGGTGAGCGCCGCGCCCGCCGGCAGCCTCCACCCCCGCCCCCCGAAGACAATCGCCTCAGTCTTCGGGAGGGCCACCTTTAGGCCGAGCCGACCGATCCGGTAAATCGTCAGCTCGGCCGCCGCTTCCGCCCGGCACAGCACCTCCCTCATGTCACTCCCGCGAACGGCCACCATAGTGTCATCTGCATAGCAGATGGTGGCCGTCCGCGCGAGCGACTCCCCCCTGATGGCCCAGTCGTACCCCAGGTTCCATAGAAGCGGACCGAGCACGGAACCTTGGGGCACGCCACAGGCCATCTCCGTCGACCCCCTTCGACCGTCCCTCTGCTCATAGAGCACTACCCGATCAGTGAGGTAGTGCTCTATGACACGCCGCAGGTAGGGAGGCACTCGGTGGTAAATGAGCGCCTCCCTTATCACCCCATAGGGGAGGGTGCCAAACGCGTTGGCGATGTCCAATGACACCGCCACTACACCCTCCCCTCTGCTCGACGCGTATTCACAGAAGTCCCTGAGGGACTTCAACGCGTCGAGCGTGGACCGCCCTTCCCGGAACCCGAACTGTCTATCCGAGACGTTCGGGCCGGCGGTCTCCAGGTGCTGCAGGATCCGGGAGGCCAGGATTCGCTCAAACATCTTCCCGGCCTCGTCCAGCAGCACTATGGGGCGATAGGCAGAGGGACAATCATGGGGTCGACCTTCCTTCCGGAGGAGGCAGAGCCTCCCCTCCTTCCACACCCTCGGGAACCGTCCATCCTGCAGGCAGTCGTCCATCAACTGCCTGAGACGGTCCCCGAGGTATTTTAGGGCGATGGGGAGTACCCGGCCCGGTACTCCGTCGGGCCCCGGGGCTTTCTTGCAGCCCCGGAGCCTGTCCACCGCCCTCTCGAACTCGTCATCGCTTACCGGTGCAATGGCGAGTTCGAGTGGGTCCTCCAAGTCCCCCGGTGGCTCGGTCATCACCGGGGGAGTTATCGAGGGGGCTGCCGGAAACAGCCCCTCGACGACCCTCCTCAGGAGGGGGGGCTCCATTGAGTCCATGGGGGGGGCGGTGCGCATCTTGTTGCGCACCACCCTGTACGGCCGCCCCCACGGATCCTTGTCCAGCGTGGCCAAGAATGAGGCATATGCCTCCTCCTTGGCCTTGGCGATCGCCAGAACTAGGGCCCCCTTTGCTTCTCTGAGGGCCCCGTGGAGCCCCTCCTCCTCCTGGTCGGTGTGCCGCCTGCGCCTGCAATGTTGGTAGGCGCGGCGGGCACCGTTACAGGTGGTCCGCAAGGCCGCGATATCTGCGGACCACCAATAAACAAACCTCCGGGCGAACAACCGTTTCGCCCGGGGCATAGACGCTCCGCACACCGCCTGTAGCGATGTGCGGAACATGCGCGCCCTCTCCTCCACTCCGAGGGCGGCGGGTGGGGCAGCACACCATGCCTCCACCATCGCCGCCTCGTCCGCCTTGGCCTTGTCCAACAGGGACAATGACCACTTTGGGAACTCGTCCCCTCCCCCCCTTCGCCCCCCCCTTGGGATGGGTGGCGACTGGCCTGCTCCTGTGGAGACCCTCATTCTGATGTACAGATGATCTGAGAGGGTCTCCACGTCCTCCAGGACGCGCCAATCGGAGAGGCGCGCGGCAATGGCCGGGGTCGCGAACGTGATGTCCACGATGGACCCCCCTTGCCGCCGCACGCACGTGTTGACGCTGCCCTGGTTCATCACCTCTAGGCCTGTCGCCGCCACCCAATCCTCCAACACCGCCCCGCGCACATCCGTTAGGGGGGACCCCCAAGCCGCACTTTTGGCGTTTAGGTCCCCCAGGACGATAGTTTGGCGCGGGGCCGCCCTCCTCGTTACCCCCCCCAGCACCACGAGGAAGGCCTCAAAAGCGGCCAGCGGCCTATTTGGGGAGAAATACACTGCGACGAGTACGATGTCTCCCCATTTGGCCGCCACAAACCCCGGGCCGCTTTCAAGCTTCGTCAGGGGGGGACCGTTCCCCACCGCCGGCACCACCACGGCAACCCCCTCGTCTGGTGACCCCGCCCAGTTGGGCGAGGGAGGGACGAGGTAGGGTTCCGCCAAAACAGCAACGTCGATCGACCACTCCGCCATAGACTGCATGAGCAAGTCCTGTGCTCTGGCGGAGTGGTTGACGTTGGCCTGCAGGAGCTCTAATTGGTGTACTGGCATTAGTGCTCCATGCAGGTCTCCTCTGGGGCCCGGCCGGCGGCGGTCGCTGCGGGGGCATCCGTGCTAATGGGGGGGCGAGTGCGCTGAGGCCTCGTGTCCTTCCCCTTGGTTTGGGGGGGGAAGCAGTTCCTACCCCCCAATATGTGGTTGGCCGGGAGCTTGGCCTGGTGGCACACTACACACCACGCCGCCTCCCAGCACTCCGTCATTTTGTGCCCCTCCTTGCTGCACCGGAAGCAAAGGTTGCTCCGGTCCGCTTTTGAGGGGCACAGGCCCTTCGAATGGCCGACACCGTAGCACCTGAAGCAGCGCATTGGTGTCGGCCCCACTGCCGTGACCCTGGCGGACGCCCACCCCACCAGGATCCTTCCCGCTTTTTGCAGGTTCACCGCGGCCTGTACGGGGCACTGGATTAGCACGGATCCAGTGCCGTCGTAAAGGGTGCGCACGGCCCCCACCTTCACCTGCTCTACCGAGCACGACCCCGCTGCGGCGACGGCTAGCGCCACCGACTCCTTGGAGGCGGACTCGTCAAGGCCGGCAATTTGAATGCCGGCCATTTTGACGGGGCGACTTATGTCAGCGACGTCGCCCACTATCCCTTGCAGCTTAGCCGCAAGGGTGTCCGCCACCTTGTGGCCATCTTCACCTGGGACCTCGATTAACCGGGACCCATTAACCGAGGTCCTGACCTTCACGTGCTGCAGGCCTACCTCACTGAGGCTAAGGCCATTGATTGCCCTAGCCATAGTGGCCTGCAGCGTGGTGTCGGCCCCCTTTTTGAGGGTGACCAACACTGCCGCCGTCTTCGGGACGGACAGCTTAGCGGGCCTGGGCCCGTGCGCCGTCTTACCGGCCTTCTTGGTTGGGGGAGGGGGGGAGGCCTTGGCCTTGCCCTTCCCTTTCTTCCTTACCACCTCCGACCACGACATCTGCGCGGCTGGAGGTGGCGTTTGGCCCGAGGGGCCGGGTCTCTCGTCCGAGTTCCGTAGGGGCCTCAGTGGCTGGGCAGGCTTTTTAGGCCTGGCGGCCGCCTTCACAGGGGCTACAGGGGCGGGGGCTGGGGCCACCACTTTTTTGGCCGCGGTGGCCTTAGGCCGCCCATCGCCCAGTCTGGCCCTAGCCACGGGCTCTAGGGCTTCAACCGGGGCCGAAGAGGGCCCCGCAACCTTCCTTTGGGGAAGGGGGGCTGCCACGGGCTTGGCAGCTCGCTTTTCGTGCGCCAGTGGGGGGCGGAGGGTTGGCTCCGCCGGGAGGCGCTTATTGACCTCCGCAATCCGGTCCCCGATCATCTTACCGAGGCTGAGGAAGAGATCTCTCTTCATCTCCTCTATTGCCTCGGTAAGTTCGGCGGTACCAAACTGCAGAGGTGCAGCGACTGGGGTGGGAGGTGGAGGGGGGCGAGCCTCCCTCTCGCTGAAGGCAGTGCGGATCGCCTTCAGCTCGGCCGTAACGAGCGCGAGTTGTTCCCGCATCCTTTTATTGTCCGCTTTCAGGATGCGGATCTCCTCGCTCTCGGCCCTGGCCTCCTCCACCTCATCCATGGAGCCCAAGATTGTCCGGCAGGCCCGGTTCATCCGGCCCCATACACTCCCCTTGAGGTTCCCGGATGACTGGGCCGCCTCTAATATGTCCTTCGCCGCCGTTCGGGCGGCATCTATTGGGTCGGTGTAAGTCCGGCTTTCCGACATGATCGGGGAGCGCGAAGCGGAACGAGAGCGCTCCGCTCCAGCCGCCTTCACCATCTTACCCCCCCTGGAGCGGAGCTCCGGGTAATCCTTCCTGTAGGACTCCGCGGAGTCCACCACCTCCTCTGGCAGGGGCTCGAAGTCCGGCTCCAGCAAGTATTGCCGGGCCCTCAAACGAGCCGCGGCCAGCCCCGCATAAGCCCCTTTGGGCTTCCCTCCCCGTATGGCCGAGTTGACCTTCGGGGCCTGGGAAGGACGGGGGTCGTCCTCCTCTCCTTCATGTGGCCTTTTGAAGGCCTGGGGGAGTTCCTCATCCACATCGATGAGGTCCTCAGGCTCAGAGTCCGAACTCAGAATAACTCCCCCCCCCCCGGGGGAAAGTTCCAATTTTTGGTAGGCGAGGCCATCTCGGCCCCGACTACCTATAACCCAAATTTGGTCCAAATCCGACCGCAGGAACCAAAGTTAGGACCTAACCTAACTTAAAACGGTCAAGTGCGAGTCGGATTTAACATTTTCCATACAAAAGTGACTTTTGCGCCTGAATTGGAAGTTATAGCAATTAGCAACTTTTTTCAGACGCAATTTCACCCACTTCCCGTGGTCGTAGAGCTTTGGAAAAATACTCTAAAAATAGGTCTTGATGAGACCTACAAGCCTATAACCTCCAAAAAATTTTAGGTTATAAGGTTAAAAAGTTATCGTAATTACCAACTCAGGCGCAAAGCTTAAGTTGGTAATCCGAAAAACTCTTACTACCTTGCTCCACAAAATGAACAATAACTTTTAACCTAGTGGTTAAAAGGTAAAAAAGTTCAAATAAAATATTTAAAAAATTAAATTTCCTAACTCCCTATAAGCATATAATATTTTACAAACCTTAAAAACTAATTATTATATACACCTAAACACAAAAAAGACAAGTAATATTTTTAAAAATTAACAGTAAAAAACGTAATTATCCAAAAATTAAAATTAAGTGACTTACTCTACAAAATTAAATATACAAACTAGCCTATAATAATTCTAACCGATGCCGGTATTCCCGCCCAAAGACTTGGCACGGTAAAATATCAGCAAGTAGGAAATAATTAAAATAGAAAAATGTAAACAAAGCGATAAAACTACAAATAATTAAAACTAAAAATTTACAGTTTTGCAAAACCAATAATTCCTACAATAAAATTCCAAGAATTACTGGAATTACACCCACAACAAGATCAATTCGTCTGCTATCTTTTAGCCTTGAAAAAGGCTAAAAAAGATAAACAGAAATAAAAAACAAGCGAGGTTGAAAATAAGGTGAAAACGAACAAAAAATTACCAACCGCAAAACGATAAAGTGCAAAAATAAGGAAACTACTGAAGCTAAAGAAGAATTAAAAAGAGCAAAAGAACCAGCGAAAATTATAAGGTTTAAGTTCTGAATATCTCAATAATCCGTCTAGAGCAACCCCAAAATCCACGTCAACCTAACCTAACCTAACCTAACCTAACCTAACCTAACCTAACCTAACCTAACCTTTTTTTTTTTTTTTTTTTTTTTTTTTTTTTTGACAGGGTGGAAAATCCTTTATGGATTCCCCTCACCATGGGAGTGGTGAGGGGATATGTGGGACTCACCCGCCACCCCCCCTCAGAAGGAGAGGGGGCGGCAAAGCGCAACCCACTAAAAACCACCCTGGCGTACCCTCCTGCCGGCTCGGAGACAACGTGGAACCTGCCGAAGCCTTACCCACGCTGCCTCCCGGCTGCCCCAGCCACTGCCGGGGCTACCCGCGCCTAAGGAGAGAGGGGCCGAGCACGCCTGGTCCCTCTCCCAGACAACCCAGTGGCTAGCCTACGGCGGGCCAGGGACTCCCATCCCCGACCCGCAGCCACTAAGGGTTGAGGCGGGCGGCAAAACGCCGCCGCCTCAACCCCTGCCGTCTGCGCCGGAGCGGATGCGCGTGAGGGGAATCCTCGCGCTCACGCTCCGATGCCTCCTTCTGCGAGATGACACACTCGCAGAAGGAGGCCACCGCCCTCCAGGACCTGTCGCTGCACAGCATTGCAGATACAACGCTGTACAGGGAGAGGTCCCACTGCCCGATAGCCAGTGCCATGTCGGCGCGCTCCGAACTCCAACGGCTGCACACCGCGAGGGTGTGCTGAGCCGTGTCGTCCGGATCGCCGCACTCATGGCACTGCGGGCCGGGCTCCCTTCCAATGTTGTGCAGGTAATGACCGAAGCATCCGTGTCCGGTCAATACCTGCACAAGCCGGTACGATGTCGCGCCGACTGCTCTTCCCAACCAGGTGTCGAACCACGGGAGGATCGCCCCTATGGTACGGACACCATAGGGAGAGTCCTCCAGGTGCGCTCTCCACCTGTCCCGCAGTCGGCGCTCCATCATCCGGCGCGTCCCCTCAACCTCCTCAGGGTCCGGGCGTTCACCCCTAGCCCGGGCCCTGGACCTAACTACGTAGGTCTCAGCCTGCACCTCCGCATCCAACTCCCACGGCGGTGTGCAGGCGAGGAGGCAGGCCGCGGCGTGGGCCACCGTCATATAGGCCCTCACAATTCGGAGGGCCACCACCCGCTGAGGCCTCCGTAGCAGGGCCCGGTTCTTGGCGGACAACTTGTCCGCCCAGATGGGGGCCCCGTACAGAGCCATGCTCCTTGTGACACCGGCATATAGCCGGCGGCACAAGGAGCCCGGCCCACCCACGTTCGGCAGCAATCTGCCCATCGCCGACGCGGCGCCCACAATACGGGGAGCTAACTGTACGAAGTGCTCCCCAAAAGACCAATGTCGGTCCAGGACCAGCCCCAAATATTTGATGTGGGGCCTGATCCGGACCGACTCCCCCCCCAGGGTGAGCGCCGCGCCCGCCGGCAGCCTCCACCCCCGCCCCCCGAAGACAATCGCCTCAGTCTTCGGGAGGGCCACCTTTAGGCCGAGCCGACCGATCCGGTAAATCGTCAGCTCGGCCGCCGCTTCCGCCCGGCACAGCACCTCCCTCATGTCACTCCCGCGAACGGCCACCATAGTGTCATCTGCATAGCAGATGGTGGCCGTCCGCGCGAGCGACTCCCCCCTGATGGCCCAGTCGTACCCCAGGTTCCATAGAAGCGGACCGAGCACGGAACCTTGGGGCACGCCACAGGCCATCTCCGTCGACCCCCTTCGACCGTCCCTCTGCTCATAGAGCACTACCCGATCAGTGAGGTAGTGCTCTATGACACGCCGCAGGTAGGGAGGCACTCGGTGGTAAATGAGCGCCTCCCTTATCACCCCATAGGGGAGGGTGCCAAACGCGTTGGCGATGTCCAATGACACCGCCACTACACCCTCCCCTCTGCTCGACGCGTATTCACAGAAGTCCCTGAGGGACTTCAACGCGTCGAGCGTGGACCGCCCTTCCCGGAACCCGAACTGTCTATCCGAGACGTTCGGGCCGGCGGTCTCCAGGTGCTGCAGGATCCGGGAGGCCAGGATTCGCTCAAACATCTTCCCGGCCTCGTCCAGCAGCACTATGGGGCGATAGGCAGAGGGACAATCATGGGGTCGACCTTCCTTCCGGAGGAGGCAGAGCCTCCCCTCCTTCCACACCCTCGGGAACCGTCCATCCTGCAGGCAGTCGTCCATCAACTGCCTGAGACGGTCCCCGAGGTATTTTAGGGCGATGGGGAGTACCCGGCCCGGTACTCCGTCGGGCCCCGGGGCTTTCTTGCAGCCCCGGAGCCTGTCCACCGCCCTCTCGAACTCGTCATCGCTTACCGGTGCAATGGCGAGTTCGAGTGGGTCCTCCAAGTCCCCCGGTGGCTCGGTCATCACCGGGGGAGTTATCGAGGGGGCTGCCGGAAACAGCCCCTCGACGACCCTCCTCAGGAGGGGGGGCTCCATTGAGTCCATGGGGGGGGCGGTGCGCATCTTGTTGCGCACCACCCTGTACGGCCGCCCCCACGGATCCTTGTCCAGCGTGGCCAAGAATGAGGCATATGCCTCCTCCTTGGCCTTGGCGATCGCCAGAACTAGGGCCCCCTTTGCTTCTCTGAGGGCCCCGTGGAGCCCCTCCTCCTCCTGGTCGGTGTGCCGCCTGCGCCTGCAATGTTGGTAGGCGCGGCGGGCACCGTTACAGGTGGTCCGCAAGGCCGCGATATCTGCGGACCACCAATAAACAAACCTCCGGGCGAACAACCGTTTCGCCCGGGGCATAGACGCTCCGCACACCGCCTGTAGCGATGTGCGGAACATGCGCGCCCTCTCCTCCACTCCGAGGGCGGCGGGTGGGGCAGCACACCATGCCTCCACCATCGCCGCCTCGTCCGCCTTGGCCTTGTCCAACAGGGACAATGACCACTTTGGGAACTCGTCCCCTCCCCCCCTTCGCCCCCCCCTTGGGATGGGTGGCGACTGGCCTGCTCCTGTGGAGACCCTCATTCTGATGTACAGATGATCTGAGAGGGTCTCCACGTCCTCCAGGACGCGCCAATCGGAGAGGCGCGCGGCAATGGCCGGGGTCGCGAACGTGATGTCCACGATGGACCCCCCTTGCCGCCGCACGCACGTGTTGACGCTGCCCTGGTTCATCACCTCTAGGCCTGTCGCCGCCACCCAATCCTCCAACACCGCCCCGCGCACATCCGTTAGGGGGGACCCCCAAGCCGCACTTTTGGCGTTTAGGTCCCCCAGGACGATAGTTTGGCGCGGGGCCGCCCTCCTCGTTACCCCCCCCAGCACCACGAGGAAGGCCTCAAAAGCGGCCAGCGGCCTATTTGGGGAGAAATACACTGCGACGAGTACGATGTCTCCCCATTTGGCCGCCACAAACCCCGGGCCGCTTTCAAGCTTCGTCAGGGGGGGACCGTTCCCCACCGCCGGCACCACCACGGCAACCCCCTCGTCTGGTGACCCCGCCCAGTTGGGCGAGGGAGGGACGAGGTAGGGTTCCGCCAAAACAGCAACGTCGATCGACCACTCCGCCATAGACTGCATGAGCAAGTCCTGTGCTCTGGCGGAGTGGTTGACGTTGGCCTGCAGGAGCTCTAATTGGTGTACTGGCATTAGTGCTCCATGCAGGTCTCCTCTGGGGCCCGGCCGGCGGCGGTCGCTGCGGGGGCATCCGTGCTAATGGGGGGGCGAGTGCGCTGAGGCCTCGTGTCCTTCCCCTTGGTTTGGGGGGGGAAGCAGTTCCTACCCCCCAATATGTGGTTGGCCGGGAGCTTGGCCTGGTGGCACACTACACACCACGCCGCCTCCCAGCACTCCGTCATTTTGTGCCCCTCCTTGCTGCACCGGAAGCAAAGGTTGCTCCGGTCCGCTTTTGAGGGGCACAGGTCCTTCGAATGGCCGACACCGTAGCACCTGAAGCAGCGCATTGGTGTCGGCCCCACTGCCGTGACCCTGGCGGACGCCCACCCCACCAGGATCCTTCCCGCTTTTTGCAGGTTCACCGCGGCCTGTACGGGGCACTGGATTAGCACGGATCCAGTGCCGTCGTAAAGGGTGCGCACGGCCCCCACCTTCACCTGCTCTACCGAGCACGACCCCGCTGCGGCGACGGCTAGCGCCACCGACTCCTTGGAGGCGGACTCGTCAAGGCCGGCAATTTGAATGCCGGCCATTTTGACGGGGCGACTTATGTCAGCGACGTCGCCCACTATCCCTTGCAGCTTAGCCGCAAGGGTGTCCGCCACCTTGTGGCCATCTTCACCTGGGACCTCGATTAACCGGGACCCATTAACCGAGGTCCTGACCTTCACGTGCTGCAGGCCTACCTCACTGAGGCTAAGGCCATTGATTGCCCTAGCCATAGTGGCCTGCAGCGTGGTGTCGGCCCCCTTTTTGAGGGTGACCAACACTGCCGCCGTCTTCGGGACGGACAGCTTAGCGGGCCTGGGCCCGTGCGCCGTCTTACCGGCCTTCTTGGTTGGGGGAGGGGGGGAGGCCTTGGCCTTGCCCTTTCCCTTCTTCCTGACCACCTCCGACCACGACATCTGCGCGGCTGGAGGTGGCGTTTGGCCCGAGGGGCCGGGTGTCTCGTCCGAGTTCCGTATGGGTCTCAGTGGCTGGGCAGGCTTTTTAGGCCTGGCGGCCGCCTTCACGGGGGCTACAGGAGTGGGGGCTGGTGCCGCCACCTTCTTGGCCCCGGCGACTTTGGGCCGCCCGTCACCTAGTCTTGCCCTAGCCACGGGCTCTAGTGCCTCAACCGGGGCCGAAGAGGGCCCCGCAACCTTCCTTTGGGGAAGGGGGGCTGCCACGGGCTTGGCAGCTCGCTTTTCGTGCGCAAGCGGGGGGCGGAGGGTTGGCTCCGCCGGGAGGCGCTTGTTGACCTCCGCAATCCGGTCCCCGATCATTTTACCGAGGCTGAGGAAGAGGTCCCTCTTCATCTCTTCTATGGCCTCGGTAAGTTCGGCGGTACCGAACTGCAGAGGAGCAGCGACTGGGGTGGGAGGTGGAGGGGGACGAGCCTCCCTCTCACTGAAGGCAGTGCGGATCGCCTTCAGCTCGGCCGACACGAGCGCGAGTTGTTCCCGCATCCTTTTATTGTCCGCTTTCAGGATGCGGATCTCCTCGCTCTCGGCCCTGGCCTCCTCCATCTCATCCATTGAACCTAAAATTGTCCGGCAGGCCCGGTTCATCCGGCCCCACACACTTCCCTTGAGGTTCCCGGATGATTGGGCCGCCTCCAGAATGTCCTTAGCCGCCGTTCGGGCGGCATCTATTGGGTCGGCATACGGTCGACCCTCCGTCATGATAGGGGACCGCGAAGCGGAGCGAGAGCGCTCCGCTCCGACCGTCTTCCCCTTCTTGCCCCCCCTGGAGCGGAGCTCCGGGTAATCCTTTCTGTAGGACTCCGAAGGGTCCACCACCTCCTCTGGCTGGGGCTCGAAGTCCGGCTCCAGCAAGTATTGCCGGGCCCTCAGTCGAGCCGCGGCCAGCCCCGCATAAGCCCCTTTGGGCTTCCCCTCCCGTATGGGCGAGTTGACCTTCGGGGCCTGGGAAGGACGGGGGTCGTCCTCCTCACCTTCATGTGGCCTTTTGAAGGCCTGGGGGAGTTCCTCATCAACGTCGATGAGGTACTCAGTCTCAGAATCAGAACTGAGAATAACTCCCCCCCCCCCCGGGGGAAACTTCCAATTTTTAGTAGGCGAGGCCATCTCGGCCCCGACTACCTATGGTCCAAATTTGGCCCAAATCCGACCGCAGGAACCAAAGTTATGACCTAACCTAACTTAAAACGGTCAAGTGCGAGTCGGATTTAAGCTTTCCCATACAAAGTCAACTTTTGCGCCTGAATTGAAAAAAATAGCAATCGTCTATTTTTTTCAGGCGCAATTTGACCGACTTCCCGTGGTCCTACAGGGTCCGAAAAATACTTAAAAAATAGGTATTAACGAGAACTACAACGCTATAACCTTTAAAAAATTAAAGGTGAAAGGGTTAAAAAGTTATCGTGATTACCAACTCAAGCGCAAAGCTTAAGTTGGTAACCCGTTAAACTCTGACTACCTTACCTTACAATAAAATTAATAACTTTTGACCTAGTGGTCAAAAGGTTAAAAAGTTAATACAAAAAATTTAAAGAATTAAATTTGCTACCTTTCTATTAGTACACAATATTTTACAAACCTTAAAAACTAAATATTCTATACACTTAAACACAAAAAAGTCAAATAATATTTTAGAAAACTTACAGTAAATACCGAGTTTTTCCAAAAATTAATTTTAGATAACTTATTCTACAAAATAAAATATACAAACTAGCCTATAATAATTTCAAAGGTTGCTGGTATCTCCGCCCAAAAACTTGGCACGGTGCGACAACAGGAACTATGAAATAATTAAAATAGAAATATGTAAACAAACCCTACAAACTATGGAAAATTAAAACTAAATATTCACAGTTTGGCAAAGCCAATAATTCCTAGAATAAAATTCCAGATAATTACCGGAGTTGCACCAACAACAACACCAACTCGTCTGCTATCTTTCAGCCTTGAAAAAGGCTAAAAAAGATAAACAGGAATAATTAAATAAGAAGGTTGAAAAAGAGACAAAACTGAAAGAAAAATTACCAACCGCAAATAGAAAACAAACGAAAATAAGAAAACTACTGGGGTTACAGAAGAACTGAAAAGAGGAAAAGAATGAGCAAAAATTATAAGGTTTAACTGCAAAATTTCCCAATAATCTGTTCGGGGTAACACCAAAATCCACGTCAACCTAACCTAACCTAACCTAACCTAACCTAACCTAACCTAACCTAACCTAACCTAACCTAACCTAACCTAACCTAACCTAACCTAACCTAACCTAACCTAACCTAACCTAACCTAACCTAACCTAACCTAACCTAACCTAACCTAACCTAACCTAACCTAACCTAACCTAACCTAACCTAACCTAACCTAACCTAACCTAACCTAACCTAACCTAACCTAACCTAACCTAACCTAACCTAACCTAACCTAACCTAACCTAACCTAACCTAACCTAACCTAACCTAACCTAACCTAACCTAACCTAACCTAACCTAACCTAACCTAACCTAACCTAACCTAACCTAACCTAACCTAACCTAACCTAACCTAACCTAACCTAACCTAACCTAACCTAACCTAACCTAACCTAACCTAACCTAACCTAACCTAACCTAACCTAACCTAACCTAACCTAACCTAACCTAACCTAACCTAACCTAACCTAACCTAACCTAACCTAACCTAACCTAACCTAACCTAACCTAACCTAACCTAACCTAACCTAACCTAACCTAACCTAACCTAACCTAACCTAACCTAACCTAACCTAACCTAACCTAACCTAACCTAACCTAACCTAACCTAACCTAACCTAACCTAACCTAACCTAACCTAACCTAACCTAACCTAACCTAACCTAACCTAACCTAACCTAACCTAACCTAACCGGAGGTTCCTGGTGTTGTCCATAATTGCTATAGTCATTTTGAGGAAACAAGTCGATTGCGCGATCTATTCGACTGGCAGCGCCATCTAGCGGCTCTTTTCGTAACCGCGTGTGTTTGTTAGTTAGCGAATGTGGTTTAGCTTTTTGACGACAGATGGCGCCAGCTATCCATCGTTTACCTGCCCGGGAATGTGTGCAGCTTGTTATTTATGATTATGTATATTTGATAGGTTACGTTTCTTTTTCAAGGAACGAGTGTTCCTTCATTTTTACAATACAAATTGAAGTTTTATTTGTCTGGTGTGATACATTGCTATTATTTCATATGAATCGGTATTACATGATTGTTAACGAATATAGTTAGTTAAGCTTTTCAACGACAGATGGAGCCACCTCGTCACGATTACTTTGACGTGATTGAGAGCAACTAGCGGTATCTACAAAATAGAAAACAAAGTTTTGTTTAAGTCTAGCGCGATACATAGCAATAATTCTGTATGAATCGAAGCAACATGATTGTTTATTTATGTTACTTAGGTATGGACCAACAGGTGTCCCCAGCTATTTCACGTGTCACGTATATTGGGGAATATGATATTATATTATAATTCGTATACAGATATAGTGAAAAATCCTTTCCCATCGTTTGTGTCGGATAAGTTCGTATTTATCTTGCTTTCTAAATTAGCTTATGTACCCGTCATTAAGACAACTGAGAAAGCAAGATAAATACGAGCATATACATCTGTACATGTATTCGTATGAATGTTGCTTAGAGCTACTTGACTACAGATGACACCAGCTGTACTCATTATTATTGTAAAAAAAAAAAAAAAAAAAAAAAAAAAAAAAAAAAAAAAAAAAAAAAAAAAAAAAAAAAAAAAAAAGAAGGATAATTATTTCAGGGTTTCTTTATTATTGTTTTTAACAGATTTTAATGTAACTTGCAACCAGTTTTATTTCAAAACTTGCATAAATGTAAGAAATTATTTAACAATGTTCCTCCAATTACACAGAACCTAGTATTATTCTTATTTTATCTTGAATGCAGCCAGTCCGAAGCCTAGTAAAGTATGAAGGGATTGTGGATTCAGTCATAACTAGTGATGGGCAGCTTGTAAGTTTCAAAAGTGAAACTTTTAATTTAAATTTCTGAAATATTCTAGAAGTTTCAAAAGTGAAACTTTCACCTAGAATTTCAAGCAATATACTGAAAATTACCACAGTGAAATCGTTTTATTTCTGAAAATTACTATAGTTTCGACATGTTACCCAACTTTTCATGAAATTTAAACGAAATTTACTTGTGTTAGAATAATTTCCATCTAATTATGTAACTTTCAGAAGCTGTAATTTTCACAGTTAAGAAAAGTTGTGCCATGTTTCAGAAATCGCCCATCACTAGTCATAACTTCATTAGCAGTAACATTAAGATTTTAGCACCTTGGCACTTTAACGTCTTGTTTGAACGGCCACACAAAATTATAAGAAGAGTTAAAGCGACAAGGTATTGGAATGTACATTTTTTTTTTTTTTTTTTGTCTTCGACGGGAATCTATTCATGTTTATAACACGTGGGTAGAAACAAGTTACAATTATCAATAAAGGCTTGTTCACACTGTGCAGGTGAGAAGTGATAAGTTAACAAGTATTTACGATGGTAACTGTTAAGCGTTAAGAAATCGTTTACACATTGCTTCGTTCTTCTTTGTACAGGTGCAAAGTGTGGAACAAATTGAAGGACGAACAACGATTACAACTAATAATAAATAATAATAATAATAATAAAGCCTTTATTATTTCCCATAAACCATTACAAGTATTTCTTAATAGCTAGTGTTAGTAAGTAACGTGACTCTATGGTTAGTAATTGTTGCAATTGATATTTCTTATTTTAATTTCTTAGGTTTTATAGGAATCCCTTTTAAGGGTATAGGCCTCCTCCAATGTCTTCCACTTTTTCCTATCTTCCGCTGTCCTCATCCAGTTTCTTCCCGCCACCGTTTTCAAATCGTCCGCCCATCGTTTTTGTGGTCTTCCCACCGTCCGTTTGCCGTTCGGACCAATCCATTTAGTACTTTTGAGAGTCCATCTCTGGTCAGTATATCTCGCTACGTGGCCGGCCCAGTTCCATTTTGATTTTAATGCGTGGTGTAAGGCGTCTGTAAGTTTGGTCTTTTTTCTTATTTCCTGGCTTCTAACTTTATCAATCTTTCTTATGCTTAAGATACTTCGTTCCATTGCCCTTTGGCAAGTGGTAATTTTGTTTTTTATGGTGTTTGTAAAGGTCCAGGTCTGAGAGCCGTAGGTCAAGCAAGGTAAAATGCAAGTGTCCATAACAGTTTTTTTCATACCCAAGTCGTAATTGCCTTTGAGTATTTCCTTGTGCATGCAGTACTTATTCCAGCTGGATGTGATTCTTCTGTTAACTTCGTCTTCGTTATTTGTTTTGCAAAAGGATATTTGTTTTCCTAGATATATGTACTGCTCTACGTACTCTAGTTCTGCGCCGTCTAGCGTAATTTTTCCTTTCTCGCCGTTTGTCATTACTTTAGTTTTACTTAGGTTCATATGTAAGCCGGCCTGTTTACTCTTTGTATTTAGTTCTTGTATCATTTTTTCTAGCTTCTGGTGGGTTTCGGCAAAGACAGCGATATCGTCGGCGAATCTAAGATGGCTGAGACGAGTGTTGTTCATTTGAATGCCTTCAGAGACCCAGTTCAGTTTGTTGAATATACATTGTAGAACCGCTATGAAGAGTTTCGGGGATAATGGGTCCCCCTGCCTCACGCCTCTAGTTATTCTAATTTCATCTCCTCGAGTTTCTAGTTTGACTCTGCTTACATTGTTTTGATAAATATTTTTTAGGGTTGTTGTAATAACTTGGTGTACATTGCAGTTGTGTAAAGCTTGCCATATGGAGTCATGATAGAGACTGTCAAATGCTTTCGTATAGTCGACGAAGCCTATATAGAGATTTCTATTGAAGTCTGTGTATTTCTCCATTACCTGCTGCAGAGTATGTATATGGTCCATGGTCGAGAAACCGGAACGAAAGCCTGCTTGTTCTACCGGTTGCATACTGTCTATTTGTGGGCTAATTTTGTCTTGTATTATAGAAGTGAACAGTTTGTACACACTTGAGAGTAGGCTTATCGGACGATAGTTGGCGATGTCGAGTGGGTCTCCTTTTTTATACAGTAGTATAATGTCTGACATGTGCCACTGTTTTGGTATTTTTCCTGTACTTAAAACGATATTAAATATGCGTGTCAGCGGCTTAGTGATTATTTTTGCTCCTATTATTAGCGCCTCATTCTTTAAGCCGTCTGGACCTGGGCTCTTTTCTCGTTTCAGTTTCTTAATACTCTTCATAACTTCTTCTTACGATTACAACTAAGAAAGTTTAAAAAGGATAGTCGTGGTCATAGCTTCAGAAATCGAGAATGAGGTGTTAGTTGAAGTCGAGAAACCTTAACGGTTATGGCAAATAAAATGAATCAGCAGAGGAATTCATTCAGAATTCGTTCGCATCGGTACTATATATGCACTTTACAAGCAGATACTGTTTACACAGTGTTTAGTCAGGACATACTGTAAGTGCGGGGAGTACGCAGGGGTGCGGGGTTAATTACTTAACAGACAAACTTTACTTCGCACTCGCACTTTTGTCATGTTGTACACGTTGATTTTACTAATCATTTTACACCTGTACTTCTCACCTGTGTTAGCAATTTCATATAAATCCTATATTTTAATATCATAGTTATATCCTGATATTGTTTTATTAGTCGATTATAGTTGTTATTTGAATACTTGTGATTGGCAGCACTGTTGCGTGCTTGCGTTTATTACAGTCTTGGGTGCTAATACCTTTTAATATTATCTGTGGCACTGTATTGGTCTCTGGCAAGTTTTCGGCGCGCTTGGTTGATGCGTCTCTTGTAAAAGTTTATTATATAGTTCTAAAAGTTATTAAGTACAGTCCTTCTTGTGAGTTAACAAAGGCGTTTTAATCCGAAGACCTTTTCCCTGGATTCCTGGTAGCAAGCTTTCACCTGGGATGTGATTCTCTCAACAACGACGAACCGGCGGACGAACAAGTGAATGTCCAAGCGGCGAGTTTAAGTAGTCCCGTCAGAGAGAATAAAACACATTTAAGCGCGTGTAATCAATTCGGCAGCATGGCTTCTCGAACTAAAGGCTGCCTAATTGAAAATGCACGCGCTAAAATGTGTTTTGTTCGCTCAGACGGGACTACTTAAACTCGCCGCTGCGCTTTCGCTCGTTCGTTCGACCGATCGCCATTTTTAAGAGAATAACACGCCTGCACTTGCTACTTCACAAAGTGTAAACAAGCCTTAACAAGAAATGTGGCCGTGGAATGTGAAGAGAGCGCAAAGTACCCCCATCTAAAAAATATTACTTAGGTAACAAAATTACAGATCTAAAAAGGGATCAGATAGTACAACAAAAACTTGAAAGTTTCTAGTCATTATCTAGGCTTAGGGTTAATAGTGTGGAACTAACGATAATGCAATTCAATTCAATTCATTTATTCATGGACCAACAAGGATCATTATTGTTAGTAATAAAATAAAATAATACTTAGCCTAATATTAGTAACTATAAAATTAATGCAATAGAACACATAATCATTTCAAAGAAGTAATAATAATAATACAATTTAGGCCAGAATAAAATTTACATTTAAGGTAAGTAGCTAAGTACAGTCAATTATAATAATATGTATATGAAATAATCAAATTAATTTTTTTTTACAAGATGTCAAGTTAATTAATCAATTACTCATTTATATCTTAAATGTCAAATGTTATGCGATCTCATAGTTAACCTGTGTATTTATGTGCATCATACTGCAGTGGTTTAGATACACACAGTCCATCCGTTCAGCGATCATTTTCAGGATGCTGTTGGCACTGGCCCGTACCCTACGCACCAGGGATGTACATCGCTTGCGAATAGTAGTGTGGAAACAGTCCACCCTCGCCTCTGCGAACATCCCTGACGCGCTGCAATATCGGGGCAGCCCCATCAGCATCCTGAATGCGTTATTAAATTGAACACGAAGAGCACTGTATTGTGTCTGAGTATAGTTCGCCCACAGGCCGCTGGTATATAAGGACGTGCAGTAGGCCCTGAATAGGGTTACCTTGACCTGTCTCGAGCATCCAGCAAACCTGCGAGCGATCATGTTAGCTCTCACAGACAATGCTCTCCGTTCCCGCTCAATGTCTGTACAAGTGTGTCGCAGTGTAAGCAGAATTATAAGTAAATGACAAGTTATAGGCTATAAACTTTTATAGCATCGTTAAAGTAATGATCTGATAAGAAGTAGGTATCAGGTCACATTGGTGACCTCATGATGTGTTCTTTCATTATTATTACCTTTCACGCGCGACGGCCCTCGCTATTCTCTAGGGAACGGCCCACTTTTTCGGGATAAAAAGTAATTTGTATACTAATCTCTGAGCCAAATTTTTTGTTAAGACTGCACCGAGCAAACGTCGAGCGTCCAGTGGCGTCCTTATTATTATTGTTAACGCATAACGCCCTCTGTCGACGGCGGCGTGGGCAGCTATATGAGCCGGAGGACAGCGAACGCCCGGCATTCTACGACACACCTTACCCATGTGTGCATTGGTTTATTCCTTGAGTCTATTTAATGTAATTTTACGAGTAATAAATCCTTTCTCATTCGACATTAAACTAAATCATTGAAGACCCACCATATACCAGATTCTTCTAAAGAAAAAGCAGTCAAAAGAGGAGTACCCTGCCTGGCGCCTGTGGAATAAGTATCAACAATTATTATGGTGTTTTCTAATTAACTAAAGATTTCCCTTACAATCAGACGATGCGTTTTTGTAGCGCAAGTAAAAACACAATTTATGGGATACGTAATAAAGTTTAATAACAATTACTCTTTGAGTAGTCAGCTTAACGGGAAAAGGTGGCCACTTTTTTCCGTTAAGTTAATAACTCGAAGGTGAATTGTTATTAAACTATAAATATCCCCTATAAGTTGTGTTTTTATTTGTAGTACAAGCACATTTGGTCCAATTTCAAGAAAATACTTTAGTTTATTAGAAAACACAGTAAAAGTAATGAGGGCGCCACTGTACATCCGGCGTACGCTCGGCGCAGTCTTAAGCCATTCAGCCGTTCTGGCGTGATTAGTAAGATAAAATACACTATTTAAAAAAAAGGGGCAAGAGTATGCCGCACCTGTTCAGTGCAAAAAGGGCAAATATTTGATTTAGCCTGTTTAATGTGTTCTTCCACTATGGGTTACTAGCTATCGCATGCGACTCCCTCTGCGTAGAAATCGTTGATCGCTATTCCTTTGGGATTGGTCTTGTTTTCCAGGATAAAAAGTACCTTAGGTGCTATTCCAGACTATAATCTCTCTGCCAAATTTTATCTAGATTGGTTCAGCCGTTCTGGCGAGATTAAGAAACGAACATCCGAACTTTCGCATTTATAATATTAGTAAGATAAGATAAAATTTATGAAAAAAAAAACCCGGGCAAGAGCATGTCGGAGCATGCTCCGTGTAGGGTCCCGAAGCCGTCACTAAAAACAAATTAGACCTCGCGACAAAGACTGCGCCGAGCGTACGCCGGATGTACAGTGGCTGTACTATTATTGTGTTTTCTAATAAAGTAAACTATTTTCTTGAAATTGGTCGGTAGTTTTTTGTATTACAAATAAAAACACAACTTATAGGGTATATCACATAGTTTAATAACAATTATCCTTCGAGTTATCAACTTAACGGAAAAAAGTGGCCACCTTTTCCCGTTAAGCTAGTAGTAGCGTTAGTTTTTGCGGGTGGTAGGACCTTGTGCAGGGTCCGTCCGGATCGCTACCACCATCTTATCAATTAACTTACCGCCAAACAGCAGTGTTCGCATTGTTGTGTTCCGGTTTGGGGATAAGACAGCCGGTGAAATGACTAGGGCGCCACTGGACTCTCGACGTTTGCTCGGTGCGGTCTTAACTTGGCCGTTGGAAAACTGTTCTGCCCATACATCGACATAGCTCGCGGTCAGTTCACCAACACCGCAAATACGACTTAGTTTTCGGTAGGTATAAACAAAACAATATTTATTTTTACATCTAGTTTTGAGATCCTGGTATCGGGCGTCGTTATTTCATAAAAGACAGCTATGCAGAACATAAATCTAGGTTCAGTCTAGGAAATTTATTTCTAGACTATTTTGGACTATGCCAAAGTTACATTGTAAATAAAATCACAAGACTTCGTGGTTGGGGCGTAGCAAAAGGGGCCCGATTTTAGGACAGAAAATCTTTTAATTAAATCGTGTAGATAAAGCTAAAATACGTATCTTTAGTTTTGTAAACTTTTTCGCTCGGGCCAATAATTACCGGAATATGGGGGTCCGAAAGTTAGTAACTTACAAGGAGTTAGGGACTTAGAAACATTTCGGTTATGTCTTTATAACACCTAGTTTTTATTTATGTCTCGTGTAGATAGTACTAAGATAAGTACTAATAAGCATGTTTTGTAATTATTATTTTTTCTCTTAGGTCAATAATCACCGAGGTCAGAGGGCCCAAAGGTAAGCAGGTCCAACTAACTCTGGGTCCCTCATGTCGTCGGTCGACATTGCTTTGCGCATGATTTTCCCCATCGATTTTTATTTTAAGTCCCAAACGCCTTGTAAATTACTAACTTTCGGACCCCCATATTCATAGCAGCATAGCAACTTAGACATAAAATATGTAATCATTGTACTATCAGACCATTGGAACCTTGACCCACCATAGAACTGTGTCACAGAGACGTTATGATTCAAGAGTCATAACAAGTGTCAAACAAATTGTTTCATACTGTCACTGTGACACCGTTCTATGGTGGGTCAGGGTTCCATTGGGCTGACAGTAGCTACATTGACAGGCCGACGCGGTTTCTGTGAGAATTTATCGAAACTTTTTTTGTAGTTGTCTTGCACCATCATCGTTAAGTTTAATTTGTATAATTTTTATTTTTCTATTACTACTAATTAGTTCTAGTGAAAATCCTGAGTTTCGACACGTTTTCCTGCTCAACTACGCGTGAAATTAACTTAACTTTCGGACCCCCCTATTTCGGTATTAATTATTGGCCTGAGAGAAAAAGTTTACATAACTAAAGATACTTATTTTAATATTATTTCCACGGTTTAATTAAAACATATACAAAAAACTTAAAGAAATACAAATATGACATTTTTGCTCGTAATTTTATTGACCCAAAGCACTGTTTTCTTTCTCTAGTTGAACCAACGAACGTACTCTCTTGTGTGAAATCATACTACTAATATTATAAATGCGAAAGTCTGTGTGTGTTTGTTACTCCTTCACGCGGCAACGGCTGGACCGATTTGGATTAAATTTGGAATGGAGATAGCTTATACCCTGGATTAACATATAAGCTACTTTTCATCCCAGAAAATTTAAAAGAACCTGAGAGAATAATTCTTATCTAAATCGAAGCGGACGAAGACGCGGGCGGGAGCTACTCGTGTTACCCACTAATCCTACTACACGGGTATAATATTAATATTATAAATGCGAAAGTTTGTATGTTAGTTTGTTACTTCTTCAAGGTGCAACGGATAGACGAATGTGGATGAAGTTTGAAATGGATATAGCCCTTGCCCCGGATAAATACATAATCGAAATCTCCGCCGGCGAAGTCGCGGGCAGAAGCTGTTTACATATAAAAAATTTAAACTTTTGCGATTTTTGAAAAACCTAAGGAATAAAAGGGTTTTTGTAGTTAGAAAAGTGAAGTTTGTTGTATTTGGTATTTACAAATCAACAGAAAACAGCGATTTTGGAAAACTACCCCTAAGGGATAAAACGGGGGCTACAGAACTTTGGGTGTGTTTTCTTCTTTTTTGTAGTTTAAAACTTAAAAATTGGTATTTAAGCTATTATCATAAATAAAAAATAAAAATTTAGGCAATTTCAAAACAAAATATCTTTTGGGGGTGATATGGGGGTAGAAGCATATATTAAGGTTAAATAAACATATAGCTATGAGCTATCAAAATAGCTGTAATGTACTGGGAGTAAGTACAGTTGGTTAGTTAAAGTTTTTTAACAAGAAATGAAACACACCAACTATTCTTTATTACCGATTCGAGGCAAAAACAAATTAAGCACTTAAATACACCTACTATAATACGCACTAATACCTAAATCATAAACTTCGTTCAGTGTGAAGTCGTGCCTCTTTAGTTTACACATGAAAGTATAATATACAGCGACAAAGTTCTTCGCAGTATCGCGGACGCCGGGAGTACAACAAGGAGCGGCAGCGCCCGCTCGCGCTCATTGATCGAAGAACTTTGTCCTTATTGCTTTGTTTGGGATAGGTATTGACAGTTTGTATTATTCAAATACAAACTTATGATATAAAAATACACAATCCGTTTTTTACGGTTCCGCGGTCAAACTAGGAACCCTTATAGTTTCGCCACGTCCGTCCGTCCGCAGCCTAGCATATCTGAATCTGAATACTATAAGTAGGTACTAGAAAGCTGTAATTTGACATCAACATACATATTAGTCACGCTAACAAAGTGGTAAAATGAAATCTTGTTCCCCTACACGTAACGTGGGGATGTATTTTTTTTCTCTTCTACCCCATAGTTTGGGGTGTCGTTGTGGATATGTCTCTCAAAAATATTGCGGGTTTGTACGATCAATTTTTCGATTAAGGGATCCGTTTATGAAATTTTAAACTTTAAAGCGCTAATTTTCTAATTGTCAAGTGTAGTGTCCTAATCTGTAATTGCGACATTTGCATCTGACAGAAAGTGACAAAACATGGCATAAACTATTCCAAGCTTATTCTTAAGGGATAGGGCTTTGTTATTTATAAAAAAAAACCCCTTACTAATAAAATGTTGAGTAACGGTGGTATAGCTATACCTACAATGTTTTGTCCTTATCTGTCATTGTGACATTTGAATTTGACAGAAAAAGACAAAACATTGTATAGCTGTACCACCGTTACTCAACGTTTATTAGTAAGGGGGTATGAATATAAAGTTAAATACCCTATACTATACAGAATATCCCACCAAAAACATAAATGTGAAAAAAGGAGCCAAGTTCAATTATTAAGAATAAGCGTGGTTGTCAATTTCGCCGACAAAAGAATTGAGATCTAAATGGGTGCCAAGTTCAGTAGGAAATCCTAAAATAAAATGTTTTCTTAAGAACATACAATTTCTTATTTTTTCTACTACAACAATGTTTGCTATATAAAAGTATAACATCTTTAATTTGAACACTAATTATTTACATAAAGCAGATAATTTAGGATAAATTGATGCTCAAGACTTGACTTGGCTAGTTGATGATGTATGATTGTATTTTTTGTGCTATTTTCTACATTTTCTTGAACGTTAGAAATATTAGAGCGTATTGCCCATTCATCATCTGCAAAGTTTTTATACGTTTTCTGATTATTTTTAAAGTAAGTGTTCCTAATAGTCAAGAGCAATGAAAACTGGTCACTTTGTATAGAGTTTCCATAGAAAGTGACCCGTTTTCATAGAATCACCAATTAATTACACACATTAATTATTTATTTTTCATAAACTAAACTAACTAAACTAATTGAAAAATTATAATAAAATGATGAAAATTTACTAGTTTCTGACTTTTTTCTTTGTGTTCATCCAACTACCCATCTAGATGCCAAACTTGAAGTTTCTAGGTCATCTGGAACTGGGTTAAAGTTTTGATCTATAGGTCAGTCAATAAGTCAATATAGTTAGGTGATAAAAATGCCGATTTTTACACGTTAATATTTCAATAACCGTCTTTCCTATATATATGAAATTTCGGATTCTAGTTATTCAAAGGGGTTCTAATACATTTACCAAATTTCATGTTTCTATGTTAAATAGATTTTGAGTTATTAAGGTGTCAAAAGTGGCTCCAAATGGTTCGTGTAATATTACACACGGTGCTGCTCGCCAGTTCTGTTAGCTTGAACTTGGCATTGACACGCTACCGCGTGTCTAGATATTGTATTTTAGACGAGTTCATGTGGCGCCACCTATTGGTAGCTCAGAGCGTAGTCTTAGTAATATTATAGTCCCGTTTAACACTGTTTTGGTTCAGAACCCTTAAAAAACATTATTACAGTGTTATCGAAATGAATACAAAATAAATCCATATCGTTTGTAATAACTCAGCAAGGTTTTAACTTTGCGTACATATGCCATCTATTAGCGAATAGTCGGAAACTGGCAACTTCTCAAGATGGCGTTAGCTATCCTTATTTAACACCAACGAAAAAAAGTTTTACCACGCGGTTTAAGTAGCAGAATTACTACTGGACAACAGATGGCGTTTATAACCATTTTTTTAATGTTCGAGGATCATCTGTGTGTAATTGAATAAATAAAAACGATTTATTATAGAAGTAGTGACAAATTCATATATGACAGTTTAAAGAAAATATTAAATAGACAAGGTACTACAAAAGGTAAAGTGTACACATGTCATATTTATGAACTCGACTGTACTTGTTGAATGAGTTTAAATACTAGATTCCAACTTTAGCGACAAAATGTCTTTAAATGTGATATACAACTCAAAGCATTCATATTATTTAGCTTTGAAGTAATTGTTTTTTTCGATTTACACAGAGATCACATAGTATATGATAAACAACACCTTTCTTGTTTCATATCTTGAGGTTTTTAAGCTTACGCTTCAAACATGGAGCCAGGTTACTCAATCAAATAAAACCATACTTGTTTTACCTCTAGTTTTGAGATTCAGGGAGACGTATAGGGTTTTGTTGTTTCTTAAAATAATATGAAAATAAATCTAGGTACACTTTAACATATAGAATATTTCATTTTAGTCGAGTATATGTGGCGCCACCTAGTGGTGGATCGTAAAACTAAACTTCTCAAAGGACAGATGGAAGCTCAGAGCGTAGGCTCAGTAATATTATGGTACTGTTTAAGACTGTTTGGATACAGAACCCTTAAAAATAATATTACAGTGTTATCGAAACTAATACAAAGTAAATCCACATCGTTTGTAATTACTCTGCAAAGTTTTAATGTTGCTCACATATGCCATTTATGTCAAACTCTCAAAAGATGGCGTTACCTATCCTTATTTAACATAACGAAAGAAAGTTTTACCACGCTGTTTAAGTAGCAGAATTACTACTGGGCAACAAATGGCGTTTATAACCACTTTTTTAATGTTCGAGAATCATATGTGTGTAGTTGAATAAGTAAAAACGATATGTTAAAGAAGTAGTGACGAGTTCATATTATTATATGGCAGTTTAAAGATGATAATAATAAATAGACGAGGTACTAAACTACTTGTTGAATGATTGTAAATACTTGATTCCATCTTTAGCGGCAAAACGTCACCTTGGTCTAGACTAGCCTTTTTTGTCACTTCAAAGAGTCGAAGTTGATGAATCAAAACCGAGAACTACATTTGTGGGTCAGAAATTATGCAAATATGTACCGCAAGTTAGTGTCCTTACCAGTATCATTAAAACACTGAATAACTCCAAAATGAATTAACATATTGATAAGTTAAAACTATAATATAAAAGATATAGAAAGGGCTTTCTTATACTTTAATATTTAAGTACGTTACGTTTTAGGACACTCCGTTAATGAAAGACATGTAAGGGCATTTTCACTAAAAAGTGTACCCAATTAAGGACTGAAATTAAGGAACTTTAACTTTGTCAGTTTTGTGACGAAAATTAGCCATACAATGCGGCCGTCAATGTATAGCTAATTTTCGTCACAAAAAAAAAAAAATTTTTAAACTTGGCGTCTACTACTTGGTATAAGACCATATTTTGCCTTTGATATATTATCTTATTGATTTTAACTCGCCCGCCATTACCGATAAGTAAATAAGAGCCATCGTTACGTTGATAATACAAAAACATGTCAAGGGAATATAGTTTCCCCACTATACCTGTCATCTGTATAGAAGCGCTGCACTGAATGCGTTCTACACAATTTCCTCGTATGCTCGATAGATGGCGCTTTACCGTGCGGAAACACGCTAACGACTTGTCCCCTTAGAACCATGGCGTCTTAACCTTTACGCAGTAGAAGATGACTTTTAAGATGCGTAAAGCATAGACAATTTGATTTTTGTAAGACGTAGTACCTTTAAGTTCTGCGTCATTTTATTTATTTGACAATTGGTTAAGGGACTCTTGAAGCTACAAATCCAAGGCTCCGGAAAAAAATATTTGCGCTATCGCACAAATCGATGGTCCCACCGAATAAACGTGTATGTGAAAAAAGCTGATTTTAGAGGAAAAAATAAACACGTTAGAACTGTAATTACGAACAACTGGGACGGCATAGGTATACAGTGTGGGGCCTGTAACTAAAGCAAAAAATTAAAACGTAGATTCTACTCCTCAAAATAGACAACTTTTGTTTTGCAACTTTTTTAAATCATAAAGTTTTTAGATTGTTATTTTTTCAAACAAAGTAAATAGTATTTTCAATGTACTTAAAACTCCGTCTAATTGACATCGCCTGTCAGTCTAATCACTCTACAGACATAATCAATTTTATAGTACATTGCGTGTTCGAATTAACTTTAAAATGTAATAAAATTCAAACCGCAAGTTTTTTTTCAAAGTCGTCAAACAAACATTGCGTAGTTTGAGGAGAAGAATGTACATTTTTAATTTTTGCCCTAGTTACAGGCCACACACTGTATAAGATGTATATAAAAAAGATGGATAGTTAAATAATCTTTCTGTATAAAAAAAATAAGTAAAGTATAAATGCTCGTTTCCAAGAAAATTGAGAAAAAGCATGTTATTTTTTTATTCTTGTGGATGTTAGCGCAGATAATTTGTGTTTTAAACGTTTACACGTTTTTTCGTGTTATAAGGCCCGTCTACTTTAAACGTAATGGAAGGTAACGTTAGTTTTTGCGTACACTCAAGACTATTGCCTTAATGTGTAATAAGCTTTCGCATGCTTGTTTAGGTAGAAATATGCGATTGTTTCAAACGGCAACTTACTTTTCCACTATTTTGTAATACGATTTTAGTTGTGCAAAAATACTTAGCAATAATTATAAGCGTTTAACTATCGTTTTGTAACTAAAATTTTCTTGTTTCTTTATTTTAAAAGCTAAACAAACCTCTTATAATTAAATGAGTTTTAAAAAACAAGTCCTTATATAAACCGATTTTAGAAAACAAATACTCACAGTGGTTGTATCACTGACACAAATACAGCAGGCTCGGTCAAGATACATAGCGTTAACGTAAACGGTTTTCGGAAATAGAATCTTGAAATATATTTGCTATAAAACTCTAATGCGAAGTCAACAAAAAAATATCTAGAGTTAGCTTTAAAACACAAACGTACATAATCAATTAATGAACGAAAAATAATGTCCTTCCCGAGTGGCTCTGCGGGTGGTGTAGATGCCCTCACACCACAGCATTTAAAAGATTTACTATGCAGTAGCTGTGGGGAAACTGCCGATACACTTCTGAGGAACCTGACGGCTCTAGTCCACCTTTTGCTGTCTGGGCGAGTAAGCGATGAGGTAACTGAGGCTCTCTATGGTGCTAGCCTGGTGTGCCCTAAAAAAAAGGACGGCGGCATCAGACCGATTGCAGTCGGAACAACGTATCGCCGCCTCGCAGCTAAAATTTGCTGCAAAAAAATAGCGCCCGAGCTTTCCCAGTTATTTCAGCCGATACAACTAGGTTTTGGCTCGCGAGGTGGCTGTGAAGCCGCCGTCTATTCTATCCGTACATTCTTGGACCAAAATGGTGGGGAGGTGCTGCTGAAGGTGGATGTGAAGAATGCTTTTAATTCTGTGGATAGAGGGGCCCTACTAACGCAGGTTAAGGACAAAATTCCAAATGTGTACGATTTTCTTTGGCAATGTTACGGTTTCCCATCAAAATTAACGTACCTACAATGGCAACGAAATTTCTTCAGCGGTAGGGTGCCAACAAGGGGATCCTCTCGGACCGGCTGTTTTTAGTCTCGCCATACACCCCATTATCCAACGCCTGCAATCAAAGTTCAACGTGTGGTACTTGGATGATGGGACTTTAGGTGGAGATGTTAATACAGTTTTTAACGATCTCGCTCTTTTAACAGCCGAGTTTCGTGTAATTGGTCTGGAACTAAATTTTACAAAGTGTGAACTATTTATTTCGGATGATTTTGTGGCCAAAGAAACTGTATTACAAAATTTTTATTGTTTGACCCCCAATATTAAAAATGTAAACAGATCATCACTTCATTTGGTGGGATCTCCTATTCTTGATGAATCTATACCTCCTTTTTTCGAAGAGAATATTAAAAAAAAATTGCAATGTTCAGACCGCTTATCGAAATTTAACACACACATGGCTTTTACAATTATTTGTTTGTGTCTTTTTGTTCCTAAATTTACCTATTATAGCCGCTGTTGTCAACTCTGGAAGCATACAGATCTATTACACAGAATTGACAGCATCATAAAAAACACTTCGGCTTCGATTTTAAACATAAATTTAGATGAACGAGAGTAGTTACAGGCCTCACTTCCTGTGCGATCCGCTGGTTTAGGCATCAGGTCGGTTTCTGGAATCGCTTTGCCCGCGTTTCTGTCCTTAGTAGGTACATAGTACTCAAAATGTAATTGCAAAAATTCTTTCCGCATCTTTTTCAAATAATTTCATAACACATTTCAACGCGGCCCAAGACACGTGGGCTTTAGCCTGTCCAAACTCCGAGCTCCCAAAAACTCTTTCTTCTCAGAGGCTGTGCGACGGACTGATCTGCGAGCAAGTACGGAATCAACTTTTACAAACGTGCAACAGCTCCGCAGATCGTGCCCGTCTCCTAGCGGTCGGAGTGTGGGAATAGGGTTTGTGGCTACAGACGCTTCCATCGCCGAACACAGGAACTTTGTTAGATTCATCAACATTTAGAGTTGCAACCCTCACTCCGCTTGCGTGCTCAATGTTGTGCTCCCCACCACTGCCAGTGTGGCGCCAGCGTCGATAGGCTTGGTCACCACAGTCTATGCTGTACGCGAAGTGCTGAAGTCACTCCAGCATTAATGATGTCCTCCGTCGGGCTTTTACCACCGCCAATTGCGCGGCTATTTTGGAACCAAATGGTCTCATGCGCGATGATGGTAAAAGACCTGATGGGATGACTCTTGTTCCGTGGAAGTTGGGCCGGCCGTTGGTTTGGGATGCCACTTGCGTGGACACCCTTGCACCGTCACATCTTCCCGGAACAAGTACTAGGGCTGGTTTCGCGGCGGAATCAGCGGAGACCTTCAAAAGGCGCAAATACAGTCAACTTGATAGAAGTTACATATTTGAGCCTTTTGGGGTCGAAACTTTAGGACCGTGGGGACCAGGAGCACACCGTATTTTTAAAGGTATGTCAAAGCGCCTGATGGACGCAACCCGTGACAAAAATGCTGGCCTGTACTTGGCACAAAGATCAAGCATTGCCATTCAACGTGGCAATGCTGCCAGCATTTTAGGATCAATGCCCACTGGTAGCGGTTTGTTAGATTAGTGTAGTTTTAAGTAAGTTTGTAAGTTCTTTCGTTTGTTTTTGTTTGTATTTGTAACAAAATTAAATATTTTCAAGTATTTGAAATAAATAAGTCAATATAGCTTATAATTACCAACCTTTTCCAGATTCGTCGCTTATCATTTTCTTTTGCACCGAGCTGAACCAGCCGTTGTTTGCTCTCTTCATTTTGGATATAAACAACTAATTTTAACCACACAGAACTACTAAATCATCACCACTTATTGTCACTAACCCATTGTTTTGATTTGTAACATCACAATTATCACGTTACGCACTACTGACCTTGTTAAGGGAGCGAGCCCACCTAGTTGCAATTGTCACACGCCGCTGTTCCCTGTCCCTGTCCCTCTCCGTCTTTGACTAAGCAGCCATTGCCGTTTTAATCAAAGGTGCGAAGATAGTCTAAGCACGTTAAACAAATTTTGACGCTCATAATATTATCAGTGAATATTCGTATTTGAATTAATACAATATCACATAGAGAAAATTCCATGCTGCAACGGTTATTACAAATTCTGAGTCTTATTTTTTAAATAGCAAACACTTGTTACTATAACTTTTGTATAAAAATTATACGGCAAGAAACAATACCCTAAAAACTCGTATCGTCCATAACACGAAAAAGCGTGCATCAAAATATTACACAAATTTAAAGTTTAGTAAAAATGTGAAAAAACGTGTTTTATATTCACGCACGTTTATTCGTGTTAAGATGATGGATTGTAATTTCTATAACAAGTGAGAGTACCAATATTCGTGTGGCATCGCTGATAATATTTTCCGTGGAATAAAAATATTTTCTTTAATAAATCAAAAAATAATAAGCATACCCCCCTCAAAAAATTAGGAGGGGTGTATTACAACCCCAGGAAACAAAATCAGCAAAAAAAATTTTTTACTGTATTAATCCTTGCACGTTTATTCGGTGGAGCCATCGAAATGTCTACCCTTACCGGGATTTGAACCCGGGACCGCAAGCGTGTGTCGTCTATAATTCACACAATTATTATCCCTATAAAAGTCTTAATTATTATGTTGACGAAACGATGTTCAAAACTACATAATTTAATCGTTAGACAATACGTCGTTTTGCAAAAAAATAGTCACGATTTTTTTTTTGATTGAAATAAGTATACTTAACTTGTTTTTTTATGCTTCCAACGATACGTCATTTGTCAAATACCTAATTATGATAAGTAATTTAGAATTTATGAGGGAACAGATGAACATTACATACGTAAGTACATACATAATACATACATAACGGTCAAAATCATTACCCTCCTCTTTGCTTCGCCGTAAGTAGGTAGTCGGGGGTAATTAGGCTGTATACATTACAGTTTCGCCTGTCATTATGTGGCTATAGTGACTATTATTTAGAGTAAGTGGCTATTAAGTTGCGGTATTCAGTAATTGTGCGTTGAACAAGTCTTGAACATGTTTATGTGAACTACGTAGCATCACTTATTAGTCTTTGATGTGAACCAAAGATTCATTTGCACAGCGCCATCTATGTAATTAAGCATTGACTCGGAGCCTGACTAAATGACTTGATTGGTGGGCCTTATTAAGTAGGTACCGAATGAATTACGTAGTTCACAGCGTCACCGATAGAGGTCGCTGTTGTACATGTATGTCTAGTTGATTTTAATTATTAGTTCAATTTCGAATAATACACGATACAAACTCAAGCATCTCCCTTTAAGAAACCCGGACCGTCCGCGAAGCAACTATAATATAATCACTGCGTTTTAGTGTAATAGCGTGACCATAAATTAATAAAATGGCGGCGCCACTAATACTTTTTTTATCCGTGTTTCGTCAATGGCAAATATTGCAATAGAAATGACACCATATTTGCATTTCAATTTGATTTTATAATGAGTTACCTGGGTTAAGCTAGTTACCGTTCAACATTATAATCTCTAGACATTTACTAACTACAAACAAACACGCACAAAAAATAATTGGAAGTAAAGAAGAAATATTTATTTTGACTGTATAAACTTTACACAAAACTCGGCTGTATGGGCTTAACTCCTTGCCTAAAAAAGTTGCCGATTGATAAACGTCAATCAATTGGGTTGGCAGGCAGTAATCTGTGATTCCGGATTCGGATTCCGGCTCAATACGATAAATAGAACACTTTAAAGGGCTACTATATCCCTAAAACTGAATTAAACCAATTGTCGTGCTTAATTTTACGTAATGAAACAGGGTTTGACTCGGATATTGTACAAGTTTGTGCTTATCAAGTCCCAGCGCAAAGTTAAGCATTAAGCCGTGAGTTTAGGAATGAATTTAAACGCTGGGCTCGTGCGTGCAGTGCACTCTCTGTCAATGGAGCACTAGACATAGTGAGCGGCCCGCGCGGGTTGCTCACGATGAGCGTGTTCGGCGGCGCGTCGCCGGAGGAGGTGTTCGTGAAGGAGGAGCCCTCGTGGGACGCGGCCGAGGGCGCGGAGGACTCCGAGTATGACCTCAAGGTCGACGTGAAGTTAGAGCTAGAGCTAGAACCGACGGAGCTGCCGCCGGACGACACCTGCACAAGCATTGGTGAGCTGATTATATCCATTTGATAGTTACTGTTTATCCAGAGTCACATTCAAAAGCCGCACCGATCAAGTCGTTGAATTGCGGATAAATAGCGCGCTCTTACCTATAACTTATGTTGTCTTAGTATCTATTGTATGCTTCAAGGCAGCTTGAAAGCAACATTTTATCAATTTATATATGTGTTGTCAGCCTATTGTTCTAAATTAGCAAAGTCTCTAACATTAACATGTGATTGATTTGTATGAAGTTCATACATGTAACAATATCTCTGTGGACCGGGTGCCGGGTGTGCGCCAGCTGCTGCTGTTGAACTTGTTATGATAATAATAATAATATAATAACATTTGTTTATTGAAAAGGAACACAAATTACAGACGATACAATTAACTGGCGGTCCCACACTAGGCTATGCCTGTCATGTGGCGACCTGATTCGACATACAATAAAACTTTACTTTACTTTGTATCTTCTGGTTACATTAATTGTCAAGAAGACTGAGAGAACTAAATGTTGGAACTATCATTATTTATACTAATATTAGACATTTTGATTTTGGTTTCCACAGAGAATAAAAATTAATAAATTAAACTACGGGAGTGAATGTGAGTGGGAGTGCGTGTGGTGCGGGTGTGCAGGGTGTGTTTGATATGTGATGTATGTGTAAGGCTACAGATCCAAACCAACATATTCTTTAGTTAAGAGCCTTCAGAATTCAATCTGTCTCGATATACAGGGTGTTTGGTACATGGATGGACATACGTATACAGGAGATAGCTGGGACCATCTGCTACGCGGTCCGCCACAAAGAAAATTGCCTGGGCCCTATCATTTTTTTTTTTTGAATTTTTGAATATTTTTTGAAAATATTCCGTTTTTAAGATTTAAAACCTCAATAACTTTTATAAAAATGATAAAAGGGGCAACAATTTTATTTTATTTCTATCTTGACTGATCGTAAAATCTTACAAAATTAATATTTGGTGCACACGATAGCTAAAAAAATAAATACGAGCCCTCAAACCTCAAAAATAGGTAAAAAAAATAATTAAACGCCAACTTTGCATTGCATTTAAAAAAAAACTAAAAACGATCGACTAGTTCTAATTACTCAAAAACATCTTCAGTTAATACGCTTTCGATTGGTATACAATAATTGCAATTTGTTTAAAAGCAGCTGGAGTTATTCGTCAACTTTAACTAAGGGGACAGTTTTTTATGAAACTACTTTTGAGGAAAGTACAAAGGAATGTACTGTACCGGGGTTGATAAGTATTTTTCTCAAAAATGTCCGTAAAAGTTGACATTACTATCTTCTTTGGACGCGAAGTACATGGTTTACGGACAGTTCTCAAATTAAAAAAAAAAACATTGCGGGCATGTGTAGCGAGCCCACAATGTTGCATACAAATTTCATTATTGTTTAGTTTGTAACTTTTTAAAAAGTGAAAAGGGCCATAATAAATTAAGGGCACAAGTCTTACATTTATTCGAAACATAACTTTTTTACCTGTGTCTGGAATAGCTTGTTTTTTTTTTAAAAGCTTGCGTTTCTCTTTGTCATAAACAAAAAAGCGGCAAAAAGTAAAAAAAATTTCACTTATCCATTCATTTTGTTAAGTTTTTTGTTATTGTTGCATTATTGTGTTATTGGTAAAATGACCACATTTACCAAGTCGATTACCCAACCGCCAGACATACTAAGAGACTGCCAATTATGACAAAGTGAAACGCAAGCTTTTTTTTTAAAAAAAAACAAGCTTTTCCAGACACAGGTAAAAAAGTTATGTTTCGAATAAATGTAAGACTTGTGCCCTCAACTTATTATGGCCCTTTTCACTTTTTAAAAAGTTACAAACTAAACAATAATGAAATTTGTATGCAACATTGTGGGCTCGCTACACATGCCCGCAATGTTTTTTTTTTTTAATTTGAGAACTGTCCGTAAACCGTGTACTTCGCGTCCAAAGAAGATAGTAATGTCAAATTTTACGGACTTTTTTGAGAAAAATACTTATCAACCCCGGTACAGTACATTCCTTTGTACTTTCCTCAAAAGTAGTTTCATAAAAAACTGTCCCCTTAGTTAAAGTTGACGAATAACTCCAGCTGCTTTTAAACAAATTGCAATTATTGTATACCAATCGAAAGCGTATTAACTGAAGATGTTTTTGAGTAATTAGAACTAGTCGATCGTTTTTAGTTTTTTTTTAAATGCAATGCAAAGTTGGCGTTTAATTATTTTTTTTACCTATTTTTGAGGTTTGAGGGCTCGTATTTATTTTTTTAGCTATCGTGTGCACCAAATATTAATTTTGTAAGATTTTACGATCAGTCAAGATAGAAATAAAATAAAATTGTTGCCCCTTTTATCATTTTATAAAAGTTATTGAGGTTTTAAATCTTAAAAACGGAATATTTTCAAAAAATATTCAAAAATTAAAAAAAAAAAAATGATAAGGCCCAGGCAATTTTTTTGTGGCGGACCGCGTAGCAGATGGTCCCAGCTATCTCCTGTATACGTATGTCCATCCATGTACCAAACACCCTGTATAATAGAATGTATTGAAAAAAAATTAAATGAATTAATGCTTTTTGTAAATTTACCTACAATTGTATATTAAACACCAAACAATGATCAGATTGTTCTCCCGCTTTTACAGCATAAATCCTGGCAACACTGACCTTGTTAGTGACAAACTTTTTTGTTATTAAAAGGGTCATGTTCTAGTATCAAACCACCAACCTCTGTAGAGCTGAATGTTCAGCTTTTCATGTAGTATAAATATGAGTATTTCAATTATAAAGCAATTAAATATTTTTTTTATTTAAAAAGTTTTCATTTTTTTTTCTGTTAAGTATGTGAACTTTACTTGGTTACCTATGTAGCCTTTTTGAAGACTGTCACAGGTCTGTCATTATGTTATGGAATTTCCACACTTATTGATTTCAAATTCGGAATTCCTCAACTTAACTGGACACTAGATAGTTGTCCAGGCACTTCAACCTGGCACCTATTTACTGGTGTTATGGAAAGATAACACAGCATTTACAGTTTTTTTTTTATAATTTCCTTACAATATTATACCTATACCTTTACTAGGGTGTTGCTTAAAAATGAACTTTCAAAAAGTCATTGTCTCACCCTGCTATTAGGTTCTAGTACCCCGATTAACGGATGCTAGTTTTTTTTTTTTAATTTTTAAAAGAATTTTAGGGGTCGCTACCGCTTGATAAAGTTTTGGAAAAAACATAAGTTAGGCATCTATACATACACCTTGTGCTTGACACTTGACAGCACCATTTTGTTTTTAATATAGTTTTAGAACGTATCTCGATTGCTTAGAAATCCCCGTTGCTCGGGAATCCCCGTTGCTCGATACACCCCTCCCGCACCCCGGCTGTTACTGGGTTGATCAACTCCTAGCAGTGCCAAAGCTTGATCGAGAAACTGGGGAGGCATGTGCTTCAGCTGTTTACGAAACTGTAACGTCGTGGAACTTAGAAGATAAAATAAAATGCCTTTGCTTTGATACCACTGCGGTTAATACAGGGTTAAGGAATGGAACCTGCATTCTGCTGGAACAAAAAATGCAAAAGGATATGCTATGGTTGGCTTGCCGCCATCACATCATGGAAATTATGTTAGAGGCAGTAGTAAGTCAAGCTCTTGGTCCATGAAGTGGACCGGAAATACTTCTGTTCATAAGATTGAAAGCAGCTTGGCCAAAGATTGACCAAAACAAGTTCAATCGTGCAACATCCAGTGCACAAAACAATGCTTCTGATATGGTGGCTTTTGCTCAAGACCAACTGAACAAATTCCAGCCACGCGATGACTATAAAGAATTGTTGGATCTGACTATTGTCTACTTGGGAGACGTGCCTTCAAAGGGAATATCCTTTAAACCCCTGCTGGACTTCACGTGCTCGGTGGATGGCGAAAGCCATCTACTGTTTGAAAATAATGTTATTTGCATGTCAATTCAAACTAACGAAGAAAGAAGAAGCCGGTGTACAGCAAGTGTGTGATTTCGTAGTCACGATCTACGTAAAGTACTGGTTCAGCTGTCCTTCTGCGTGTTCAGCTCCTAAAAATGACTTGCAAATGCTTAAAGAAATCAAGGAATACGAGCGAGTTAGCAAAAATGTGGCTAAAGTGGCCCTGAAAAAGATTCTCGGACATGTTTGGTATCTCTCAGAAGAACTGGTGGCACTTGGATTCTTCGACGACCACTTGCAACCTGAAACAAGACAGAAAATGGCATCTGCTCTCCAGAATGAAGGATTAGAACACACCTAAAAGAGTAACGTTGTCGTCGACCGACATGAACTTTATCAGTGAGAAAGAGACCACTTTGTGACCAGCAATACGATGCAATTTTTTAGAATCATGAACCTCCCGACCAGCTTCTTGCAGAAAAACGTAGAATTTTGGTCAGATGACCCGGAATATAGAGCTGCCAAAGATATAGTCAATTCAATGAGAGTCGTCAATGATATAGCAGGAAGAGGCGTGGCATTAATTGAGGAATTCAACAAGTTAATTACGGTGAATGAAGAACAAAAACAATACCTTTTGTTGGTAGTGAAAGACTTTAGAAAGAAATACCCTAATGCGAAAAAATCTACTTTAGTGTCATAAAAATCATAATTATAATTTACTTTTGCTTAATTGTCACTATTTTATTTGATTTTAATAAAAATGTTTATAACTTATAATTGTTTCTTTGAACTGGTTTCTCCAAAACTTTGACAGCTGGTAGCGACCCCTAAAACTAGTTTGAAAAAAAAAAGAAAAAAACTAGCATCTGTTAATAGGGGTAGTAGAACAAAATGGAGGGGTGAGACTACAAGATTTCAGTTTTTTTTTGTTTTTTGCCGTATAAGCAACACCCTAACCTTTACTCAGTAGATTTAAGTTATTATAATTGGGTGCCATTACAGGGTGTCATGTACTGACCCATATACCTTGTTACACCATTATGTTTTTTTTTATGTTATAGAGAAGATAAATGAGCACACAGGCCACCTGAACGTAAGTGGAAACTGTGACCCATAGACATTCGCATTCACAAGACTGCAATGTAAGACTGCAAATGCCTCTATGCTGGACATTTCACCGACTGTCTTATCGGAACACAACACTGCTGTTTGGCGGTAGGTTAATGGATAAGATGGTGGTAGCGATCCGGACGGACCCTGCACAAGGTCCTACCACCCGCAGAATGTACATATAGATAGAAAAAATATATATATATGGATGCCATAAGTAAATAAAAATCCTTAAAACGATGACCATTCTGAAAGAGATAGGTGGCAAAGTCCTTTGAGGTACTACTTAATTTCATTATGTTTTTCGTTTATTTATTTTATACAATAGTTGTTTTAATAAATCTATTTGAGTAGGTACTTGACATTTCATGGATGTATGCACTACGAATATTAAGGTTTAATTTGTTTATGTATGTAATAATATTTTCAATAAATTTCATTTTGTTGCAGAGGCAGATTTGGGCGATGTCAAGGAGGAGAAGTGGCGAGGGGACGCTCCTGAAGAAGGGCTGCTGGCGGCCTGCGGGGTGCTCCGGGCCTGCAGCGTCAGGGTTGAGCGCTCGCGCATCGAGGACATGCTGAACCCATGTCCAGCTTGTCATAAAACATTTTTGAATAAATGTAGTCTCACGACTCACAAGTGCGTACAGAACTCAGAGGCGAGTCTAAATATCACAATGAAAAACACAGAGCATAAAAATAAACCCTACCGCTGTACAATTTGCAATAAACGTTACCTAAATGAGTGCAACTTAAAGAGCCATGTGCGGACTCACTCCGAAGACGGCTACAACTGTGAGATCTGCAGCAAATCGTTTCCAGGTAACTTCCCTTTAACTGTACATATGCGAATTCATACTGGAGAAAAACCTTTCCAATGCGACATTTGTGAAAAACGATTCGTTCAAAATAGCCAGTTGAAATCCCATCAGCTAACTCACACAGGGGAGAAACCATATCGGTGTGATATATGTAAGAAAGGGTTCAACACCAGCACCATTTTGTTAGTGCACAAGCGAGTCCACACCGGAGAGAAACCCTTCGGTTGTGACGTTTGTGAGAAACGGTTCAATCAGAGTAGTCACTTGAAAACTCATCAGAAAATACACGCGGGGGAAAAACTATTTTCCTGTGAGATCTGTCAGAAACGGTTCCTTCAGAAGACCCAACTACAGTCGCATCACACAACCCACTCGGGAGAGAAACTATTCCAATGCGACGTTTGTGAGAAACGCTTTAGCAGCACCAGCAATTTAGCCAATCACAAGATGGTCCATTCTGATGAAAAACATTTCTCCTGCAAAATTTGTGACAAGCGGTTCAGTCGAAGGAACTACTTACAGACCCACCAGAGAACCCACGCGGAGGAGAGGCCGTACAGCTGCGAAATCTGTAAAAAACGGTTCTTTAAAAAGAGTCGCGTGGAGTCCCATAAAAAGCTCATACATAAGATTTAAAACAAAGAATTCGTAAGTTTTGTAAGGAACTTTTTAATCTCAGAAACTACGCCTAACAAGCCCGGAATCACGAAGCACGTTTCATTTAAATCTTACCGTATTCGGTGACAGTTTGAAATTATTTTTGTGGGATGAATCGTAATGACAGTTTCGCCATGTCCTTCTTTAATTAAAATCATGTTATATTCAGTAAATCGACTGTGTCTATGTCACAGACGTTTTATTAAGACTAAAAAGTGATGAAATGTGATTCCATTACAGGTAGATATACCCGCTCCAACTGTATTCATATTTTGAAAAAAAGAAAACATATTTGGAGCATGAAATATATTTTTTTGGTTACGTTTGTAGCGCTTCTAAAAGCAATTTAGGTACCTAAATTAAAATACAATACGTACTGAAGTCACGTTAAGTACCGCAAATGAATTGGTATCTTATGTATTTTCCTGTACGGTTAAACCACCTGTATAAATGAAATTAAATCAAATATATATATCGCATGTACATGAGTTATAAACGTCAAATTTGATTTTCCTTTATTTTTCCTCGTACCACTTGGGGCGGCGTACAATATTTAAGCTTAATTCTTAGTAATAGTTGTACATAAATATGACTGTAGGATGTCATGGTAAAAGAATATGCATTAAAACTACTACTTGTAACCTACAAAAGTATATAATATATTTTAATTAATTATTTATCAGAGACATTTGATAATGTGATGAGTGTGTATTATGTATTTCAGCAACTTTCATCTTAATATATTTGTGAAATTGCAGCAGATTATTTCCCTCCCAACTATCTGCCTGCGGCTTCTTGAACCTCGGTACGCGTTGTCTCCCTTTGAACCAACAAGTATTCATTGATGAACCGCCGCCAAGCGATACCACTGGTCTGCGCGGACGACTCCGGCCCACTCCTCGACGTGTCACTGCCCCCGCGCGTCTCCTGCCTCTACCTCGCCCATCATGATTCATCGAAGCAGTTCGTATCCATCATGATGAAGCTCGAGCCCCAGACATATTCTTTTTCTTTTGGATGGTGTTCATCAGTTCCTCCATTTGTTGGCGTGCCGGAAAACGGTCTCGTTCTTTACTTTTTGAGTCCAGCCGACACGAACTAGCTGGTGCGGTCACGAGCGTTAATTTGGGACCCATTTCAAGAAAAATATTCTTGAAGTTGTCAATGTCATTAGAGGTCAAGTCATTTGTAACTTTTAGGAAACTCAACCTTATTGTTGTAGAATTTTTAGATTGACTTTGGACTTAACGTGGGTACTAAATTTAATCTCGTGACTGTACTACTTGTGTTCAATATAATTTTGTATTTGATTTGAAATTACTTTTTTAGAATTTACTCTATTTCCTGGCTTAGAATAATTTGCCTGCCACTTACCTACCAATGCTAACCTCTTTTTGAATTAAGGTTGTCTGAAAGGACTGTTTGTTTACCAAAGAAATATGAAATATGTCATTCTTTTTTTGTTTTTACCTGTGTGTGTGGTATTCAATAAAGATTATTTTGTGATATTTATTACTGGTTTAAATTATGTTTTTATTTGGTTATATTACAGTGTGCAATATAATCACACCAAATTTGACGCCCGTATGTGCTACTGTTTTGTAAATTAAACAAAATGTATTTTTTTAACGCTTATTTATGTGGTCATAGGGATTCCCCTTATTATTTGTTAAGCGGATCCCCTTGACTGCCATACATATTGTTGGTCATAATATATTTTTAGTCATACTTTTTTTTGTCATAACTTCTTTCAGGCTGAAGTAACATTTTTTGATAAACGTTTATCGTGTAGATTATTTAGGTTAGTTTAGGTTAGGTTTATAAAAATCCTGAAAAAATAACCGTGTCCTGAGAAAAATGCATTGTGACTTGCGAAAATTATGACTTGAAACACATTAAGACTAAAAATAATTATGGCAGTCAATAGAGACCCTTTGTTAAGAAATCGACCGCTATGAAGCGTGTTCTTCAAGAAAATCTACCGGCCGGCCGTAAAAGATACAGGTCTATTAGGCTAGGACGGACGGACGGACAACGAAGCATTAATGAATTTAATGATAGGGTCCCGTCCCGTTTGACACCCTTTGGGTACCGATCCCAAAAAGTACTCCTTCGAGGTGAATCGGCGGTGTCTCTGGTCCGCTGTGACAGCCGACTCCAAGAGCTGAGCATTTAATAGGTATTGTCTCAGTGTTGCCAGATTTAGAGGTTTTTTCGAGGTTTCGATGTCACTAAATCTGTAGAATAGAATAGTCTTTATTTCGTCATCACAGGTAATTATCAGGTGACAATGTGGTAAAATATGCAGCAATTCCATGACGCGCCTTTTGGCATACGAAATAAACAACTTTTATTCTTACCAATCGTGTTTTTTTTTTAATCTGTCAATACAATAACAATACTACTACACTGACATTTTGGACCAATTTTAAGGAAACTTACGATTTTGTAGTTAAGTTCAATGTACCATTATGTACCTAATAAGTAAAACCTTGATATCAATTTAGTATTTTAGTAACTGTAAATATTATGTAGCTTGTATGTAATAATCCTTATATTTTAGATAAATATGACATAATAAAATCGTCAGAGGTTTTTTATCAATCGTACTCTAGAAACTAGGGGTTTTTTAAATACAACTAGGGAGAAGGTGCAAAAAAAACTGGCAACACTGTATTGTCCCGAAGGCCGGCCACGCGCCTTGCTGCGATTCGTCTGCCGGTGTTGGAGGTGCTACGTTAGACGTATTTTCTGATAATTTTTTTTTGTATAAAAAAATCTGATCGCTTTCTTTCCCTATACACATATTATATGTTGATTGTTTATTTTATTGTATAAAAAAATTCGAAGGCATTCTTTTGTTATGGACATATTTTCTGATATTTATATTTACTTCTATAAAAAATTCTGACGCTTTTTTTCTATAGACATTATTTACTGTTATGTATTTGTCTTGTGAGATCATTTTCACAGAAGATATTCCTGTCATAGTAGCGATTTTTTCCCAATAGTAATTACATCGTAATAGTAGGTTAGGTTAGGTTTGTTTTTATATGAGGCCCGGAGCTCCGTCGATTCTGTCAAATATTTTTTTTGGAATGGGACATAAGTCATAAGGCATTCGGAAATGATTATACGAGAAAATAAAAATATCAGAAAATATGTCTATAGGGAAAGAATGCGTTCGGATTTTTTTATACAGGAAAATAAACATATCAGTAAATATGTCTATTGGGAAAGACGTCGATCGGATTTTTTATACAAGAAAATAAAAATATGATTAAATACATCCAATCCCGCAACATAAATAAGCACCAGCCTTCTTCAGTCTTGTGAACACAAGCCAAGATGCATTTCGCTAACTAGCGTTTCTATTCGTTTCGTTTTAAACCAAGTGCACCACGGCTGCACTGGTGGCTGGAGATCACGTGACTCTTCGAAACGAATAGATGCATCTCGGTTAGAGTCTAACGACCGTTGGCAACACCAACACGATCAAAACTTCGAGGACTCCCGTTTTAGATTTACAACAGTATTACTTATTAAAAACGTCAGTTTTTCATTATTTGCAGTAAATAGGTACGTACAGTGCGATAGCCCTTTCCCCTAGGTGCTTCGGCTTTGTATTTGTCTCTCACTCGCTCTCATACGCTCTTATTAAGAGTGAAGACCACAGATTATAGGATATGTATAAACTAAACCTAAAGTCTCCCTCTTGCTCACATTGCGCAAAAAATTGCTAGTGTGCTTAAAATATGATTTCTCCTTTTCTTATCTGTCATTATGGCATTTGAATTAGACAGAAAGTGACACAGAATAAAACTCGACGGAGCGAAGTTTTCGTACGTACAAAACAAAAGAAGGGAGTGTGCGAGGAATGTGTTGCGAGGGATGTGTTGTAAGGCGGCGTCTGGCGCCGCTCCCGCCTCACCGCACCCCGCCCGCTTAATTAAATAGAGCCCGTTACACATCCTCGCACCGCTCAGCTACCTCGCACAACTTTGGTGGAAACATTCACACCGTTACACCTCCTCGTTACACATCCTCGCACCGCTCAGCTACCTCGCACAACTTTGGTGGAAACATTCACACCGTTACACCTCCTCGTTACACATCCTCGCACCGCTCAGCTACCTCGCACAACTTTGGTGGAAACATTCACACCGTTACACCTCCTCGTTACTCAGCCTCGCGCCGCTCAGCTACCTCGCACATCCCAGCCCAAACCACAGAATAAGTAATAGTACAAGTACCTACCTAACCTAACAAACCTAATAAACTAACTTGGTTTTTTTTACTGAAGGTAGATGCGAGGAGTTTCTTCCGTGACGACATCGACGATACATCCCAAAACCCTAAAAAAACCCAAGTCTTTCAAAATCAAAATCCCAAGAGAACAACAAAACAGTGCAGTAATCGATGTTGTATGAAAGTTTATTGCTTCAAGATCAGAAATGTACCGTTATGTTCTCTTTATGGAGGAAGGACAGTACACCCTTTACGCTTCTTATATTCAATATTTCGTTTGACCATAATCAGGGATCCGGCCCGCTGCAAGATTGCTTAGCAAACATGCTAACGATTTTCATCATTATTCAAATTAAACATGTACTCATGACCTTTAAGCCAATGCACATTAGCACTATCTATGTATAAACAAGCTAATTTCTAGTCCCCTTGCGCTGCGGCCGCCGCCGTCGGAGCCGGAGGAAATATGTCTTTAGCTAGCATGCCTATGCATGACCACAGTGGTAAATAAAATGACGTGGTGCGAGTGTAAGACAAAGCAGTCACTGTCACTACACGCACACGAGCATACATCGACTGGCCTGTTTCTGGCGTAGTGGTTACAGGGCCACGCGCTATCTAGTGTAAATAATCAAAAGTGGAAACATGATTATACGCTTTATAATGATAATTAATCTGAATAACATAATGAGTAGGTAAATATAAAATAAAACTAAATGTTGATGACATATTATAGCCGTCATCAATAATTAGCAATTAGGACATATTGTCCGCGATAGAGAAGGAGTATGTCTCCCGCACCCACTTCTCGCAGCTCTTCCCGGCTTCGGTCCAGGCTGTGGACAGCCTTGCGTTCACCGTGACTCCAGCTTGAGTGCAGATGTCTGATCGCTCTTCTTCCGTCAGGATGCTGGAGTTGTAAGCTTTGATGATGAAGGACATAGCCTTCGATGCCCTCTCTGGTTTCGAAGCTTGTTTCCAAACCGCATTCTCTTTTGCTATGATCTCAGAAGTCATCAGTGAGTTCACCATGTAGCAAGCTACTACATGCACTCTCTCAGCATCCACAAGATTGTGGGAGATAGCTGCAGCTGTTGATTGGCACCTCGCAATGTTAGGGAACTCTGGATGTACTTCCAGCAGACTGTCTCTAGACAGTGCCATAAGGGGCACATGAATTTGCATTATAGGAACAGCAGCGTCAGGAAAGCAAGTTATTATTCTCGGCAAAGTCACAGCCCCTGGGTTTTCAGCTGCAGTGTCCTTTATCTTCAGGTTCTTTCGGAGAGTCTTCAGCCTCTGGGCTGCTTCCGGAGCTCTCATGGTTAATATGATTTTTGATACCTTGCTACCTCGTGTAGCCCACACGTGGACCAGGAACATGATGTCACTTATAGTTATCACTTTCCTAATTTCTGCCCTCATTTTCACCACATCGAATCCCAGACTTCTGTTTCTTGTGTCAGCCCGTGCCTCGACGACGTCCCTAGCGTCTGTCCCCTGTAGCGACGTATTGCCTGCATCGGCGTTGCTCTTCCTCCCTTTAACCATTGTGCTTTTATTTCTTCTTTTCTCTTTTTACTTTCCTTTTCCGTACTAGAACTGAATAATGCTCGTATTCTCTTCCCAATATACTTTATACGACGTAATCCAAGTTTGTTGTACTTCGCTCTCGTAGTCCGTCACTCCCCTGGCGCTGACGCTGGGCGGAGAGGGTGGAGCAGGCCGGGACGACTTCGTGTGTGACGTAATACCGCATTAATCGGGGCACAAATTACGTATACTACAATAAGCGAGTTGTAAAGGTTCCACCGCGGCGAAGGAAGCAAATCTTAAAAGATGTATTTAATACTCAATACATTTGTTGCATTGACTGTATTGTCGCCCGCCGCCGACGGCTGCTGGCCGAGGAATGACGCCGGCCGCCGCCGCCGCGCAGGCTGCAGGGTGCGCCGCGCTCCCAGGCAGGCCAAGCGTGCCGAGCACTGCGCCGTACTTTCGGTACATCATAACAAAATAATACTTCTTCATTGTTGTACCGGATTTGAATATTACGTTACGGCGTGTACAAAATGACCTACGCACGTTCTAAACTTAATAATAAAGTCATGTGTAGGTAATTGTGAAAACGCGGCCCGCTTAGCTTCTTTTGCTGATGACTGTACTTGCCACTGTCCTTGACCTATGTAAATGGGGCTTTAAAGGAAGCTTGCTGCCGCAGTGATTCGATCTTAGGATATTGATTTAGGTTTTTTTTAGGCGCTCATTCGGTTCTACTGGGATGCGGACAGCTGGGAAGTAGTCCGCAGTGTGAAGAAAATGATGCGGACTAATTTTAACCTAAACTAACCTAACTGGAAATGCTATAAATTGAGTGTACAAAGTGACATTTTGAACAAATAAAAGTGGGAATATGATATTAGACAAAAGGGACCGTTTGCTTAATACACGTTTGTCTTAATAAAACTTGACCAAGTAAAATGATGCCAAATGATTATTTGATAAAATGAATAAAATGCCAAAATTAAATGTGCTAAAGATTCGTTTGAGAAGTGGAACTACTACGATAATTTTTTTAGGAAGTGATATTTGGCGAAAAATATTTCCCAAGGGACAGTACACCGTTTACGATCCTTACATTTAATGTTTCGTTAGACCATAATCAGGGATCCGCCCGGACTGCAAGATTCAAAGTCAAAGTTCTGTTCTATCGTTGTTTTTAACTTAAACTTAGGCTTAATATAATGCACCTATGAATGTCAAAAAGCATTACCACCGGTTCGAAAAATAAAACCTTTGCCCCGAGAAGAACCGGCGTAAGAAACTTGTCTAAACTTGTATATATATTTTTTTAAAGTTACACCATACATATAACAATATCACAGCACCTGGGGGCACCTTATTTAAGCGTAGATTACTCATGCAGGCGCCGCGCCCCACCGCCAAACATCCCGACCCATAATATAATCAATGGTCAGGTTAACTGGAAGAGATCCCTTAAAGGGATAAGCTCGCCTTTGTACATGTTAATCTTAAGTTTATGTACGAATTTACTTGTAATTGTTTTTTTATTGTGCAATAAAGAGTTTACATACATACATACATACATACATACATAATCGTTTACTTTATAATATGCTCAGGAAATTAGTTTTTGTTTTCTGACAGATTTTGTATTTTTTGTATTTTACTAAATGTTAACAGTAAAAGTACTGGTTAGCATTTATATTACGATTAATAATGGTTTTATATGTGCTTAAATATTTTTTGTTATAATATATCGATCCTTTTTTGTAGATATGGCGAAGTTCCGCTCTATGAATACTTAACACTGTCATTAGTACCTAAATGAATCATTAAATTAATTGTGTTTCTGGGATGTACCGCTAATTTACTAATATAATGGTAATTAGTTAAATAGTCATTAGGACTAATTTAATGAATCTTTCTGGGTGCGGCGGTTAAAGTTAGTAAGCTCATATTATTATAATTTAATTATTTTTTTGAATGTTGTACAATTTCCTAAGAATGATTTTGAAGTTTTAGCCAGTCTATAAAATGTGGTTTCGAGCTTTCCTGTGCTTTTGGTTGCGTTTGGCTTATCGATGTTCGTTGGGAAATTGTGTAAATTCTTCCTAACATAGCTTATTATTTCAAATACGTATAGCGACGGCATGTTAGAATATCTATTCTATCTAAGTTATGAATAGCTCTAATAGCCCTTTTTTGCAAAATAAACAGTGTATCGATATCCGCAGCTGATCCTCACGAAATAAGACCGTACGGAATTATACTGTTAAGGTAAGCGAAGGCCCTTTGTTCTCCGCCTACCTAAAACGGATTGTGCCTATGTGGGTACAAACTCTAAGTCGTACATAGTATAAAACGCTAACTTCCTAATTAGCAATATGCGTTCATCTCTGTTGAACTAATCGGTAATAAGACTAAAAGGCTGTCAAGCTACGTCGCGTTATGACTTACACGCATTTGGACTACAGTGGGATAAGACTGAAATGCATTTGGACTGCATCAGGATTGAGACTAAAACGCATTATGCCTAAAACGCATTATGCCTAAAACGCATTATGCCTAAAAAGGGCGTAGAAAGCTACTCCCTTATTTTTTATTTATCAAGTGAAAAGTCCTGACTCACTCACCTGACTCATCCAGCAATTTTACCTATACGTGTGTCATTAATGAGCGATCATGGTGGTTAGACCAAGATGGCTTGAGTGACAAACAGGCGATCAGACTTCTTACTTACTCTCCATTGGTATATTCAAGCAAAAAGTTGGATAAAAGTGAAAAAATTATATGAAATGAAAAGCAACGTCAAATTAAAAACTATATTAAGAATGTTGAAACACTCATTTTAACCAAAAAAATTACATTCTTTAAAACAACAAAATGTAAAAAGGCCCTTTAAAAAAAAAATAAAAAAAAAAAAAAAAAACAACAAAAAGCCTAAAATAATCCATTTGTTAAGTGTAAAAACTAAGTCACGTACTTATACATCATTTCTCTTCTAATTTTGCACATCTTTTTCAAAAAATAATAAGCTGATGTTTCCTTGTTTTCCAGTTTCTCCAGTTCCTTTTTGTACTTAGCATTAAATAAAACATCTATTTTCCTCCTTTCGTTGTCTTCAAACAAATGTTGCCTTAGTTTTAGCCCTTGCCATTGAGACTCTTTTCTTAATTTGAACAGGAAAAGGATTAATTTCGGTTTGCCCTACATTCTGGCGTTCAACCGTCTATGCCAACCTTTTAGGCTATTATTAGTACGATGAATTTCATTAGCACAACTTATGAGTTCCGGAATTTGAGATAGCCATTGTTTTTCCATATAGCCTGCAAATTTTTCGTTTTCCGAATTTTCATCAGATTGTAATTTAATTGTTTCGTTTTCCTCTGACACATATTGAGGTGGCAAAAGTGGCAAATGGGCACACAGGTTCCGTCCTTGTTGGTTTTGTTTTTTGAATAGGAGAATCCAGCATGGAGCAAATTAGCAGAGCCTTTTTTATTTGTGACAAAAACAATATTTTCTTTTACGTCCATGATGTTCGCTTACTATCCAGGTAACGAGAAACGACACTTACTTGACATAAGAATTGTATGCTTTTCAATCACTTCAAATTCAAGTGGCCAGTATAAAGACAAAACAATCAATGATGATGAGTTTGTAATTAATTTCTTCATAATATCTTTTAAGTTTAGGCAAAACGCGACTTAGTCAAATGGCGGTGTAGGTACAGTACTACTCAGTAATGAAGTTTAGGCCAAACGCGACTTAGTCAAATGGCGGAGTAGGTACTGTACTACTCAGTAATGAAGTTTAGGCCAAACGCGACTTAGTCAAATGGCGGAGTAGGTACTGTACTACTCAGTAATGAAGTTTAGGCCAAACGCGACTTAGTCAAATGGCGGAGTAGGTACACTGTACTACTCAGTAATGAAGTTTAGGCCAAACGCGACTTAGTCAAATGGCGGAGTAGCTACATTACCGAAATAGACATTATACTCAATAGATCAACAGCGAAATAGACGAATTAACCACATAGTCTAAATCTAAATGCTACCAAAGAATGAAGTTTAGGCAAAACGCGACAAAGGTATGTTTTAGGCCGACGTAGAACAACCGTGCCGTCGCTACATTGGTAAGCTGCCTTAGGCTGCGTCTCCACCAGAGCTGTGCGAGGCAGCGAAGCGCTGTTGCGAGGATAAATCCACCAATAGGATTATTTTGTTTTACTAGCCTCACTATCCTATTGGTGGATTTTTCTTCGCAACGGCGCTTCGCTGGCTCACACAGCTCTGCTGGAAACGCAGCCTTATTTATTTATTTATTTATTTATTTATTCGAGGAGATCCAACAGCTATACATAACAGAAATAGAACTTAAAATAAATGTAGAAAGCCAATTATAGGTTCTCACAGATAGAAAAAGAAAAAAAAACGTAGTGATTAACACCACAAAAAGCCGGTTCAACAGCGGCAATTCCGCTAAGCACGGACAAAAGATTAAACACTTAATATCTATTAACGGCAAGTACAGCTAAAACATCAATTAAAACACGGATACGAAAGGGTCTTAACAGAAAAGTTCACAAATGGGTAATAAATAACAACATGGAGTTTATATGTATAACGAAATACGGTGTTAAGTGTATCAGAATCAGAAGAAGGAAAAGAAAGGAAAGGAATGCTCATTTGAAGAAATCGTCCGATAATTTTCGTCTCATAGTCTGGATGTTAATGTTAAACACATCAATGTCAATCTGTTTGGATAACTCATTTAAATTCCTACTAGCGCGAACCAGGAAACTGTTACGCCTATATTTCCTCCTTATTCTCCTGACTGCAAAAGCAGCGGAGCTCAACCTACTTGATAACGCAGTTATGTGGGATTTTTGCTTAATCATTGCTTAGCAAACATACTAACGATATCATGATTATTAAAATTAAACATGCACGCATGACCTTTAAGCCAATGGTCATTCATTAGCACTATCTATAAGTAAACAAACTAATTTCTTGTTACTATAAAATCCCTGTATGATCTGATAATAGTTATTTACTACATTATTACTTAACTTACTTTATGTTCGTCGGCGTATGGGCAGGCACGAGGTCGCCGCGAACGCCGACAGCTGCGGCCGCTGCTGTCGAGTCTGTCAGTTTAAATCAACCGGCAGCTCCGGCGCGGGGCCGCTCTAATAAAACAGCGCAGGCTCTATCGTACAGGCGCTCGCGATGCTAGTCGGGTGGATTTTTGAAGCAATCGTTTTTCGTCATTTCGGTGGCAATTTTTTTTTTTTAGTTTTTGATGATAATTATAATTTAATAGGTTAAAAATTCAATTAAGAATGATAAATATACACGAGGCACCCATTTCAGGTCAGTAATTTAGTAGAAATTAAATTAAAAAAAAAAAACTCCACCGAAATGATGGCCGTGGCACTGAAATGGCGGCTGCTTAGAAAATCAATGTGAAATTATATATTACAAACTGATTTATAAGTATAATCGCGAATATATTATGTAAGAAGGCCTATTGAGTACATTAATAAGTTAACTGAGCATTTCTGAAAAAGCTAATTCGTAAGAAACTCGACAGTCAGCATTTTATATCAAAATAATTATTATAATGCTTGTATTCATTATATTAACCAATAAAACAACAAATTGTAATAAAAGACTAATCAAAAAACAACCTATGATCTCTTAATTAACTATAACCAAAAAAACAAAATTATATATTCTTCTTAATTACAAAATCTGCACTAAACTAAGGAAACTTTAATAATTGTAGCTCCTTTCAATGAACAAAATTATAATCTTCTATTTATTAAAAAACTTGTTTTTAATTATTTTTAATTAACCATAAAATAACAGTTCTAATAATAATAATTTTAACAGTGGTAATAATGCATGTAAGTGCATTTTGTACATATTATAACGTCAATCGTCATTTCGGTGCCAAATTCATCATTTCGGTGGATGAAAATGCCACCGAAATAGTGCCACCGAGATGACGACAACTAAGTATTTTTAAAATAACTACTAAACAAATAAAGCAAAAAAATATACACCAAATTCTCATAAATGATAACAACGTTTCCTATTAAATATAAAAATATGAACTGAAATAAGACATTGTACATCCTTATACAATAATCCACGGAAATGACGTTTAAGAGAACCAAATTGATCGTGTGAAGGACTTACCTCAACAGAGTCGGAATGCTTGGCAACAGCTTGTTTGCTCCACACAATGGCCGAAGCACAACTAACGGTCGACTCAATAGGATCGAAAAGATAGCGGTAGGTTAGTCGACTAATCAGGTAACAGCAGGTGTTTGAACGTTACGAATTTGTTGCTAATCGTGGGACAAAGACAAAAACGTCTAAATAATTTTAAATAAAGAAATATTAGCAATGAGTAATATTTATTTAAATGCGATGTTTATTCTTCTTTCTAATAATGTATATAACTTATCGATAAGTTGACTTGAAGTAAAGTTATAATAATTTAAGTGGAGGAAATCGCGAGTGGGACAAGCCTCACAGACTTGCTGCTCCTAGTAATCTGAAATTTCGTTATTTTTTTTCCAGCTATTATTTAAAACAAGAGTGTTTATAATATTATGCCTCGTCGTATTTTATCCTGTTTAATGTATTAAAAATATATTTATCGTAGTTTGTTCACTAGTTTTTTTTTTAAAACCTTGGGACAGCTAAAAAACGTCTCTAAAAATTCACCCAGTCATAGCGGGTTCTAATATACGATATGCTAACAACTTAGCACACCCTTCTTTATGCTTCAAATCGAACTCGTTTACAAAAATATTTGTATCGAAATATGAAATTTTACAATTGTATGATGACATTTTCTATAAACTCGAGTTAATCGATGTAATATAAATATAATCCATATTTATTTTTATTTATTTCTATAACATTAACTTGTGAAACCAGACAAGCACAAGTTATTACACATACATACATACATAAACTCACGCCTTTATTCCCAGAGTGGGGTAGGCAGAGCTACAATATTACCAACAACTCTAAAACTACTAGGCTACAGATTTGTCAACAGGACAAATCTGTAGCCACACTTTGCACACTTAAGCTAAGATATTTACCAGTGTATTAGTGACAGGTTGCAAGCCCATCGCCTAACAGTACTATACGCCTTTAATGCCTTTATTCCCTTAGCCGTCTCTTACGACATCCACGGGAAGACATGGAGTGGCACTATTCTAACCCGGCAACCACACGGAGCACAAGTTATTATTTTACCTAATATCCCTTGCTAACTTCAGTGAGGGCCTCAGACAAATTAAATTAATCATATATACTGAACTCCACACTATTTCTTTATAACAATACAAACGTTGTCCCATGACTGAATGTATAGACATTCCTGGTAAACAGTTGTTTACTACGTTATTTTGACCAAGGTATTTTATCATTTTAGACACGAACCTAATGCCTACCTCATTAGTGTATGTGACAGTCCTACGCACCGGGGTCAACAAGGTACTAAGCGAGACTCGCCCAATAGGTGTGTAGGGGGGCGTTTGGAGTGTCCCCTGCTGCGCTGCGGCCGCCGCCGTCGGAGCACGCGGAAATATGTATTTAGCTAGCATGCCTATGCATGACCACAGTGGTAAATAAAATGACGTGGTGCGAGTGTAAGACAAAGCAGTCACTGTCACTACACGCACACGAGCATACATCGACTGGCCTGTTTCTGTCGTAGTGGTTACAGGGCCACGCGCTATCTAGAGTGTAAATAATCAAAAGTGGAAACATGATTATACGCTTTATAATGATAATTAATCTGAATAACATAATGAGTAGGTAAATATAAAATAAAACTAAATGTTGATGACATATTATAGCCCTGTCATCAATAATCAGCAATTAGGACATATTGTCCGCGATGGAGAAGGAGTATTTCTCCCGCACCCACTTCTCGCAGCTCTTCCCGGCTTCGGTCCAGGCTGTGGACAGCCTTGCATTCACCGTGACTCCAGTTTGAGTGCAGATGTCTGATCGCTCTTCTTCCGTCAGGATGCTGGAGTTGTAAGCTTTGATGATGAAGGACATAGCCTTCGATGCCCTCTCTGGATTCGAAGCTTGTTTCCAAACCGCATTCTCTTTTGCTTTGATCTCAGAAGTCATCAGTGAGTTCACCATGTAGCAAGCTACTACATGCACTCTCTCAGCATTCACAAGATTGTGGGAGATAGCTGCAGCTGTTGATTGGCACCTCGCAATGTTAGGGAACTCTGGATGTACTTCCAGCAGACTGTCTCTAGACAGTGCCATAAGGGGCACATGAATTTGCATTATAGGAACAGCAGCGTCAGGTAAGCAAGCTATTATTCTCGGCAAAGTCACAGCCCTTGGGTCTCCAGCTGCAGCATCCTTTATCTTCAGGGTCTTTTGAAGAGTCTTCAGCCTCAGTGTTGCTTCCGGAGCGCTCATGGTTAATATGATTTTTGATACCTTGTTACCTCGTCTAGCCCATACGACGATTAGGAACAAGATGTTACCGATAGTTATCACTTCCTTGAGTTTTGCCCTCATTTTCACAGCATCAAATCCCACAAATGTGATTACTGTGACAATCCATGCCTCGACAAAGTCCCTAGTGTCTTCACAGAATTTTCGGAATATATTAAAGAATGATCCAGTCTCCAATTTAGTGTTGTATTTTTCAGAAATACTCTCAAATTTGATTCTGCCAGCAATCTGCTCATCAGTGTTAGTGGGATAAGAAGAAGGCCCCTCCAACTCCTTATCAGTATTGCCTGCATCGACGTTGCTCTTTCTCCCTTTAATCATTGTGTTTTCTGGTTTTCTAAATCTTATTTCTTCTTTCTCTTCTAACTCAAGTTTCTTGAGTGCTTCCTCCTTCTCTCCTTTATATTCCTTTCGATAGTCAACACAGTAATTTATTGGTCGTGGTTCCCAAACCCGTTTAGGTGTCGCTCTTGTAGTCCGTCGCTCCCCTGGCGCTGGTGGGCGGCGCCGACGCTGGGCGGAGTGGTTGGAGCGGGCCGGAACGACTTCGGGGAAGGAACATGAGGGGCCGCTTCTTAGTGTAAACGTAATACCGCATTAATCGGGGCACAAATTACGTATACTACAACAAGCAAGATGTAAAAGTTCCACCGCCGCGAAGGAAGCAAATCTTAAAAGATGTATTAAATACTGTACTGTCGCACGGGCACTATGACTAGCTCGAAAGAAGACGCGAACGCGCTGACACTCGACCGCCGCCGATAGCTGCTGGCCGAGGAATGACGCCGCGCCGGCGCGCAGGCCACAAGCCGCCGCGCTCCCAGGCAGGCCAAGTGTGCGGAGCACTGCGCCGTGCTTTCGGTACATCATAATAATACTTCTTCATTGTTGTACCGGATTTGAATATTACGGCGTTGCATTATAATTTTATATTTACGACCATTATGTTGAAGTTAATTCGTTGTTATTAGTTATTTATTATTATTTCATTATAAATTTAAGTTACTTTTTGATATTCGATTTTAGTATTAAGTTAAGTATATCAGGTTTACTGTTAATAATATGTAACACTTGATCTAGATTCTCGAGTAGTAGACATAAAAGATGTCGGTTGTCTGTAACCTGTAAATAATATTGTTAATTAATATTAAGTTTTATTAGTTAAGGGGACTTTAATAATGGGCCCTGAGTATGCTTCGAGCTGAAACTTGGCGTGTCGTGAATCTTCGTTCGCGTAGACACGAACATCGATTCCGATGATTTCCGAAACCATGATTAAAACCCACGATCAGACTTATACGTAATAGTTATAAGGTGCAAATTCAATTGCATCTATTTTGTCCATCTCACTCACGCACGTTTGACGGCTGACTGAATGACACACGCGCGTCATCATGGTGTCACTAATAACCAATAATAGTACAGAGTACAACCACGCTACGCTGATTGGATCCCGCGCTTCGAAAAAATGACATCTGCCGGTCATCGGTAAGCCATGTCGGTTGTGTTTTACTGTAGCACACTTGTGATTTTAATTGGTCACTGTTTCGCTCGAGTAAACAGTTGTATCTTAAATATTTAGGGGACTTTGCATCCAGGTGCAAGGTTCGGTATTCTCATAGATACACACACATAGATTGTTCACCTAGGGATGAAAGTTAGTAATTATTTCACCCGAGTAGAACACTCTACTTTTCATCTAAACTTATACATAACTGTTGTAAGTATGTTACTGTCATGAACTTGTCTTTAGGTGTGGTCATACAAACACTATGTTTTAACGGCTTTTTAAAATAGTATTTTTCGTAATCGTGTTATAATAGAGAGCTTTTTAGTCGAGTACCGTGTTTAGGCCACGAAGCTTGCTGAGTGGCCTAAGTAAGGTACGAGATTAAAAAGCTTAATTATGACACTATTGTGAACAATACTTTTTGTACAAGTTCATTAAAATTAATAATGTAAGTCATTAATACGAGTATATAAGAAAACTAAAAGTACATTTTTGACAGATGATGCGACGCTGCTACGTTCCGAAACGACACAGATTGGCAATTTTGTATCGGATCGAGGCTCCTTAAACAAGGACACATATATGGAAATCCGAAGTTCTATTTTCAAATTTTTTTCGGTTGTCTAGAGCGTATCGAAATAGTTATTTCGGTTGTCTAGAGCGTATCGAAATAGTTATTTCGGTTGTCTAGAGCGTATCGAAATAGTTATTTCGGTTGTCTAGAGCGTATCGAAATAGTTATTTCGGTTGTCTAGAGCGTATCGAAATAGTTATTTCGGTTGTCTAGAGCGTATCGAAATAGTTATTTCGGTTGTTTCGGAAGTAACATCTAGACTATTCAACGATGAAAAGAGTGACGTTACAGTATTCTCTATGAAATCGTAATACACACATTTTAATCGACCAGTACAAAAAGAAGTTTAAGCTATTTCATAATGGCTATAGATATTCTACTGTAGATTCTGCCATGCTCTAGAAAAGAGTCAAAAATGACGAGAGTGTTTGAACACTTTTTATTTAAAATGACTTTCTTTGAAAAATCTAAAATATTCATTTATTTATTTGTTTCAGCTGATAATGAAAATGCAGCGATTTCTGCACCGGGGGCGGAGACCACAGAGCCTTTGAGTAGAAACCCGAAAATACCGAGGAAACGGATCAAGACAGACCAGCCTGCTCTCTCCGACGCGACAGAGTTCGACTCCTATTGTAGAGCGTGCGCGAGTACTTCCAGCACCTCAGCGACTTCCTGGAGCATGGCCGGACTCATTCGGAAAACGATTGTTATTGTGATTGGTGAGATGAACAGTTTCCACACAAAACCGCTTTGCGCGAGCACCGAGACATTCACGCGGTGATAACATGCGCGGCGTGCTCGCTGCAGTTCGACGATAAAACTAAACTTAAACGCCACGTTCTTAAATTCCACGGCTCATAAACATTTACTTGCGAGACCTGTAATAAGGAATTGGCAGCTGAGCAACTGTTAGTGACTCACACAGAAGGGCGGTGCACGTGGGCTCGTTCACGTAAGATATGTAAGAAGCGATTCATTTCGAGGCTTTGTCTGCTTGAACATCAAAAAATACACACAGAAAACTTACATAATCGTAAAGTCTGCAGGCAGCTGTTCAGCTCCGACCAGATCCTGAAGGACCACCAGAGGGTACACGTGCGCGGGAGCCCTTATTTGTGTGGAATATGTAAAAAGCAGTTTAACAGGACAGATCACTTGACGAGGCACGGGTTGACACATACGAACGACAACCCGTTCCTGTGCGAAGTTTGTGGTAAACGGTTCAAAACGATGACGTACTTACCTCACGAAACACCAAGCGGTTCACACGGGCAAGAAACGTTTCACTTGCGACATTTGTAAAAAACAGTTTGGGAGTAAGTCGTCCTTCGAGTTGCATAAACCTCTTCACTCAGGTGAGAAACCATTCTCGTGTGAAATATGCAACAAACGATTTAGTAGGAAAAGCTCTGTGCACGTGCTTAAATCCGTCCACTCGGAGGAGCAACGGTACACGTGCGAGGTGTGCCGCAAGGACTTCAGCAGGAAGGACTCGTACGAGAACCACAAGACCGTCCACACGCGGGGGAAGAGGTTCCGCTGCAAGTTCTGTCCGAAGCATTTCGTGCAGAAGCGCGGGCTCGTAGCGCACCTGCGCAGCAAGCACCAGGCCCATAAAGACACCACGTAGCGTTAAGCACACAATGTTGACCACGCGTGTAACACTGACATGCTGTTCCCTGAGCGAGCGGCAAGCGCCCTGTGTCTACGATTACAAAACAATCCTGCGCTGAGCGGGGAACGGGACCGGTTTAAAAATACCGTTTAATATTGCTCATAAACCGTTCAAATTCTCATTTATTTAAAAACCGGTATACTACGGTAACGTTTTCACAAAGAACGAAATCATTTCGGTTATCGATATTCAAGAGGAACGGAATTTAAAACGTTCCGAGTAACTTCATTGAACTGGTAAATAAGATGACATTTTTGTTAATTAATTTACTTATCTATAATAGTCTCTTCAACCAGTAACGCCCTCGTATCGCATGACGTTACCAGACACCTATTTGTTGTGATTAAGTCATAAATGCCATTGACACCTAGCTAGGCATCAAATGCAATAATTAAATAAATCCTTGTCTCTGTCGTAGAAAACCGGTTCATTTTGTTCAACAGAAATAAAACCTGCTAAATAACGGTTTTAATTAAAAACCGTTTTAAAACCGGTAACCGAACACAGAACGCTATTCGGTTTGGGGTATAGAGCCAAAACCGGTTTGAATAAAAATACCGGTATCCGATCCCTGGCGCTGAGTACGTTGACGAGTGGTTCTATCTCGAATAGTCGAAGTCACTGATGTCTTACAGCCAACGCTTTAAATATATTGTCGATGGAATAGGGGCGTACTTCCGAGCAATAGCTCTTAAAACGTCCTTTTGGATTTGTGCTCGCTCTTATGCTAGTCTAAGGGCGCCAGCACACCATACGATTGATCGGTCGATCGGTGTTGTAGAACCTTGCTTTCTTTACCAGGATCCGAAACACTTTAAGAGAGACTTAAGTAAGACTGCACCGGGTAAACGTCGAGCGTCCGCGCGTTTTCTAATTAAATAATTTCCTTGCAATCAGACGATACAGCGCAAGTAAAAACACAATTTATGGGATACGTAATTCACCAATTTTTATTCAGTAAATATAATTAGTAAACATTTTTATTTAAAGGAACATTTTTTTCAAATCCCTTCAAGCATACAGCCCGGTCAATTTTCATATTCTGGCGTTCGCCGTCCGGCTGTTTTGATTTGAACACAATTTGACCTAAAACCGTCAACATAACCTACTCGTACCTACAAACGGAACCATTTGCGTTTGAGTCGGACTCAAGTTGGACTCGCTCTTAGCCGGGTTTCTTTTTAAGTAGGTTTATGAGAGCGTTGCCCTTATTTTCCGAAAACCTAATTTTAATGGTTGCAGAATTTGTATTTTTCATTTTTCATTTTTGTGAGATGGGAATACATCGTGTTCCAACTAACACAGTTGCGTATTGCAGTGTGAATCCAGCTTTATGCTTTAGTAGTCTCTCTATCATCTGTCTATTGCTATTCCAGAGAGAGAAAGAGTGCGCAAGCGATAGACAGCATAGAAGTACGACTATTTTAATAATTTTACCTATTTTCAATGAAGCAATATCAAAACGCAAGTGTTCTACCTGGCAACCCCAAATTTTCATGACAATCCTAAACGTCAAACGTAGTGACCAAATCTACTACGTTCGGGCTCAGGTTGTATTACGTTCTATCGTCATAATAAACGAGAACCACTGCTAATTGCTACTTTTTAGATTACCAAAGATTAACTCCCAGTGTTAAAACAAGCCTGTGCGTGTGTTTTCGTAAGTAAATAGTGTATAAATCTTGGTTTTTCTTTATAAAAGGGTACGGGAGTTGGTATTATTTTTGTTGTGCTGCCAATATGTGCTGAGTAATTTAAGGCCGCTGTCACGGTGCCAAGTCTTGGCTTTGTGTGCGCGGTCGAAGCTCGAGGCGGCGGCCGACCTTAGCCGCGGTCTGAACTACGCAGATAGTGCCTGCCACTGATTTGACCAGCCTCCAAACATATGCTACCACGAACCTCCCTGTCGGTAAAGAGAGCTCGTCGGCGGGCCCTGCTCGGGTGAAGCCGAGTTTAAACGAAGCTAGAGCTTGTTGTCCTTTGTTGTCATCAACTATTCAGGTCTAGTTACCATGTTTGGCAAATGAAAAGGCTAAGGAAATATCCTACTGCAACCGTAATTGTCAAGGTTTGTGTATTCTGGTTGCACCTTAAATCCGAATAGTCATTACTTGATTATTGCACTGAGGTAGCTGGACAGTGTAACAATTAGGAGCTAACTATATCTTGTCTTTGAATGCTGTAGTTCTAAATGTCAGAGTTGCTTGTCAACAATTCAAGTGTTTTGTGCCCTAAAGTTGGTGTTTGTCGAGGACTCCATTGCTGCCTAAAGTATTTCAATTAATTGTGTTGATTATAATAAACAAAAACTTTTTTCATTCATGGAAATGAAGTCGAGTCACGCATGAATGTTCATCTAAATGTTGATGTTGTACCAAAATCCCAGAATTCTTGTAACTATGGCTAGTATCAACTGCCACCACGCATGATCACGATAAAAATATTATAAGTTTAGCAACTTGTACTGAGTTCACTGACCTCCAGGCTGGAATGTAAACATGATAGTATTGTTAGCATGTCACAAGGTCAAGGCGGCCATGCCTGCCACTGCAGCAGTTAGCTTAACTCAATACAATTATTCAAATTCATGTAAACAGTTAATTTTTAATTTATTTGGTGGTATTTTAAAATGTGATTTTACTTTTCATTGTTTTATATGAAAGTGAGGTGTTACTTAATTGTGCCAGGTTTCCAGTTTTTATTTAAGTATGTTAGGATAAATCTTTGAATGAATTCTGAACCGTTTCTTCATGATAATGCTCCGTCCAATGTGAGCTGCCGGCAGTGCCACGCCCTGATATTCAGCTAGGTTACTGACCAAAGAGTATAACAATAGTGTCCACATGATTCTGTGGAATCTACCTCGGGTAGCGTGTCTTGGGACCCTGCCAATGCATTTTACAGAAAATCCAAATCCAAATTTGTACGTATTTAATGCACTATTTTTGTGTACTTTCTGTTGCCTGTGACGTCAAACACGATACACACAGACTTATAAACAAAATTATATTTTTAAGCCTCTACAGAGTTCATGAATCTCATTTAACTCTGTCAGCACCAGTTTAAACATTTTTATACAAAATACGACGCCATACAAAGTTTTTGGCCCGGAAATGTATGTGTTGAGAGCGGGAGGGTAAACAAAACATTAACTTTTACGGCTTGGCACTCGGTGCGGCTTGTTTACGAGCTGTTGTCACTGCAAAGTGCGTTATTGGAGTGCAAGAGCATTGAGATTATCGTCAATTTAGAAACTTAAAATCACACTTTATGAATATATAAAACTTTATTAATAAGCTTTAATAATATTTAATCATATTTAATATAAATAACTTCGAAATACTACTTTTTTTCATGTAAGAAACTTACTCCTTTTATCACTTTGGCACTCACTAGAACTTAAACTCTTAATCTTAGCCTAATGTTAAAAATACTTTAGAGACTTTAGTTATATACTTTGCAGGATGTGATCTATGAAATAAAGGTTAATCGATATGCTTATTGAAAGGAATCTAGATTATTTTTTAGTGAAGGACTGTAATTTATAAATGCCATTGGCTAAATCATGCTTGTCTTTCTTCATTCTGTTTAAAGTTGGTTTAACAAGGCACTATAATAATGCTCCCTATGTATAGCAATTACATTATTTATTTAATCTAAAATAGCTCCAGCATAACAAGCTTTTGGAAAAATTAAAATTCGAACAAATGAATATTCGGAAAAAAACGTATTTTAAGGTGGTTCCGTGCTGCGCTCATTCCCGAAATACCAGATTCTCAATACTAGGTGACACGTGAGACGTAATACAAAATGTTATTTTCCGAATCTACTCATGATTACGATCAACTATTAATATGGGACCAACTTCGAAAACGTAAACATAAAATCGACGTCTCCATACAAATTGTGAAACCAGCTGATTGCTTTTAGTATGGGAGATTCAATTTTTTTCTACCGATTTCGATATTAGTCTCATAGTAAAAGTTGATCGTACTCATGAGAAGATCCAGAAAATAAAATGTTGTATTACGTCTTAGGTGTCACCCTGTATACTTGAATCTCAAAAAATAACATTTAAATTTCGGTATCGTTGATTATGCTTAGGTACCTAATATTTCGAAGCCGTGATTTGGGAATCTGGTAAAGAGAGTAGGTAGTCTGGTATTTTGAAATTATGGTATTTTGGGACAGCGCCGTCTCTGCGTGACTAAATTTGAGTTTTTCACTCAACTTTTATCCAAACTATATTCCAGGGTAGGCGATAGACGCGAGGCGACTTGCAGGCGTAAGCGACAGGGGACAGGCGACAGGCGAGAGACGACCGACGTCCCGATGATGTCTCTAAAGCCGCGAAACATAGACTTCCAGGAGACGTGGGCCAACCTCCGGGAGACGGTACGTTCAACCCATTTCATATGAAGATAGAGAGATGATTTTCTTGAATACTAGGCGGGATGCGCAGGCCCGAGTGAGCACGCTGCCCCGAGCGCGTCGCGGGTTGGGTCTGAGACTCTAAGTAGACGCTTACTCTCCTACATGAACGCCCTTTAACGGCAATTCGGTCTTTGGCGGCTTTTGCGGGTGGTAGGGCCTTGTGCACGGTCCGTCCGGATCGCTACCACCATCTTATCCATTAACCTACCGCCAAACGGCAGTGTTCGCATTGTTGTGTTCCGGTTTGGGGATAAGACAGCCGGTGAAATGACTAGCATAGAGGCATTCCATCTTAGTCCTCAGGGTTGGCAACGCATTTGCAGTCTTAGGATTGCATTGCAGTCTTATGAATGCGAATGTCTATGGGTCACAGTTTCTACTTTCCATCAGGTGGCCTGTGTGATCGTTTGTCTTCTCCATGTCATAAAAAAAAACACACTGAGTCGCTCGCCGCATGGTGCACACGGCGACCGCCACAGCTTAACGAACACGGAAGTCGGCCGCATTCGACGAACGACAGCTGCGACCGCGACGACGTTCGTTCGCTGCACTAGTTTGAAACAAGTTCGGCGACGGCATTAGGTGAACGACTTCTCTTCGTTTGTTTTAATTTATAGCTGCTCGCGTCGCACAACGCACCTATTAAAGTAACGTCACAAAAAAAGTAATTTCCAAAAGTTTGTTCCACGGCTGCATCGGAGACAAGTGCTTGTTTATTTCCTCCTGCGAGCGTAGTATGGCTGCGTCTATATCGCGTGACAAAGTGTGCTCTCGTACTTATTTGTGTCAGAAGGTGACGGATGCCTTATCCACTCTTTGTCACGCGATTAACGCAGCCGTATTAGCCCGCTGGTCGCGCTCCCCGCGGCCTCGGGGACTCTACTAATTGACGTCCACGAATTGATCACGATTGTCTTGATTCAGCGTTTTAATTATTGTAATTAAAGATGTCGCCACCGACCCACTTACATCCGTTTACCAGCTGTTGGTGCTACTGGCAAATGTTTAATCTTGTATTTCGGCGGTTGTTTTTAACTTAGTTTTATGACACTTAGTGCTATCAAGTAAGGTCTTTAAATGTAGGCTACCTATATTAACCGCCTGTTTTTACTAGCTATGTATGTACTAGGATTCCAGAAGTTAAAAGCGACTTGTTGTAAAATGACGCTTGAGCGTAGTCCATCAGCGCGGTTAGCACATGTTGTCTGCGACTTGTTTGTTGCCTGGATCTTCTTTTCTATCTAGTCTGTAACGATTGTGAAAATACAACTTGTGTTACCCGTGCAGAACAATGATCCAGAAGGAAATGGAGCAAGTGTGGGTTCAAATATAACAGTTGCGATTTTAGCTTAGCTTGCTATAGCTCTGTCCATTAAGCTCGCCGAAAATGAACTGTAAAGCCATGTCATAGTAACCTCTCAGGGGTCGGCGTCAACGATATCAAATTCTTTTCACTTCTCATGTTCGTAAAGTCCATCTTTATGCTGGGTATAGGCAGCATAAAATCGCATTTTACGCACTAGTGCATAAAGTGTTGTCGTCATGTACATATTGAGTGGCCGCAGGTGGCGGGCGTGGTGGCGCTGCGCGCGGTGGAGCGCGGCGTGTGGAACCTGCGGTTCAGCGACGTGTACGCGCTGTGCGTGGCGCACCCCGAGCCGCTCGCCGACCGGCTCTACGACGAGACCAGGTACCAGGGCGCCCGGAGTGGCGAGAGGGTGGCCGCAGGTGGCGGCCGTGGTGCCGAGTCAAACCGACGGGAGCCCCCAGAGGCGGCTTGCTTCTGCACTTCATGATTAGCTCACATGGGACTGTCAGCTGTAAAGAAAAAAGATAGCTGTAAAACCGACTGCTGCTAACCAACTTTAAAACGTTATAAATCCAAAATGATCATTTAAAATTAAAAATAAGGAAAGAAACCTAAAGATGATTTTAAAATACCTATTCAATGATACCCTACTTGTCATGGCTCGTCGACTTATTTTGCTTTTTTACAATATGACGTCTGGTTGCCGCTAAATTGAATTTTGATTAGTGTCATATCTTTAGTGACACTCACAAGATAGAGACAAACCGATTGACATAACATTAAAATGGGTCCACGCGGTTTCTAGATTGCTACAAAGGAACAAACATATATAGACTGATAAACACATTACCCTCGTCCTTTGTTTGAAGTCGGTTGAAAAGTAACACCCTCTGCATAGATAGAAGTTAGAGGCGATTAGTTTTCTCCCCAGCTGTACTGACGTCATGATTTATTTTGTGTGTGTGTGTGCAGACAGTTCCTGGAGGAGCATGTGGAGGGGCTGCTGGCGCGCGTGCGCGGCGCCGCGCCGCTCGAGAACAACGACCCGCACGACGGCCTGCTCGACCGGTGCGTACCACACACAACACACACACAACACAACACACACGACACAATACACAAACTCGACCACACCCACGGTGTTTGTCAAACATGTGTACACTAGGCCATAGGCACAGTCTTATTATTACTAACAGTCGGCCGACTCCTGTACTCGCGCGGGGCAACGAGGGGGGCACGCGGGGAAGCGGGCGGCAGAGTCGGCGAGCGCAGTCTCCCCTGGTTTGCGCTCTCTAATTAAAATGGTCGTACGTGTCACTTGTAACAAAATTCAATACCTGCCGATGCCTATCTTGTACGTGCATTATAGTTTATATGTTTTGTTCTGTTTTGAACTGTAAATCGTCATCAAGGTTTGATAAACAATTAAAATTCCACCGATTTCATTATGCCACAGTTGCATAATAATTATTATAGAACTGTTATTAGTATGGCAACAATTATATAACTGTTTTCACGCTTCGGTTCGGCTATAGTTCGTATTCTGATACTGTCAACGATATCAATATTAGCAGTTAATGTTCCCATCTCTGATTGTAAGTGTGTGGTCGGTGCGCAGGTACGTGGAGGCGTGGCGCGAGTACTCGGAGGGCGTGGCCTACCTCAACAGCCTGTACTCGTACCTGAACCTGCAGCACGTGCGGCGGCAGAAGGTAACAGCTCCTGGCTGAGGGCTCTGGCATTGGTCAGGACCCTGCCTTAGCAAGCTTCCTATCTCAAAAGAGATTTTGTTTAAATATTTACGGTTTTTTTACTGAGGAAAGATATTGTCAGTTGTTCTCAGTGATAAAAAATGGAAGATAATATTGCTAATTGTCCGTGGGTAATTTGCAATTAGATATCCTGTTTGTCTCCACTGTGGGCCTATTATCAAAACATCTGTCACTTTCTGACCAGTATGTCAGTACGAGAGTGACAGATACTTTATCCTTTACGATGAAGGAGACCATAATACGAACCTTGGGCACAAATATGTGGGAATAAATAGGTATAATTAGTAAAATGATCGTCCTGTCATTTCTGTCGCAGGTGTCGGACGCGGAGATCATCTACGGGTCGGCGGCCACCGTGAGCTGCCCCGACGGCGACTCGCGCCAGCTCGAGGTGAGTCGCGCCTGTCGCTCGCCCTGTCCTGTCGTCCCGTCTTCAATGTCGAAGGTGTCGGACGTGGAAATCATTTACGTGTCGGTAGCCACCGTGAGCTCTTCTAGCTTTAGTTTGCGCAACTTATTAATGTAAACCAGGAAGAGCGTGGGTCCAAGCTCGTTACCCTGGGGCACACCGAAGTTAACACTTGGAATAGTTACTAAATATTACATTTTCCATAACGAATGGTTTCTACATGTTTTCTACCGATCAAGTAAAGCTGTTAACGCACTTAGAGCGGAGGTGGCGCAGTTTAGCGCGTGCCCAAAGCGTGGCGAAGGCGTTTTTAGTATGAGAACGCGTTGCACGGCACCACCTCCGTTTTCAGTGCGTTTGCAGTTTTAGAAATGAACCGGCAATTTCTGTAAACGGAACTCGAGCTAAATAAACCGTATCGAACGCTTTCGCAAGGTCACAGAAAACTCCAGACGCTCGAATGTATTCGGCAGGTGGGCGAGCTGGGCCTGGTGACGTGGGAGCGCGTGCTGATGCGGCCGCTGGCGGCGGCGCTGTCGGCGCGCATCGTGGCCGCGCTGGG